>OY986050.1:28271332-28586838 GCA_963920205.1 Stenodema calcarata | reverse complement strand
GGTATGGTGCCGATTTGCAACACAGTCTGGTATAGACAGAAGGGAGTTTATTTTTCTATGGCCATAGATTTAGGCAAGTTTAGTTATTTTCCATTGTACATTGGTAACATCAACCGAATCCAGAAATAACATTATTTTGTTTACTTTTCCAACAATTTTGATTATTTATTTATCGCCACATTGCATCCGACATTTGGACATTTCACCGCTGAACACGACGGCGAAGTCAGAATTGCAATCTCGCATTACGTCCTAAAATGGACGAAGCGATTAGGAAGAAGTTGAACGAAACGAAACCTATCCATATAAACTTCACGAATCTGAAGACATACGTAATCCCATTAAAATTTAATAAGTTAATATTAACTCACAAACAGTACCTTAAGCGGACGAGGCGAAATACATTGGCATGACTCTCGACTGCAAGCTGAGGTGGAAAGCCCATGTAAAGAAAAAGAAATAAAAAACATACCGTTCTATATGAATTTTTCGAGATATGAGATTTTCAAATTTTCAAAATTCGTTTTGAACCCCTTCCCCTTGACCTAGGGTTATGAAAAGTTTCGAGGACCATTGTGGGGTTGGTCGAAACCCATAAAAAAAATTTCGTAATTTTAACTCAACGCTAACTGGGCAAAGTGCCGCGGACGGCGTACGGCGGACGGACGGATTTTTTTTTATTCGATCTTGAAACGTAAACCAACAAATTTTGAGGGGGGGTTAAAATTTTTTTTTCTTTGGGCGATTCCAATGGTTCATTATCGAAGATAATAAACCAAAATGAAGTACGAGGTACGCGGTGTGGGTGTGACAGGGGGCGCAGAGACATAAAAGGTCTCGTCGTATGACGCACTAGTTGGCTCCTGCCAGCCGTATTACGTCATACGCTCGTGCGTCATAGGCTCTGACGTACTTGTTGGCCTCCTGCTAGCCGTCTTACGTCATACGCTCGTGCGTCATAGGCTATGACGCACTTGTTGGTCTCCTGCCAGCCGTCTTACGTCATACGCTCGTGCGTCATAGGCTCTGACGTGCTTGTTGGCCACCTGCCACCCGTCTTACGTCATACGCTTGTGCGTCATTGGCTCTGACGCACTAGTTATCCTGCCAGCCGTCTTACGTCATACGCTCGTGCGTCATAGGCTCTGACGTACTTGTTGGCCTCCTGCTAGCCGTCTTACGTCATACGCTCGTGCGTCATAGGCTATGACGCACTTGTTGGTCTCCTGCCAGCCGTCTTACGTCATACGCTCGTGCGTCATAGGCTCTGACGTACTTGTTGGCCACCTGCCAGCCGTCTTACGTCATACGCTTGTGCGTCATTGGCTCTGACGCACTAGTTATCCTGCCAGCCGTCTTACGTCATACGCTCGTGCGTCATAGGCTCTGACGTACTAGTTGGCCTCCTGCCAGCCGTCTTACGTCATACGCTCGTGCGTCATAGGATCTGACGTAATTTCCCGCCGGTCGCTTGTGTTCTGACGTGATCTGAGGGAAAGGGTGAATCAAGGGAACAAATTTTTCCCGTTTCAGTTTATGTGCCAAAGCAAAGACATGAAAATGTCAAAAAAATGTGTAAATAGGTACCTAAGCCCAACTGTAATGTCAATTTTCTGACAATGAGTTTTCGACTATAGTTTTCATACCTTTTTACTTAAGTACTTATTGAAATTTGAGACTGATAATGAGCTGTTTGCAAATAAAAAGTCTGATAACTTCATTAGGTACATCTTATTAATCTATTTTCAAGTTCCGATTCACAGTTGAATGTGTTTTATTTAGATGTCGTAAAATTCGAAAACGATGGAATGACGAAAAACCTGTCGACTACTGACTCAAGTGATACTGTCGACTTCTAACACATGTAGGTCGACTACTAGTGCAAAACCATGTCGACTACTGAAGAAAATGTTGGTCACTGGTATCGACTACTACCTAGAGCATTGGGATTTTTTACAAAACTTCTTTTTCCCTTTTCAAACCATGTTGAATAATATTTCCCGCTGCCAGGTCTTTTAGGAAAGGATCTTGGGTACACAATGAACAGGTTTGCAATGAGAAAAAAACCGAGTGAATATTGAAATGTCATCCATTTCTGACCTATATTTAAAATTTCAAGTATGTAGCTCATCATCAAAATTTCATTTGTTTAAACAAATAGGTATTATTTAAACAATTTTACAGACAAAAAACCGAGTGAATATTGCATTGTGATCCAGTTCTGACCTATTTTTAAAATTTCAAGTCAATAGCTCAGCATCAAAATTTAATTTGTATTATTACAAAAAGGTATTATTTAAACAATTTTACAGATGAGAAACCGAGTGAATATTGCAATGTGGTCTATCCCCGACTGACGGTTAAAATTTCTAGACTGTAGTTTACCTGGAAGATGAAAAAAAGGCAGTTTTATTCTGGGCGGCTACCCGGGACCCACCTAACGGCCGTTTTCGACGCGAAGTTTAGTGTTTTCCCATTCTGTTTTCTGCTTCTCCCTTGTTTCATTTATAAATTAAAGATATTTTCTACAGTCGGACATGAAGGAAAATGGATGTAGAAAAAATTACTTGCAGCTAATAAAGGTGTTGAGGGATGGCAAATTGTAACATATTATGTAAGTAAGATACCTAATATTGTTGGTCTGCCGAAAAAATCAGTTGGATATTGATGGCAGACCATGTCACAAAGTTTCTTCTTACAATGTAGTATCATGTGCCAAAATTTGAATCGTCCTAAAGAAGATGCATTTTTACCATAAAAATGGTCAATAATTGAAATTATTTCTGTTTTCCCACGTTTGAGTTCAGTCTGCCGCCAGAAGGCAGCGGAATATTGATGGCAGACTGCGTCAAAACAACACAAAATAACAACAACTTTCCCAAAATACATTCATTTTGACCTTGAAAATTGCAATTTTTCAATTTCAGTCTGCCTAACTTAAACAACGGGTTACTGAAGGCAGACTACTCTTTTTCAGTCTTATTGCAGGAGAACAATGTTGAGCCGAAATTTGAAGCATCCTAAAATCACAAAATTTTGATCAGTAATTTGGCAATTTTTGCATTTCAGTCTGTCGGTAGAAAGCAACTGGCTAGGCAAGGCAGACCATGGTCTATTGCTCTCATACCACAGGTACTTTAACGTATTGAAATTTGAATCTTCCTAAAACTGATGAAATTTATCACCAAATTTGGCAATATTTCAATTCAAGTCTGCCATTACTTTTCAACTGCTTTAGATTGGCAGACAAGTCTCAAACTCCTTATTTGGGCATATATAATCATGTGTGAAAATTTGAGGCGTCCCAAATACTGTAAATTTTACACCCGAAAAATGCAATTTTTGAAATTGAGTCTGCCACGCATTTTCAACCGGTTGAAAGTGGCAGACTGGTGAAAACATCTATGTTTGGACATAATCTATCATCTATAAAAGTTCCATCCATCCTAAAGACAGGTCATGTTTGTGCGTTTTCGTCACTTTTTAAATGGCTGCCATTTTTGAAAGCAACCGCTTTGAAATGGCAGACTTGGATTTTCTTACTCAGAATTGACTAGATTTTCATAATTTTATATCAAACCTTCTCCTAAAATGAACACCCATTTTCGGCCTCGGCTCCAGGACTATTATGTTATCTTTTTGAAAACCATAACCTGAGAACATGAAAAATCCGATGCGTTGCAGACGAAATGTATTTATGTCTATTTAAATTATTTGTAGAAACTAATTATGGGACCTGTCGATGTAGGTGATAGAACATAACCACATTGACAAGTTAGGTACAGGAGTCTTACAGATTAAACAAATTCAGACTGAAGAAAAAAGTGAATTTTGGCCAACGGTTACCCAGGACCCTAGCATGGGCATCTCTGCTCTCCTCAAGCTTGGGTTTGGTGTTGACAGAGGACAGGTGCTACGGAATCCTCTGCTGTTAGCAATCGTTAACCCCCGGCTTTTTTATCTGAAGGGTGAGAAAAGCTAACACCTTGGAGGACAGAAAATTTAGTTCGTTTAGTTATTTGGTTCTAGCATATTCGCTCGTGCGACCTTCATTACATACTGAGAAAACAATTAATATCATGTTAATTATGAAAACGATTTTGGGAGAAAAAAAATCAAAAACCGGCTTAAAGATTCGCTCTTGTTTGTTCTCATCTTGGGTTCTGGTAAACATTATCAAGCTTAGTAGAATACCTATTAAGTAGGTATAGTATGTTATTACATTACCTATATTACATACATAGTTAGCAAACTTTCTATCTTTTTATAGTAAACTCTACAGAAGCTGACTGGGCTATGATGGGCATTGCTGCAGGCCTTGGTGTCGTAGGCGGCTTCCTGCTGTATAAAGGGTTATTCTCCAAGAAGCGTTCGGACCAATGAATATTATACAGGACTTTTTGATACTCTGCTTTCTTTTATTGGTAGCTTCTACTAAAATAGTTCTTATTGTGATAATATCACACATATTATGTCTGATATCAGAAACTTATTGTATGGGGTATATTTTTTTTGAGACTAGTCTAATGATCATACTTGACAATGATCATACTTAGTATAATAATATTATAGGTATGTGAATGTAGTCATGTTTGGCACTAACTCCCAGCTCACCAGTCGAGTTGGGATGTACGAGTTAATGTTTCTATTTCGTCAAGGGATCAGTATAAATGTTGTTGCTTCTTGTTGTTAATATGATATAAATCATCTTACCTTATATTACAATAAAATTTGATTCTCTGTAATAAAGTCGTCAAGGGATCAGTATAAATGTTGTTGCTTCTTGTTGTTAATATGATATAAATCATCTTACCTTATATTACAATAAAATTTGATTCTCTGTAATAAAGAGTCGACTACTCAGAGTTTCGCATTATTTGTTGGTCGTCGCTCATTTGGAACTTGGGATCATTGAATCAGTTACATTATAATTCAGACTTTCAAGTAGGTACCTTGCTCAGTTGATGTTTTGATTCCGTCATGAGGCGAGTTTTGAGCCATGGGGCACCGTCCATGTCTACCAGTACATCTAATATGTATGTAGACATGGATGAAAAACAACCGTCTGTTCCAGCGTTAGGTACCCATTTGTTTTGTTGCAGTGTGTTTTAGTATTATTGTTCTCAAGTTATGGAACATCCGTCTATGTTACATTTAAGCTGCCGATTTGAGAAAAATCTCATCTGGTGTTCGTTTTTTCGCTCTCTTGTAAAATTTCAAAAATGTAACAGACGGTGGTTTTGCCGCGGTCTTCAATTGTATTGTATTAATGAACTGGAGGTTGCGGTTCTTAATCTAGACTACTTTAATCGGCGTAGTTCAGATTATAGTACTGATATCAACGTTCCCGCATCCACAGGGTTAGGAGAAAACAATGAAATAGAGCTAATCGACAACAGTCATTATCAACCAATATTTAAAAACAATGCAATAACCCACGGGGTATCTATGAACCAGTCTCTCAAATTTGATTGATATTATTGAAAACTATTCTCTAATTCCGTACTAGCATTCAGCTAGTTAGGCAATATGCTCTTGCATAACTCCACTGATCCAAAATTGGAATCGATACCCCTTACCTACAACCACTTACCGCCTGTCCGGCTGCGGAGAATCCCTAACCTGTGAGCGCGCTCCCGAAAACCACTCCTCTCGCGCGACGGTGCGGAAAACCACTTAAATGGCAATTTCGGCAAAAATGGCTTTTTTACCTATTTCAATAAAGCATTATCGTGCCTTCCATCTGTTAAAATATGAAAACCCGAAATGGCGTTGAGTTTTATACGACGTTTTCAAAATCGGCCTAACCTAAGATTGTCCTAAGGCCTATTGTCCTAAGATTGACCTTTCAATTCGGTCTCCGAGCCGTTTAAGTGGTTTTCCGCATCGTCACGCGAGAGGAGTGGTTTTCGGGAGCGCAGTCACAGGTAATGGTTCTCCGCAGCCGGACAGTCGGCAAGTGGTTGTAGGTAGGGGGTATCGGAATGTTTCAATTGAAGAATCCCTTAAGTTTCTTTCAATAAGGACCATTAGTAGAACTTACACGAGCATTTAAAGTTTGCCTTTTATCTCAAAATGTTCACCCACATACATGAAAATAATGACATCAAAATTCCAAAAACGTTATACCTACTTCATCACGATTTGGAATATTGAAGTTACTAATAATTTACAAAACTTTTGTGCATTAATATTTAATACTACATACAAGGCAGTCATGACCCCCCCCCCCCCCCCCCGATGAATTTTATAATGATGTTACCCTCGTCTCTCGAACAGGCCCTTACTTATATCTTCCAATCATATCACGAACACCTACGTAATTAAATAATCGACCAATCAATTCGTAAGTCTAGGAAAAACTCAGCCCTGTGGGCTGCGCTCCTGGACCCTCAAGCCCCCTTCCCCTTTGAGCCTTACAGTAAATATCTATAAACATGGAACATATTTTAGCGACAATATGTTTGAGTCCTAAAGAGGCTACACGCCAAATTACACCTTCATAGTGTGAATAGCATAGAAATTCGATTTAGGAGCCACTCAGGTGATCCTGGGCGTATGCTGCTTAAAGGGTAACAAAGGAGGCTACATACCACATTACAGCTTCATAGAGTGAATAGCATGGAAATTAGGTTTAGGAGCCACTCAGCTGACCCGGGGCCTGGACAGCGTCAAATTAAAGTACTAAGGAGGTCACGTACCAAATTACAGCTTCATAGTGTGAATTGCATAGCAATAATTGCTATGCAATTCACACTCCTAAATCTAATTATTAGCTTTAGGAGCCACTCAGGTGAACCTGGGCGTGTTCTGCTTAAAGTGTAAGTCCTAAGGAGGCTACATGCCAAATTTCAAGTCTCTACCCCCACGGGAATTGGCTGAATTTCTACAAGGTATTTGGTATTAAATAGGTACCAAATCTCATGACCCCCCCACCGAAGTGTGATACCGACACCTGTTCAGGTAAGTAATAAATTTTGAACAATTTAACACAAACCTAAGATTTTCGATTTTCAAAGCAATGCTAATAACCCTCATTTATAGTTATGGTTATAACTATCGGTATTTGTTTACAAGTTTCATGATTCTGCCGTTTTGAATTCTAAGAAAATCCTGACACTCAAACAAATTTACCTATATAGGTCATATTAAATATTCACATTGAACGTACTTGAAGGTACTTCCTACCTAGTACCTTTTTATATCAACAGATACATTGTACCATCATAATATGATATCAACAGAGGTTGGAGAAGAGCGTGAGGTACCTAATCCTCCGTGATAATCCTCAACACAGATGAGCACGAAAATCTGAGCGGGTTGGTGGCAAAACTACGAAAAGAAATACCTACCTACACAAAAAATGCACAAACCTGCAGAGATTGCAGGAAAACCAACAGTACAAGAGAAAGTGAGGACGAGTAGTAGAAGCATGACAATTACTCCAAACCACGTTATTATCCAATTTTCGTAGTTTAGAAGGGCCCTAGATTAGTAAAGTTTTAAAAAACAAAACAAATCTAAATTACTTTTAGATGTATGTTGTTGGCTATTCTGCGCTGCATTGCAGGTTTGTATAGCCACCCCGTGAAAATCCTGTAATTCCAGAGGTATAACCATCTTCGACTTCAACTTTATCACAAACAGTTCTGTATCCGTTTTCAGTTTTGATTCAGGCCCGAGTTAATAATTTATTTCAACTTTTTGAGCGTCGAATTTTTTCTTCCTGCGTATGTTCAGTCTCTAGTCGTGACATCAATGCGTTCTCTCTTCGGTGAAAAAATTGTTTCTGTGTCGTTTCCACATTGTGAAAGTGTGATCCGACGTTTCGGGTAGGTGGGCCCAAAGCGGTCCTTTTCATTCGTTTCGTTGGAGTTTTCGTGGTTTCAACCGGAGTAATTGTTGGTTATAACCCCAGCAATATGGTTGACCCAAACTGGATCTGAAGTTTATTTCCTCCGGACATTCGCAATGACCTCTCACAAGTCCGGCGGCCAGAGCAGTCGGAAGAAAGTGCAGGTAGGCAATTGCAGATGACAGGGCCTTATCATCTTAGGGTGTGCTTCCCTACTCATCTCACTTTATGACCAATTTTTTGTTACATTCACAACTTACCATATTTCCGTTTCTCAATTAGTAGTTGTTTGAAAAACACCTTGAAATCTCATCCTTTTTTTGGGCCTTGTAAGTACAATCTTCAATATCGAAGAAGGACATCCAGTTTTCCCACAAAGCTTCCACGCGTCTATAAGCACAATTAAACACCTTATTCTACACTTATAAAATAAGTACGATGCATTACTTTGACACCTCTATCAGTAAGGTACATTCCTCAACTTCGTTACATCTGTAACGGTAGCAGGAGGACAAATCTACATAATATTATGTAGATTTTATGCGAGCAAATTAAAATTGGTTGTAGGTTTCTTTCCTGATCCGAGAAGAGGTTGAGAAGCAGCACAGAGCCGGTGTCAACTCTCTTCAGTATGACCCTCACATGCAGCGACTGTATTCTGCCGGGCGCGACTCAATCATCCGAACGTGGAACACCAAGCCCTCCCGAGAGCCCTACATCCACTCTATGGAGCACCATACGGATTGGGTCAACGATATTGTCCTCTGTTGTGGCGGAAAAAACCGTAAGTCTCTCATTATACCTACTCCACCCTATGTTGAGACTCGCGATTCATTATTTACAAAATTTGTAATTTATTTAATAAAGATACAATCTAGAATCATAGTGGTATCTTCCACGAGCAGGGAAAAAATAAATAAAGTTGATGATTTGTTGTTGTTTCATTCATAATATGAATGAATTATTATCCTCCTTGGTTGAATGTTATCCTCCTTGGTTGAATATTATCCTCCTTGGTTGAATGTCCTTTATTTATTTGGAGGGTTGTAGGAGGTTTGTTGTAAAGAAAAGGGGAGAATTCGTTCCGAGCTTTCGGCTTTAATAAGCCATCTTCAGGGGTTTGGTAGGTATTTTTTCCTCGACCCAGTAAAATTACTGAAATTGAACATACGAGATTTTAGAAGTAGACCATCTTCATATTATGAAGAAGAAGAATTTCAAATATCTGATTGCAGTGAGGCGACCTACCAGTTGAGGCCTCAGGGTGCCCCTGACGTCACCCTACAGCGTGTTTGTATACATGTAAATGTCTGTGTGTATTAATAGGGCGCGTGTGTATGCCTCTTGAGTGTGTGTCCTTAGAGCGGGGCAGCGCAGGCGGATACATGTCATTATTGTTCCAACCGTTTATAGCAAGATCAATATTAAATAAATTTTATAGATGTGTCCATCGCAAACATACCACGGTGGATGTAGAACGTTCCTGAATACATACATTGTTTGGAAGTTCCCGGATTGATTCTGGTTCATTTTAGCTTGACAACTGTTTGTACTGCTTAGTTCTCAACTGCCTGAGCTGTTCGATGCTGATATTTTTGTAATAGTCAAAGAATTGAAAGTAAAGCGAATACCTGGTTTCAGTGGTTTCCGCCAGTTCTGACACGACAGTAAAAGTGTGGAATGCCCACAAGGGTTTCTGCATGTCGACGCTCCGGACGCACAAGGACTACGTCCGCGCTCTCGCCTATGCCCAAGAACGTGAGCACGTGGCTTCTGCAGGTTTGGATCGGGCGATTTTCCTTTGGGACGTCAACACATTGACTGCCCTCACTGCAAGCAACAACACCGTTACTAGTGAGTCTCCTTACACCACGTCCCAGTATCACGTACAATGGACCTTGTGGTTTATTATACTCGTTTTGTATGGAGATTTCTTGCTATCCACGACAGCAAGTGATGACCAATTGTTTATTTGCTACATCTATGTGTAAACGACCTAAACCAATTAGTTTTATGGATCTTTGTTTGGACTTGAATGAATCATTTCACATTTCAGCATCGTCAATCTATGGAAGCAAGAATTCAATCTACAGTCTGGCAATGAACCCTGGTGGGACTGTAATCATCAGCGGCAGCACAGAGAAAATTCTACGAGTTTGGGACCCCCGGACTTGTATTAAACAAATGAAGCTCATCGGTAAGAATACGGGTGTTTGTCCGTAATTGACTTTTTTGGTTTTTTTTTCTTCAATAACATTCATACTATTCGTGCGTAGGCCATACTGACAACGTGAAAGCACTAGTCGTGAACAGGGATGGAACCCAATGCCTATCCGGCAGCTCTGATGGGACTATCAAACTCTGGTCTCTTGGTCAACAACAGTGTGTCCAGACGATAAGGGTTCACAGAGATGGTGTTTGGGCGCTATTGGTAAGTTTTGTAGTCGTGTTTCTGCCTCTTTATTCTTTCTGTAGTCATGTTTCTGTTTTATATCTCTAACTAAAAATTACGTTGCAATAGCTGTTATTCAAGTTAAGGTTGAATAACGACGTATAAGTGGTTAACACTGCTAACACCGTCAGTCATGTGGATTGCTGAAACCAAAGGGATATAGGAATTTAAGTTAGTGTGTCCCCTTGCCCTCTGATCCGGCCTCTCTCGCTAGGCCATAAGATAATTCAGTATTCGCGTAATTGCACGAGAAATTACCACCATAATGGTACTACTACGTGATTTAGATTTGAAAAAAGAAATATTGTTTTCGTGAACGTATTGACAATTAGATTTATCCATCACTGTCAACAGGATAGTTCTGATGTTATTCAGTCTTACTCATATTCGCTACATCGACTTTTCTTCGTCGATTAGTCCAAAATAGCTATTTGCCACGATTGTTGATGTTTTAACGTTTTCTCAACTACTCCATACTTTCAAAAAAAATAGCCAAGAACACGGATAACTATGTAACATCGCCAAAAAAAACATGGTTGGAGAGCTTGGTTAGCCTCATTGGACGCAGAATTGAATTTTATACTGTTGTTCTCTATATGAAAACTAGCTTAGTTGCCATAATGGACAATAACGCGAACTGTTGAGATTTTCCGAAGATAGTGATACATGGATAGAACGTGTAGATAATGATACGTGTAGTTGGGTCTAGTAGTAGGTACATATAGAGCGTTTATGCGGACCTCACTTTTTTCCGATCACCTAAGTAGCTCTCCTCGCTGAGATACTGCAAATTGTTCTTAGTTGTATTATTGGGAGGAGGATGTTTGTGGATGTGGATTCGCTGCAAATAAATACACGGATTCAGGTTCAGAGTGATATTATAGTATTATGCTGTGTTATAAACATCAGCAATTTCTGCGTCTTCACTTGATGGTTTCTTGTATGTGTAATGTGCAGGCATCAGAAAACTTTCATCAAGTCATTTCGGGTGGAAGAGACAAAAAGATTTACATCACAGACCTGCGGACAAAGCAGTCGACGCTCATGTGTGAAGAAGATGCCCCCGTCCTCAAAATGGCCGCTCACCCTGACTTCACTGGGATTTGGGTGGCCACATCCAATTCCTCCATCAACTACTGGGTAACTTGTCACATTTATGAACTTCATATTTGCGTGCAATTTAGAAGATCTATTGAAAATGGTTGGCTGTTTCCCAAAACCGATAATGTGGCCCACGGTTAGTACATAAACAATTTTTTAAATGGTGGGTAGTAAAATGCCGGAGGTAAAATCTGTTTTCTCCAGGCCAACTTGTTTCATTTGTAACTTGAAGTTTTGAACCCTTGTACTAGTTCCTGGCGACGATCATCTTACAATCAAAATAACCAATTCAATTATTCGCCTCTAATTTCAGCCCATTCCGAAGAAAGAGACGATGATGGGAGACGGATTGGAAGAGAACGATGTTGGGCAACCGGTATACTCCAGGCCTGAGCAGACCATCAAAGGTGGACCAGCCATCCGCAAGTACCACATCCTCAATGACAAGAGGCACATCCTGACTCAAGACACTGAAAACAACGTGGCTATTTACGATGTTTTGAAAGTGAGTTTATAATCATCAAATTACAAGGTCTTTGAATATTTAGCTCGTCCCCGAAAATTTTTCTGTCAAGTTGTTATGAGGATCTTATCCATGTAAGGATATTTCATAATGGAGACACACTTGGCATCCATACTTATTATTGACTCAGAACAGCCATACGGAAAAGGGGGCCTTCAGATTGTGTCACTTTGAAGCAGAGTGGGCCACCGAAATTAGTGGCGGGTGAACTTCGGCCGCAAGTTACTGTATTGCGTGCTATGTGACTGATGAACGACAAACAGAGATTGTATTATTCACATGTGGGCGTCTGCGGAGAGCACATGCGCTCAAGCGATGGTTTTGGGCCACGTATCGTATTCATACAATGTTTGTGTCCGATCTCAAATCACAAATGCCTACATAGTGTTTCGATTGTTCTTTCAGGCTAGCAAAGTTGAAGATTTAGGAAAAGGAAACTTCGAGGAAGAGATTAAAGCGAGATTCAAAATGGTTTTCGTACCTAGTTGGTTCAACGTCGACTTGAAGACGGGGGTAAGTTGTTATAACACTTCTGAGACCATTATTCCGGAGTAATTAATAGTTTCCAGTAATTCCATTAGATGATAGCAAACAGTTAATTATACTTATTCAGAATGAATGTTCTTCAATCATATGTCTTAGCACCTACTGTGCTACACTTCTCCGATACCAATCCCTGCTATTGAATCTACGTTGAGCACTGAAATCGAAATCCCCCCCCCCCCCCAACATTCAACACCTGATAGAGCACTCTGAAATTCCTTAATTGTGACTTGTTCGAAATTGACCACTTGAAAACTTGTTTAAGAAAAAGACAATTTATTCTATGAGTTTAGGAAAACATACAAAAATGTTGAGCTAATTAATAACCAGTTCTTATTCATAAGCACATTGAACCCTGAACATCACTATTGAAGAGAAGCGTTAATTTCATTAAAAGTACGGTTCTCAGGTTCTGACTTATGTATTTGGTTGGGTCGTTTCAGATGTTAACTATCCACCTTGGCCAAGATGAAAACGACTGTTTCTCTGCTTGGGTGTCTGCAAAGGACGCCGGTTTGACGCACAGCGAAGTCGTCGACCAAAAAGGTTAATCTCGCATACCTATTAGTAATGATTTAATTGTATTATATTGAGACTGACAAATTGTTGAAACAAATTACACCCATGCATGACGAGCAACTGGTTTGCGAGGAGGGAAAATATTATAAAAAGCAGTTCTTAATGGTGTTCCTAAGTATAACTGTTATCGTCGAAACATTCGTTGGTCTGTATTGGGTCAATTGAATATTTTACAAGTAATAGATATTTGGTAGGTGTTGGTCAGCTAACTAGTTCATAATATGCTACATATTATGTTACTTGGAAAATTTGCCCGTGCTGCACTACAGCAACTTTCTTGTTACTCTTTTTCAGTAAACTACGGTAGCCTTCTATTAAAAGCTCTTCTGGAAACCTGGTGGACGTCTGTATCTGAGGTGGTATCTAACTGCCATAACGATGGAACGATAGGAGGACCACATGCTAAGTTTGAACCTTCTTGTGCGAACAGGGAGTATTTCAAAGTCCCTCCTCATACCCCTCTTATATTCAGGTTAGTAAGGCTGTAATTCCTATGAATTTCTTTTCTATTTTGATATTTTGTAAGAGGCGCATGAAAAAATGAATATAATATATTATAGTGTCAAAACATAATCGCCATTGAGGTCATTACATTTGCGAAGCCTAGGGACCAGTTTTGGTACACCCTCTTTGTATACCTTCCGCTCCGCCTCCAGACGCAATTTTTCTACGGTATCCTGGACCTCCTCGTCATTTGAATATCGTTACCCACCAAGAACCTCCTTCAATTTAATGAAAAGGTGATAATCCGATGGTGCCAGGTACAGGATGTAGGGTGAGTACCAGGGAATATCCCACCTAAATCAAGCAGGTCCTGAGTGAGACGGGCGGTATGAGGTCTAGCGTTGTCATGAAGGAGTGACACACCACAAGTCAGCATTCCTCTTCTTTTGTACTAATTTCTTTTTTCAACTTCTTGAGTGTCTCACATATATGCATCTGTATTTATGGTGGTTCCTATAGGCATAAAATCGACCAATAATATCCATTTCCGGTCCCAAAAGACAGATGCCATGATATTCCTCTCTGAAAATTGAACTTTGAATTTTTTGGATGTGTATGGTGCCACTGTAGCCTTTGACTCAGAAGTATGGTGACACACCCACGTTTCGTCACCAGTCACAATTGAGTCAAGAAAAGTTTCACCCTCGTTTTCATACCGTTCAAGAAATTCCCGTTCAGCTAACACCTGCGGTAGGTGGAGCGATTGTAGGACGAACTGTTTGACGCGTTTGGCTGCTGTGACGACATTTCGTAACAGACTGAGGCGTTTGATGATTTTGTTTTAACCGTTAGGAACCTCTACCTACCAGGGGCGACCACTCTGAAAAATAAAATTCCCTTCGTCCTACACAGCCTTTGTAACCTTACTTTCTGGACGTCCCTCGTACAAGAGAATTTTACTATAGTATGTGGCTTATGAAATCCACGATGTGGAGGTGTTTCCGTTGGTGTGCTCTTAGAGGGCTACTAATCGCCACCGAAAAATTTCAGAAAAATCCCTGGGTCTCTACCAGTTCTCTGAAGGGGAGATGTAAATTCCTAAGGCTTGCTGTCAAATAAGCAGGATAGAAGAAAAAAAATCATGTCAGTTCATGGGTAAATAGCAACAGCATAGTGACAGCTCACATGCTTCCATGAGTAACCTAAGTATTATGTTGTGTCAATACAAAAAATAACCTTCCAAGTAGCTATTGAGGTATCCAAAGAAGTAATTCTCTGATAACGATACTGTTCCTGTTTTTAATGAATTTGTTTTCGGTTGATTTGCAGTGAGGTAGGTGGTCGAACACTGTACAGACTCTTGGTGTCAGATGCCAGAGGCGAAAACGAGATGTCCATGCTGCAGGAGACTGCTCCCGACTGGGTCACTGATATCGTCGTGGAAAAAAATTTGCCTAAATTCAATAAAATACCATTTTATTTGATTCCCTACTCAAACACTGCAAAAAGCATCAAAAGGTGTGTTGTCTCTTACTATTGATTTTGACAACCATTTTTATATTTTGTGAGTGTAGGAATAACCAGTTGATGACCAAAGGCCATTATACATAGTTTGCGTATCATGACGTGATCAATTTCATTATAGTTTGTGTATTCATAACGTGATCAACCTCAGTACGGTTTGAATGCTCATGAATGATCAAATAGAAGTCAGTTTTTAGACAAACCCGAAGGTGCTTGCACAGGCACGTGTATGTTTTGTGCGATATCGTAAGATAAGAAAGAGCTTCGTTTTTGATTCCGTGGTTTGGGATGCAAACTTTGTAACGAATAGATGGGCAAGGGGCGTATACAATTTGGAGTTTTTCCCTCACCTAGTTAGATGTTCTTCCGTTGCTCCTCTCATATTTTTACTGAAATCGCTAAAATAGTTTCTTACGAGTTGTATTGTTTTGGAAGTGTGCTCAATGTGCCATGAAATGTATGTCTTTTAGGGAGAGGTTGTCAGCAAATGATTTCATCCAGATGCACAAAGTGGCAGAGCACGTCTACGAGAAGATGCTGGGCTCTGAGACGGGGTCAGTGGCTGGGGCTGGATCGCCTGCTGATCGCTATGAAGATATCGAACTAGCTGGAGGGGAAGTCGAAGAGAAAGTCGAGCTCCTGTGCAACGATCAGGTTGACTTTTTTTCCTTTGTAAATTGATCTCTAAATCAAACAATAATTTTTAGGTAAGTTGATATGAAGACCACCTCTTGTGCTTTGACTTCAATCTGTAAAACAGGTTTCAGCAATTAAGTAATGCCATCAGTGGTATATACGGGCAAGATACAAACTGATGGAGGACTAATCGTACTTAACGGAAGAAGAAGTCCAACATGATCGTTCGTTCCTCCGGAATGAGCACTGACGAATAGTTGATAATTCTCCATTCACTGGGTAACTGATAAATGTTGGACAACACAAAAAATATTTAAAACCAAACAAACCATTTATTAACAAATATTTAAAGACTCAGCAGGTACATTATCTGCACTGGTCTGTAGGTGTATCAAAATGCATCAAACGTCTGAATTTATATTTTCCGAAATGATTAACATCGAAAATGTTTTTTTTTTAAAACCATTTTAATGTACTTGTCGACCAGTTTGCTGTTTTTGTGCAATATTTGTAACATGAAACACCATCCTTGATTAGACGAGAAAAACAAAATAGCCAGTTTGGATGTTAAGAACGTTGAATCAAGTTACCGTAGTTCTCCCGCCTTTCGTTAGAGATGAGTTGCGGACAGAAAATGGGCGTTGGCCAACTAAATTGTGCTGTGTATACATGGCCTGTTTGTCCCTAAGGCTTACTTGTGAGGCCATTAGTGAACGTGTATTTGAAATTAGTTCCACAAAGGCACAAACACTGCAGAGCAATTAAAACTGATCGAGGATTTTTAGTTACTCGTACATTTAATTTTCATCAACATTCGGCCTTCTTCCATGAATTATACAACTGGAACTAATTAAATCTACCCCTCCAACTTGACGCCAAATGTCTGGCTGCCCATAGAATGATACAGTTCTTCATACTAGCTGACTTGAACAAAACTTTTCTGTTGAAATTTCTTTTCCAACCGTCGAGTCTGTAATTACAGTCGTCAGGTAAATGAAGAGTTTGTTTCTGTACTCTCCAGAAACATCTACATCTTACAGCGAGTCGTGGTTTTATTTCTAAAGTCCTTCTTGCTTACCAAGGGGCTGAGTAACTGTTAATTAACTGTTAATTGAAGCTATCGTCGATGGGGATATTTGGGCGAGGGGAGCCAATCGATGTTGAGGAGTTTCTGTGCAAGTCTTCATATTCATAGAATTTGGTTGATTAATATGCAGTCTGATTCTGCTTGTTTGACAAAAGCCACAATTCATTACCATACATTTCTTTCTTTTCAGCCCCTCGATTCGAACATGGACCTACGAACTGTCAAGGCTTTCATATGGAAGAACAACTCCGCTGACCTAATCCTCCATTATCGCCCTATCAAAGGCGGCTCTCGCCCCTGATCTCTGGAAAATGGCCGCTCTCTATCTAAAACCCTCCAACGAAACTACCCGTCATTCGTTATGTAAAATTCGTTCCCTTCGTGTTGAGTTCTCTTACCTGTCGACATCCCAAACTCATTACCAGTTTACTGATCGGTACAGACCAACACAATGGGAGAACCCACCTCCACTCCTGTTCTTGTATATTTCATATTGACCACGGTCGCCGACTTTGGCAGCTAGAAATGGCAGTTCTGTTGAGGAAAAACACGAGCCCCGATGTACAAAGTTTACGTAAAATGTATAAAGTAGTTCAAAACCTCTTTTTTAAACATAATTTTACTATACTTTGGTATCCTTACTCGCATCCTATCAGCTTAATGGATACTTTACATCTATGGCGTGTTGTGTATGCTTTATAGCGTTGAGATTATGGTAAGTAGATGATTTATTTAAAATGTTCATGGATGAAGTGACATGAAGCTTCTCTATTGAAGGTGTCATTTTATGAATGGTGATAAAGTGGGTCATTATTTGTAAGTCCCTTCATCTCATAATTAAAGTTTGTTGTGTACTATTTGTCAATGTAATTTTATTTAAATATTGCAAGAGCGATTTCAAAATGGAGTTTCTCAGCTGTGATCTATTATAGGGAGACCCTAAGTCCGGTAGCGAAACTATATAATATTATCGAGCCATATATGAAGGCAATGCCGGGGTGTAAGTCCAAGTAAATCGAATTTCAAACTGGGAATTCTTGTAATGAATCAGATGAATTGGAAATACATGCTCTAACCATTAATATATGACTAACCATTACACTCATAAGGGTTCATGCTATTTATTCTTTGTAAATTGTCAACTCGTTGAGGTAAAATGTACTATATCAGAATTCATTCAATATAGCTGGACGACTCCTAGGCTTGTCCATACCTGAATAGCTGGGCTTAACAAAGCAGCAAATTTTGAGTTGATATGTCCGTTGGTATATTCCGAACTTTTCCTGAAATTTGAAAAGGGTTTGTTTTCTTGCATTAATGAGATTAAGATTATTGGTTGGTTCAAGGCGGTCAGGACATAAACGAATTGCGTGCGCCTCTGGAGCTTCTCCTGCCTGGCACCTTTTTCGATAGTTTTCACTTAGATCTACTATTGGAAAACACACAATATAATCCTAGAATCCTATTGGCTAGTAGGTACTGGTACAAAAACCGTAGGAACGGCTGCTTGAATATTCACTGTTGCCATTGAGTTAGTTCTGAAAGAAACCACTTCATACTATTTTCTACACTGGGGAAGGTTCACAAGCTCTATAAGGCGCTAGTGAAGTAGTGGGTTCAATGGCGCCAGTCAACATTTTCTATCTAATAGTGGGAAATTATTTCAAGTCATGTTACATTCTTTTTTTGAATTTTTGAACACGGGGAGGACAAACCATGGGAGTCAGTGCTCGAGCAAACGTCAGTAAATGGTGTCTCATGACCTGTCAATTTGAAAATTGGCGTAAATATACTTGGATAAATCACCCCGGAACAACAAAAAAGTATTTTTTTCCTTTAGAACAACGCACATAATATGAACGGGAGTTGTCGTCCGCGAGTGGGAAGGAATCGAGTAGATATTATCTACTCGATTCCTTCCCACTCGCGGACGACAACTCCCGTTCATACGCTCCGCCATTACTCAGCTGCTCTCGAGCACAAAATGCGTGAGCTCCAAATACTCGTACTTCTGGCTCCCATGGCAACCTTGTCAAGCTTAAACTTCAAATCTCATCTCCAAAATTATGTGTATACTTCATTTTGATTGTTATGATACCAACTAGTTCATTGAGAAGGTTGGCCAAGAAAATGCGGGTAACTGGTTATAATATTCAATGGGACAACAGCCATTTCTATCCATAATTTAAGATGTAATTAAAGAAAATAATTACAGTTTTGGGATGTGTATGAAGGAAAATAAAATGAAAACTTGTGAACAGCTATGAGAATAATCCAGGAAGGTGTGGAATTGGAAACAAATAAGACTGCTCATTTTTTCGATTTTACACGAACGTGAGATTAAATACGACATTCAATGTTGTCAATTGGGAAACGGTAGAGTTGAGAAAACCGTAGTTAACTTGTTAATAATGCGAAGTAAGTGAATTGGGATGGGGCTAGTGATGGAGATTTTCATGGGCCAATTATTACTTTGAAATCTGTTCGGAGCTCAGTGGTCGTTCCTATGTCGTTTGCATACCTTGCGACGCTTTCACGCTAGATACACTCAAGTTATTGACACAGAAAAACCATAGGCAGAGGCTATTCATTCGTTCAAGCGATTGTTTTTGGTTTATTTGTCTAGGGATAAATCTTGTAGCTTCGTGCCCTCCTCCAAGATAGTGTCTCGTATTTTGAACGTATTAATTGACACGAGAAAGTAATTGAAAAACTTCATAGGATCACAAGCGCATCAGGCAGCTAGGATGTGCCTTTTGAACTACGAGCATTATTTACTTAATACATAGTTATTCCTTAGCGCTCGGTTTGTTATGAAGGAGCCAAACTGCGGCCAATCTAATGTCATCCAAGCATTTACTGAAGAAATTAAAATGAACACGACAGAACAAACAAAGGAGGAACAAGATGCAAGTGTTGGATGGAAATAAAGCCCACTCGGAAGTTATGCTTGGTAGTTAGTAGGAGTCGACATAACGTTGGGATATTGCTGCGCCACGCGTATCTCTAGATTGAAAGCGACCTCTCAACTTTTGAAATCCTGCTTTGTCCACCCCTGCTATTCACGAATCCCAAAACGAAAATAAAATAAAAATTTCAAACTGCAAAACATGTTCACATCTGTTAAAATTACTTAGGGTGGACCGGGGTAAGTGTAAATGTGGGGTAAGTGGAACCCACGCCTTCATGAGGTACTAAGACCGCAGATACAATGGCGAACCCTATCACGTTTCATCTGTAGTACTTCCTTCTACCTCAAGATCGGGCTTGGAGCGACGTTGAAGCGCGTACGCGTGGTGGTTTATGCATTGTTTAGGTCAGTCTTATTGCTACTCCTGAGTCGAGTTGGTGGTGCCCGTCGTAGTTTTTTTTTCCTCGTCGCCCAGAGAGGCTTACTGGCGCGTTTTTTGAGGTAAGAGTATACTACAGGATTGTTTAAAGTGCTGTAAGTGTTTTGAAGCCCTATTTATAAGAGGATAGCAGATAGTTGCTAGGTTCCTCTTGCCCCACGTTTTTCATGGTCTGGGGCAAGTGGAACCCAAACAGATGGGGTAAGTGGAACCTATGGGTTCCACTTACCCCACATGGTTTCCACTTTCCCCAATGTGGAAAAATCATGTTTATCATACATAAATAGTACCTATCTATAAGATACCTGTTAAATATATCAAGGATTAGCGTCGTACTTACCTACCTAATTACTTGCTTAATACCTACCTACTTACTTCATTGATACATACATATTTTGTTTTCATGAGCTTGTACCTAACCAACAATTTTAAAATTACCCCCCCATAGCACTCATATGCTCCAGCCCATGGATTTAAGTGTGTTTAAGCCATTAAAAGATAGGTGGGACGAAGAAGTGGTAAAATGGCAAAGACATAACTATGGCTACAAACTTCCAAAATCGGTGTTTGTAAGTTTGTTATCAAAGATTTGGATCGAGCTAGACCCACAAGTGATAAGAAATGGGTTTGGGAAAGCTGGCATAGTGCCATATAGCCCCGATGTAATTCCTGCTAATAAATTTGACCCACACCAGTATCGGAAGTGGTGTGAATTTAATCAGCGAGTACTAACTGCTGTTGCGGAACACCCTTCACAACCCTCCATCTCTCCTCTCCATCCAACACAGCAAACTCATCCGAGTACATCCCAAGCTAATACGCTCGCAATTGATGTAGTGGAAGAGCCTTCACAAACCTACACCTCTCCTCTCCATCTACCACAGGAAACTCACCCTAGTACATCCCAAGAAAATACTGCACCCAACGCAAGTACACCATTTGACACTCCTGGACCATCAACATCCCACACAGCACCTCTGGCAAGGAAGTTTTCATTTGAAGAGTTGCTGTTGGAGAAAATCAAGCAGTCTCCACGAATAAGTACCAAACGGAAGAGGGTTTGCCCAGGAGCTGAGGTAATAACATCTGAAGAAGCTTCACGAAAATTGGAGGAGTTGGCAAAGCAGAAAAAGGATGCCTGTATTAAGAAAAAAAAACAGGGGGGAAGAAGAGCAACAGCAGTGGAAGAAGAGAGCAGTGGGGAAGATTTTGAAGATGTGGAGAGAAGTGGCTCAGAATCGGAAGGGATGGATATGGAAGAGGAATGCCAAGAAATAGAAGCCGAAGATAATTTTATGAACATAATGACGAAGAATGTTTCAGAAGCAACATTAGGTGATTGGGTTCTTGTCAAGTTACAGTCAGGAAAATTCACGAAAGTGTTTGTTGGACAACTGACAGATGTCATAAATTGTTTGGAAGCCAAATTCGCCAGGAGGGTCTCCTCTTCCTCAACTTTTCATTGGCCTTACGTGGAAGACAGAAGCATTATTCATCGGGATGAGATTATTAATTTTCTACCAGCCCCAACTTTTCAAAAACGTGGATATTTTCAATTTCCAGTGTCTTTTGATTGTTATAATGTTGGCTAAGTTGACTTAAAAAAGAGAAAACCCTTCCTTTTTGCACTTGAGTAGGCTAGGTACAATTGTCCTGATCGATTTCTGGTCATAAATAATGATTTATACACTACTGTTACGTTCTACAATTCATGACAATGAACGAATCCTGCAAAGAAGACTAGTCTCTAATGTACGTAGGTACCTACTTGATTATATAGTTTATTTGATGTTTATTTGAAACAGAAGTGTTACTGCTAGTATATTCTTCGTAGGAGATTTAGAGTTTTATGATTTAAAGTGTTTTCCTATTTTTCATTTGATTTTATCTAGGTAGGTATAGTGTCTGCAAGTTATTTTGGTAAGGTTCCGAAAATGTTCAACCTAAAGTATGCCACTAAACATAACCAAGTGCATTATTACATTATTAGGAGGCTTTGTGTGCCAATTTATATCTGGAACAGTTTTTTCAATCATTTTAGAGGCTTTGAGTGCCGATTTTGGTTTCCTAAAATTGTTGTCATTTTCATTTCCCCCCCAAGAAAAGTGTTCTTTAAATAAAAAAATTGTTTACTGACATTTCTTTTTGTCTACTTTTCGTTTACGCTTGCCCCGTTCCCATTCCAATGGTTTTAGGGCACAAACGAGGTATGGGTTCCACTTACCCCGATTCAAGGGGCAAGTGGAAATCTTGGACGGCTAAGAAAAAAAGTTTTTCTGTCACGAGTAATGTTAAGCTACTGACCCCAATTTTTCCTAACTAACTGACAGTAAGTTTTCAAACATATGCTGAAAATTTGATGCAAATCAGTGCCAAATTGTAGGTTCTAGCAAAGGATGAAGTTGAACTATTGATTTTATGGGTTCCACTTACCCCGGTCCACCCGTGGACCGGGGTAAGTGTAAATGTGGGGTAAGTGGAACCCACGCCTTCATGAGGTACTAAGACCGCAGATACAATGGCGAACCCTATCACGTTTCATCTGTAGTACTTCCTTCTACCTCAAGATCGGGCTTGGAGCGACGTTGAAGCGCGTACGCGTGGTGGTTTATGCATTGTTTAGGTCAGTCTTATTGCTACTCCTGAGTCGAGTTGGTGGTGCCCGTCGTAGTTTTTTTTTCCTCGTCGCCCAGAGAGGCTTACTGGCGTGTTTTTTGAGGTAAGAGTATACTACAGGATTGTTTAAAGTGCTGTAAGTGTTTTGAAGCCCTATTTATAAGAGGATAGCAGATAGTTGCTAGGTTCCTCTTGCCCCACGTTTTTCATGGTCTGGGGCAAGTGGAACCCAAACAGATGGGGTAAGTGGAACCTATGGGTTCCACTTACCCCACATGGTTTCCACTTTCCCCAATGTGGAAAAATCATGTTTATCATACATAAATAGTACCTATCTATAAGATACCTGTTAAATATATCAAGGATTAGCGTCGTACTTACCTACCTAATTACTTGCTTAATACCTACCTACTTACTTCATTGATACATACATATTTTGTTTTCATGAGCTTGTACCTAACCAACAATTTTAAAATTACCCCCCCATAGCACTCATATGCTCCAGCCCATGGATTTAAGTGTGTTTAAGCCATTAAAAGATAGGTGGGACGAAGAAGTGGTAAAATGGCAAAGACATAACTATGGCTACAAACTTCCAAAATCGGTGTTTGTAAGTTTGTTATCAAAGATTTGGATCGAGCTAGACCCACAAGTGATAAGAAATGGGTTTGGGAAAGCTGGCATAGTGCCATATAGCCCCGATGTAATTCCTGCTAATAAATTTGACCCACACCAGTATCGGAAGTGGTGTGAATTTAATCAGCGAGTACTAACTGCTGTTGCGGAACACCCTTCACAACCCTCCATCTCTCCTCTCCATCCAACACAGCAAACTCATCCGAGTACATCCCAAGCTAATACGCTCGCAATTGATGTAGTGGAAGAGCCTTCACAAACCTACACCTCTCCTCTCCATCTACCACAGGAAACTCACCCTAGTACATCCCAAGAAAATACTGCACCCAACGCAAGTACACCATTTGACACTCCTGGACCATCAACATCCCACACAGCACCTCTGGCAAGGAAGTTTTCATTTGAAGAGTTGCTGTTGGAGAAAATCAAGCAGTCTCCACGAATAAGTACCAAACGGAAGAGGGTTTGCCCAGGAGCTGAGGTAATAACATCTGAAGAAGCTTCACGAAAATTGGAGGAGTTGGCAAAGCAGAAAAAGGATGCCTGTATTAAGAAAAAAAAACAGGGGGGAAGAAGAGCAACAGCAGTGGAAGAAGAGAGCAGTGGGGAAGATTTTGAAGATGTGGAGAGAAGTGGCTCAGAATCGGAAGGGATGGATATGGAAGAGGAATGCCAAGAAATAGAAGCCGAAGATAATTTTATGAACATAATGACGAAGAATGTTTCAGAAGCAACATTAGGTGATTGGGTTCTTGTCAAGTTACAGTCAGGAAAATTCACGAAAGTGTTTGTTGGACAACTGACAGATGTCATAAATTGTTTGGAAGCCAAATTCGCCAGGAGGGTCTCCTCTTCCTCAACTTTTCATTGGCCTTACGTGGAAGACAGAAGCATTATTCATCGGGATGAGATTATTAATTTTCTACCAGCCCCAACTTTTCAAAAACGTGGATATTTTCAATTTCCAGTGTCTTTTGATTGTTATAATGTTGGCTAAGTTGACTTAAAAAAGAGAAAACCCTTCCTTTTTGCACTTGAGTAGGCTAGGTACAATTGTCCTGATCGATTTCTGGTCATAAATAATGATTTATACACTACTGTTACGTTCTACAATTCATGACAATGAACGAATCCTGCAAAGAAGACTAGTCTCTAATGTACGTAGGTACCTACTTGATTATATAGTTTATTTGATGTTTATTTGAAACAGAAGTGTTACTGCTAGTATATTCTTCGTAGGAGATTTAGAGTTTTATGATTTAAAGTGTTTTCCTATTTTTCATTTGATTTTATCTAGGTAGGTATAGTGTCTGCAAGTTATTTTGGTAAGGTTCCGAAAATGTTCAACCTAAAGTATGCCACTAAACATAACCAAGTGCATTATTACATTATTAGGAGGCTTTGTGTGCCAATTTATATCTGGAACAGTTTTTTCAATCATTTTAGAGGCTTTGAGTGCCGATTTTGGTTTCCTAAAATTGTTGTCATTTTCATTTCCCCCCCAAGAAAAGTGTTCTTTAAATAAAAAAATTGTTTACTGACATTTCTTTTTGTCTACTTTTCGTTTACGCTTGCCCCGTTCCCATTCCAATGGTTTTAGGGCACAAACGAGGTATGGGTTCCACTTACCCCGATTCAAGGGGCAAGTGGAAATCTTGGACGGCTAAGAAAAAAAGTTTTTCTGTCACGAGTAATGTTAAGCTACTGACCCCAATTTTTCCTAACTAACTGACAGTAAGTTTTCAAACATATGCTGAAAATTTGATGCAAATCAGTGCCAAATTGTAGGTTCTAGCAAAGGATGAAGTTGAACTATTGATTTTATGGGTTCCACTTACCCCGGTCCACCCTACTCGAAAACGTGATCAAGCGTACGGCCTAACAACGTTTCTTCCATTCAAATGCTACATAAATTGGGTGTTGCGAAATTCTAGCCAATACTGTAGATACATTTCCACGTAGGATCATTCCAGTTGAGTTTAATTTTGACGGTTTATGTAATGTTACGTGGAATTTTCCATAATTATTCTTATTCCTAGAAGAGCAACAAAGAAATAGTTTCAGCTGTTTCCTCATGATACTGACCGCTCTGGATTAAGTAGGTAACAATTGTCAATAAGCAAATGATTTGTATTAATTTTTCAAATCTAAATTGCATTCTTTTTTTTCAATTTTTATTTAACGTGTTAATGTGTCTACATTACGTAATAACGTGAATGTGTCTACATTATGTACTAAGAATTTTGTTTGGTTATTATCTTATTATGGACCTGTGTTATATTGTCCATTAAGATTGTGAGTTAATTTCAAGTGTTCCAAATCGTAGCCTTTCACAACCGTCTCGAGGAATTCCCGGTGTCTTTACTCCAAGTCATGCAACCTACTTGTATAACTGAAAGAAAATTGGTTTCTCCATTTGAAGTTACAATAAATAACAGCATTCCAGCTTAATTGAACTCTGAAAACCTGAAATGCGCGAAAAATGATATAAAACGAAGTAGGTTCCTATATTAATCTAAAACTTGCAGTACCACTATGCCCCCTCCCGTTTCTTGGGCCCTTCTGTTTTATTGTCAGGAAGCACATTCTCAAGGGACCGTTGCTATCCAATTAAATGAAGGCGTGTATATTAGAAGTCACTGGTGAATCTGGTCAAACAGTAACAGGAATTTGTAATAGTAGGTATTGACGTTTTTGATTGCCCTAAGAAATAACCATAGAGTTCCTTTATTTTTCTGTCGAATTCAGGTGTACCCGGAAGCCACCTCGTGACTATAAAATTTACACAGTGTATCAATTTGTTTTTTGACCTGTTGTGTCAAAATTCGGTTACTACCACCAACTGCAATAACTGCGCTATTGGCAGCTTCAAACCTTCAACAACTCATATTAACTACCTACATTGACTATGGGGCTAATTGGTCATTGTTCGTCTACATACGTAGTCTCCTCAAATATTAGTACCTAATATGATAATAATTCATAATTTTGATACCATTTCCAATGTATGAACTGAGAGCATTTCGGTTTGCTTCTTGGTAGTTACAATTAACGAATTATTGTTAAGGACACATCAATAATATGATTTTTTCCTTCCTGTGTTTATTTATTTGGGGTTTCACCGCCAGTATTTTGAAGGAGAGGAAATAATTATATGTATACAAACGGTGGAGTTAATGGATTGTATTCAGTCTATAAAAGCAGTTATAAAATCAATGCGGATTCTGTTTATTTCCGACCCCTTCTTCCGTAACCAATATGGTTGGTATTTAATGACAAGGTCCGGCCGTGGCACCTTGCGAATCTGGGGCTAACACTTTTGTGAGAGCCATTTTTACGTGCAGTATACCGATGGTCTACTTCTGAACCCTCGTAAGTCGTTATGAGTTTTTTGTTGTGAATTTGGACCAAACAAATCGCGTTCCTTGGCATGGGGAAGGTTTCAAAACGGATAAAACATCTGATGCGTTGGAGGGAATGATTAACCCTTGTAACTCTACAGCCTTCCACAACCAAGGACTCGTAAGATAGGTAGTATTCTTCTTTGTGCCTGCATGGTTCGGATCCGCTGTCTTTTTTTTCCGCCTTTGTTGGCATTTTCTAGTGACCAAGCGTTGCTTCATGACTGTAAATGGCGAGTTTCAGTTTGCGTTGAAGTTTAAAAACCTGTTGTAAGGAAAGGGAATTTAGAGTAAAAGTTAGGAAGGAGGGTTTAAGTTTAGACGTTTCAATGGCTGATACACTTCCGAGATAGACAGAACTTCTTTCTAGCATCATGGAAAAGACTACTTCGGTAGGTACGCAAAGAAAGGGTGAGCAAGAGTGGAACTACAAAGTTGCTCGTCCATCCAAAGAGTTCAAGCCGTCATGTGACTGTAAGCTTAGCAGGAGAAGCAAAATCTTGAAATTGCAGACTCTTGACAGAAGACGATCGAAAAGAAATGTCCTAATATTTTGAGAGAAGCTGTGTTGGGAAGAGAAAAGAGTGTTCGTTCATAGTAGTGAACATAGGCACTCCTAAAGATGTGAAACAGCCCAAGTATCTCAGGGACCTGCGATGCACCCTCTCAAGTAGATTTCTGTGGCGGACATAGTGCGGGCTCCAGACGACATAGGCGTACTCAAGCACATGGAGGACTAATGCTTTGTACAGGGCGGTTATTGCTGGCACATGTCTGAACTCTCTCGTATTTCGCTTTATGAAGCTTAATACGCATCTTGATCCCTCGCGCAAGTTGATCCCTCTGTCACGAATTATTTGTATCACCGACCACTCTGCAGACTGCCTAGAGAAGTGATGAACCTGTTGCTTGAGCGATCCCCAGATATGGACCTGTTCTTTTCTCGTCGTTCCTCTCCATTCGCCAAAGCCTTATAAGTAATTGAAGTATCCTTAGTTCCTCCATCTCTTGAACCTATTGATTTGAGTTGGTATTTTACGGTTTCACACTTTTCTTTTATGGACATTTTTTTCTTTCTATTGTACTATCACATTTGTTTTCTATTGGGCTATTGAATAAAATAGATAAATAAATAAATGAACACTGCCATCATGAAAAACCAGGTGAAACGCCTCACTTCGTTATTTTCCCCGTCACAGGAAAACAAGAATTAGAGTGTGCAAAACCTACTCACCAAACACGTTGGATTTGACGGTCTGGCAAGGATTGCAATGGATGACACCATTCAAAGAAAAATCGAGTACAGGAAGCATCAGCGTCCCTCAGTGATCAAGAAATGAGCCTCCCTCGACAAGGAAACAGCGATTTCTTCTCCACATTATATGCAAAGGGTCACTAATACATTTTGTGGATATGACAACGTGCCCTTACTTCGGGAAGACCTCCGTGGAAACAGTTTCCGCCCAAATGTTCAAATTCGGACTTACGAGGGCTTAGAAGTAGATCATCGATGTAAAGAATAACATGGATTTGGTTCGAGTTGTTTCAACAATTTACTTATTTTCTAACATTCTTAGGTTATGGTTATAAAGCCATTTACTTGTTATTATTTGTTGGAGTCTATCAGCAATCAATTTGTCAGATGGTAGCTACAGTAGGTGTGGATTTATGTACATCCGAATATAATACCTTTGAATTTATATGATTAGTAGGAATGTTGGCTCTGGGTTAGGCTTGTGAAAACTACTTGCTCTGAGTAGAGAGTGTTTTCATTACCATTTGTACCTTCTGACTAGATTCTATGTCGCAATCCTTTCTCTTGGATTCCGAGGCTCGTCGAGGTATTTACTCGACATCATCTATTCATTATTTATCCCGCGTAAACTCAATCCTCTTCTAAGCCGATAGATGAGCAGGTATTATAATGAAGTAAGTAAATGATACGTAGCACTTTATTTCATGACGTGCCTGCCGTATCCAAGTTAACCTCTAGTGCTTACTAACACACCTAAACATTTCTACATCTTTCTAGGGTATGGTCACTGAGTAGTTGTGAGACCTTTCATCAATGTGTACGCTGAAAAAGCTTGTCTGGCGGCCTGCAACAACAATGAAGTTCGGAATTTAATAAAATGTAGTTGAAGCCTTCTGATACAATGGTGGATAGCAGCTATTTATTTATACATAAATATTTCCTAATACATAAAATTTGTTTCAAGTTTCCTACCTCGACGAATGTTTCTAAAGAGGCGACAAACACTTTGGCGCCTGTCAAAACATGACGCCGTTTCAAATATTCCAGTGTGATTACCATGTTCTTCTTATCCTTTAAGCTCGCTTCGTACCAGTTTGTCATATAAAGACTTTGATGAAACTGTTGAAGCTGTAAACAGACAAAAAACAATTGCTGCTCTTGGCAGATATTTTTTTTTAGGGCGTCCCTCCATATCATGAGGTCTATAATATAGACCATATAATATACTCCATATTATGCTTTTTTTTCTGCAGGCCGGAAGAAGGCAGCACAGAGTAGAGAGAGCAATAATTAATAATTATTAATTAATTAATTATTAATCCAACTACGAGTATATACAAATCCGTTTCAGACCATTCAAATTCTCGACACAACGGTTTATTATCTTCTTTGTGCAGATTACCCTTCCGTCTAGATCACTAAATGGTAGATTGATTATTATTATTTAAAGTACGCAAATTTTATATGTATACGTGCAGGTAGGTATGAGAATAGGTCGTAATGTACCCCCCCCCCCTCCTTCTCTGGGTAAGGGGGTACCCCCAGATTCAAAAAACCTTTTCTCAAGATTTTTCAAATCTCCTCGCCAACAGATTTTATTTGAAACCATAGATTATAACCGTAAATGTATCTAAAAAAAAAAAAAAATTAAAAAAACCTTTTCTTAATACATTTTAAAATAAAAATTATTAAAAAATATTATTTGGAATTTTTTATTTTTATTGTAAAATGTATTAAGAAAATGTTTTTTTAATTTTTTTTTTTTTTTTTAGATACAGTTTGTTTTTTAGATACAGATAATGTTTTTTTTTTTAGATATTTTTTAGATAGTATATTATACTATTTTGTGAACTTCAAAATAGTTCCAACGGAGAAACTCTAAGAGAGTTCCTTTATTTTTTGGTAGCGAAAATTCGCTATTCTTCATATCCCAACTCCCCTTCATATCCCTCTTCCTTAAGGGCCTTCAGCGAAGTTACCACCCTGAAACTCAAGGGATACTTATATGAAAAATCCGAGTTTTAAGCGCTTTTTGGCGATGCAGGACCATTGTGGAGCGTTGGAGAGCTGGCTTCACTCCCCCCCCCCCCCCAAACGGGCCCCTCTTGCCGCTTTCAGTCGGTTCTATGTTCTAAGTATATACCTACCTGTGCTTCGCACACTTGGAGTAAAAGCTGAATACCTTCATAACAAAAAGTAAATAATAAAAGTATTTACTTATTTAGTATGCTAGTATGAAAGTAGCTACTGCCCCCCCCCCCCCCCCCTCCCAACCGGCGCCAGTGGTCGCAAACAAGCACATGCACGTCACATAGTTGCAAACTGTCGCACATACCGCGTCTGTGATTTCTTCTCCCATCCAGCAGAGAAGACCGAATTCCATTATTGACGACATCGTTAAAGGAAATACCGATGACATAGCGTTACTTCCTCCAGTCTAAAATCACCAGAAAACACTTTATTGCTAGAGTGGAATTCAGGTATTTAGGTTTAGCAAGTCCCCTATGTGTGTATACTTTCTTTTTATAAAGGGATCAACAATTTATGGGATGGTTCAATTCAATCATTAGTATAGTTGAGTAATAGTGTGGCAAAAATCAGTAAGTTGGCTTTATATGGTTCACAGAATGGTAGAAGTAGGTTGGCATTGAGTACGCCAATTTGAAATTACATAATATGTAGCTGCAAGACTGGAACACAGTACTGATGCCTCATTTCCATTGGTCAAGACTGACCTTTTTTATTTTTCCGAATAAGCACTTGGGTAGATGAATGAAGAGTTTTACCATAACCAGGCAGAAGTTGAATGATACGAAGTGAAGAATGAAGATGAAGACTTGAAAGGCGAACATTGAGTCGTGAATGATGTTCAAATCCTTCATGACACTAAAAACACACACCAGACGAAGGAGTGAAACGGAGGAGCTTTGCATTTTGATGTCATTCGATACATGAATGAATATAATATATTATATTCATACTCGAGGAGTTTGATATGTTGGCGTATGCAGTCCTTCATCGATTCCATGAACTCCTCTGGTCGTCTCTTGTCGTAGACGACGTGAGCCCACCTGTCCGAGAGAAGTTTCAGCTCAGTGGTGAAGACAGCCAGAAGATGAAGGAGCGATGTTGCCGTATACGTAATCGTTACCGTCACGAAAACATAGATAGGTACCTTAAGGAGAGAATGTCCTGAATTAGGTACCTATTAAGGTTTTGCGATCGCCTCAGTCCCCGGAATATGGTGAGATTCCTCGAGAAAGGGAAGGTCAAAACTAACTAAAATCGCATGTACCAGTGGCGGCTCCTGCCCTGATCAAGAGGACTATTGCAAAGGGGACGGGAGAGGCTCATTTCTCAGCCAAATACACATTTCCACCATATATGGTGGATCTATGCAAATGGAAGAAATCTCGTAAGCTTTCTTCAAAACACACAGTAAAGAATTAAACCCAGGTTAGATAGTAGGCAGGGACTCAGGGTGAGTTCTATCTCCACCTTATTGGGCTTATTGTCCGGGAGTAAACACAAGAAATGTATGTTATTTATGGGTCATTCTCCCAGAAACCTAGAATTTGAAGTTTATGAATCCAAAAATTTCGAGGTGCAAATACGTGGCCCCAAAAAATTGGAAGCTGTCCTCTATTGAAAGCGAACATAATGTGATACCCAGCAACTCGGAACACCACCTGATTAGCGTTTTAAAAAATAATTCAAATTACGAACTTTTCTAACAACTTTCATCTAAAAAAAATACTAGTTTTTTGCACATTTAACACGGTCATTCCTCAACAAAAATGGGCAAGAGAATCCCTTCTTCGCAACCATTCCACAAACAAGTGATAATTCCACGTTGCTAACTGCAGGTGTGGAAATTCAAGCTGCAGCAGACGTTGAAAGCTATAAAACATAGTCTTATTCCCAAACTATTTTTATCGTAGAGCAAATCGAAAAAAAAACATTCAATTTAGCATTAAATCCTCTGCGGAATGTTATCTAACATAAAAAAAGATAAATTATTGAATGCAGCCACATGTTCGCTTCAGTATTAATTCACTCGCCAGCATGAATGAAAGGTGAGTGAATGAAGAAAACATGATCAATTTTTTTTTTCTCGGATTGGTCATGATTTTATCGAGAAAGGAAAGGGTGGCGTATTTCGAGTTTATCATGGCGCACCCAGTCGTGGTGCCCGAAAAAATTAATCTTCATTGCTTACCTTGTTGATGAGGGTGAGTGAATGAAGTTCAATTAAAACACGCGCACGTTCAGCTGAACACTTTCTCGCTCGGAGGTCTGTAGGTACCTAGCTGGCGTCTCCGAGTGGAGCGAATGATCAGCTGATCAGCGCGCGTTTGGCCCGAAATTCAGTTTCCCGCGAAAATAACGCGCTTCCCGCCATAAACGGAGAAAATCTACCGAGGTGAGTGAATGAATCAAGAAGCTCGGACACAACCTTGAAAATTCACTGCTTTGATAGTGAATGATTTTAAAATCTGAACCAGTCCATTTTGCGATCTAGAGGTATCATCGAATTATGCACATTTTTTTAAACAGCAGAATCAATGTCAATAAATGACGTAGTGAAAGTTGAAGTTGGGAACTTCCAGTTTGGACAAGGTGTGTGAATGAAAAATTCAGTATTCCAAGATTTTTTAACAATAAATAGAATTATTCTATCATTTCCACTAGATATGGATATTAATGAACAGACTATCTTGTTTTTTATGCATTTTTAATAGAACCATAAATGCAACACAAAAGGCACAAAGTCTTCTGGACAGCGATTCTAGGTTTCTGGGAGAATGACCCTTATAAAGCTGAAATGTACATCTGTCCAGCAAGAACCAACGTGGAGGTCGAAGCAACGGCTATGAGATGACCAATTCATGTTTTTCGATTTTTTTTGCCAAATGAGCCAGATCACTTATGCCATCTGCCACCCAAGCCTTATTTCGATTATTGCAATAAAAACCAAAAAAACCAAAATAATTTGTTACTCACCTCACCTCCGCAAAGCCAGTCTAAATCTTTGTAATATTCTGCGTTGAACAACACGAATCTGGACGATTTTTCATTTTCAATTAAGTATTGCCAAAGTCCAGGAAGTGATGGCGAGGGACATCACGAATCTTAGCTTTATCTTTCACTGACAAACGGGAATAGTTGAGTTTGATGAACTCTACTGAACTATTCATTGTCGGAAAACAGAAAAAGGAGGACTGCTAGACAAGAAAACAACGGAAAAATCAAGGAAACGAAAGTACAAACAAATACCGGTTGATTTGAAATAACTTATGAGGACAGATAACTGTTTCAACCGGGTGCAACTAAATGAATACCTACGTGAATATTCTTTCAAAGAGCACAAATTTCTCAATATACAAAATAATAATAATAGAGAGAGAAAAGCAAGCACAGACATCCCAGCAGATAAAAGCAATACAGGTACTACCAAAGCAGGGCTGCCAATTACATTCAAAATCGGTGGTACCAAAATATTTAATATAAAACCTAACAATAACAATGATGTAGAATGCATTGCAGCGCCCCTGACAGCGGAGAACAAGTTATTGTTGCTCCTTGCGCTCTCTGATTGGACAATCTCTCTTGTTTTGCACTGTCTAGTCAATCTCACAGGCCCGACATTCAAACCGAAAATCGTCAGGCAGAAGGCATAAGGAAATATGAGGTAAGGGAGGGGGACATGAGCAATTGCTACGAGGCGCTTCTGATTGGTCAGGTAGGTCCTTTCCCCATAGGTCCCCAGTGTGGCTCTGTTTCGTGCGTCGTTTTCTGTCAATAGCCAACTTATTCTTCAAATGGGATGGTATTTGGTTATTATTTTTGGTTTTTTTGGCTGGGAGTGCACATGCTCCTTTCAGTAGCCGCCACTGACTTTTACACATTTTGTCTCGAGTGTCTCACCAGGGGACCTTTGCCATGCCCTGCACGTACTGTTATGTACTATTTTTATACGAGTAATCATTAAGGAGCTTTGCATTTATTATAAATTGAAAGCTCCTCAATGAAATTATTCAAATAATTTAAATTCCACGATTGTATTCTCACTTGTATCAGAGGGAATGATATTGAATTTGAGGTTTGTTTATCCAAAAATGGGTATTTAGTTGGGATGAAGGCTTGAAGATTATTTGTCAGCGGAACACTGCACCAGAAAAAAGTAGCGAAGAGCCCGAAGTAGAAGAAGGCCCGGTTCACTTTCAGTACCAGAAACTGTGAACATAATATGTTCATAATAATATATTGTAGCATAATAACATAGTGTAGTATGAACTGAATAGTACAGTCAATAACTATTAGTCATTTCAAGTGTCCACTGAATAGGGGCAGTGGCCACTGATTATTTTAAGCGAGTGATTTTCTCGAAATCTGAATGTAACTTCCTGAATTCTCTTTACCGTTCTTTACCGTTAACATGCAGTAGGTACATGAAATCCCTCAAACCACACAAAGTAATACAGAATAGACACCTCAAGAAGCGGCTGCTTCATGCCCGTCGGTCTGTTCTTCTTCGCATCCACCATCCATTTGCCCAAGCGGTGAATCACCTGCATGTGAGTTCGGGCGATTTGGAATTTACTGAAACTTGACAGCGTGACTGACATGTAGGACATCACGTTCGTCACGGCTTTAAAATCCTGAAGACACGAAACTGAATTGAATTAAATTCAGCCTTAAATTAAAAAAAAAAAAAATTAAAAACCAAGATCACAGTCATGCAGCATGGCTATAAGAGCGAATTTTCGAAGAAACAACTGGTTTTATAAGATATCGCAAAATTGCGATAATCAGAAATTTTCTGATTTCACCATCGTGTTCAGCGTACAAAAATCTTTAAAATGAGGTCTCATTTGTCAGACTGTTTTATTTTGCAAATTTATGGGTAATCCCCCCATCCCCCTTAAAATTCTTGTAATTCCCCTTAAAATTTAATAAATATCTCATTTGACAAGGCGTTTATGGTTCGTGTTTCTGACTACCCAAAAATGAATAGCGTGCAATATGGTTGTAAAAATTCTAGTTAAAACTGTTCCACTCGGAACGAACCCTTATTAAATTGGAAAATGTCGCGATAAATATAATATAATATATATCCACTGTACATCTCACCATTTTGGTACATCTTCAACGTGGTTTGAGTCCGGAATAAGATATCGCAATTCTGATTTCACCATAGTGTTCAGCGTACAAAAATCTTTAAAATGAGGTGTCACTTATCAGACTGTTTTATTTTGCGAATTTATTGGTAATCCCCCTTAAAATTTCCCATCTACGAACTTGGCCATTCGATTGCTAAGACAAATTTTGTGTGCAAATTTGAACGTTTTATTTCAATTCTATCAAGACTTATCGACTGGAATAAATATATAAATATATACATATGATGTTTGGTGTCTTTTGGGAGTGAATTCAAAATGGTCTGGAACGGATTTTGGTATGAAAATGTTTCGAAAATTCGAGTTTTAAAAATTTGGCACCGAGCGCAATAGCTTCTTTTTCTTCGAAAATTCGCTGAAACGCACAATACTACATCACTTTGAACCCAAATGAATAAAGAATATCAATTTGACAGACATTTCGGTGGTATTGAGATAGTTCTTTTTTTTAAGGTGGCTTATCTAAAAGTGGAAGCTAACCTTTCTGAGGTCTTGGTCGTAATAAAACACGATGGAACAAGAACCTACCAAATGTTCAAGGCTCCTGTATTTCAATACAGTCGGACTTATTATTTGGTCAGGGTTTTCATCGCATTGGAATTATAAGAGGTAGAAATACAACGAACAGTTGACACGAGTTGAGATTTGACTGACCTCTTCTATAAGACTGTCGTATGCAGCAACAGTGGATGACCAGCCCTGAACGATGACGATGAGAACCAAGAAGTTTCCAAAATACCTCTTGGTGGCGGCTGCGTTCTTCTCACCCCGTTCAGAGTGAACTCCAAGTGATCTTAACGGCGAGTGCAGAGATATTAAGCAGTTTCCCAGTAAATAGGCATATAACAGATACATGAAAAAAAAATCATCGGTATTCTTATTTGCTTTAGGTTTATTATCTTCAATACTGACTAAGGGAAAAATATGTTGACTTGCCTTCCGAATCTGTTGGTTTACGTTTCATTACACGTAAGTACCGAGCAGAAAACTCTGCAAATTCTTGACACAACGGTTTATTATCTTCTTTGTACAGATCAGGGCCGGATTGAAGCATAAGTGCGGGCGCGACAATTAAAATGACAAAATAACGTCACTGATCATGTGTTATTATTGTTTTCAGGCAATACAGAATGAATAAATAGTTTATATAACATGCACCAACAGAGTATGAAACAAATGATAAACGACAATAAACGGTACGGCATGGTTAAAAAAATAAAATAAAATGGGAATACAGCTACGTTGTGGTTGTTGACACAGACAGATGCACAAAACGAATGATCATAAGTTTAATTGTCTTATCAGAAAATTCCTGTACCTCCAAGCCAGCTGAATAATAATCAATAAGGGACGACCATTCAATGGCTATAGTTCTGTGAGACACTTGAGAATCCACCGAACTGCGTGGAGAGACTCCAACGGACCAACCTGCACAAGGCTTGCACACTCATCGATGTATATACATCGATGTGCACACTTGACCTCCGGATTGAATTCCCTGTACGGGGTGAAGTACTCGGAATCCTGAGCCCTTCTCTCCTGAGCTGTTCTCTCTTCTGGCTTATAAAGCTCAGAAGCATTGCACCTGCATCGGACCTCATGACAGATTCCTCAATGGACGCTTGGATACAGAACCAAATGCCATACACCACCAACTGCCAGCTCCTCCCCCACCGACCACCCCCGCTCTCTTCTCTGCCACCCACATTCATTTAGCGCCCACAATTTCAATGAATGCGATAGCAGTCAGCTTGTGAATGACGGACAATACAATTTATTTTAATGTTTATTTTAAATTTATTTTAATGTTGTGATGCATTCCCACATAGAAAACAGACGTCTACTAGATCTTGTAGATCATCTGACTGTGGTCTACGTGATCTTCATTCGTCTACAGACATGATTTAGACCGTCTATTGTTTCTATAAACTTCATTTTCTCCGTCTACTTCTTCATCTTATTCGTCTACTCATGAATGACTCCCAATAAAATGTATTGTTGAGATGCATTAATAGTCCACCCCTTCTCAACTCCCTCCCCCTTTTCACACGTCACCACCAACTGTCCGCTCCTACAACGCCCTCCTCCAACCGCCGTCCTCAAACCGCCGTCCACCTCCGCCGTCCTCGAACCGCCCTCCTCCCCCGTCGTCCTCAAACCGCCCTCCTCCCCCGCCGTCCTCAAACCGCCTCCTCCCCCGTCGTCCCCCCGCGGCATCCTCAAACCGCCGCACAGTGGGGCGAAACGACAAAAAAGCAGAAAAAAAAACTCCGTTTCTTCAAAACGGATAGTCATATCGATTCGGGAATGGTTTTATTCAATTCAGGAAGGAAAAATACATTAGAAAATACTACTTTCCCAGAAAAAAAATGCACCGTTTGTATGCGTATAATATACGCATATATTATATGCGAATATTCAGAAAATTCAATTTATAAACCAAGAATAATTAAGTAAACAGGCACCTGTTATTAATTAGGAGTGCCTTAGCCCTATCAGCCCAAAATACTTTTCATATTAAGTTTAAAGAAAAATTCTTCATCTGAACACAATTTATTTTACTTTTATTCAACCGCACGCTTCACGAGAAAATTGTACGAGAAAAATACGTACCTACCTACTTTTTCATTTTTGACATTTTATGTCTCTACTATGGCACATAACTTGAAAAGTGTGACATTGTGACGGTGACGGTGTGACGAAGAAAGCGTTATGAAAAATTTATAATGATTTTCACGTACAACCGATTCGTTGCTACGGAACTTCAACTTCGCCAGTTATCATCGTACAAAAATCGTTCACCACTCTCGATCTACCTAACTCTCGTTTTACCTAATCATAGCTCTCGATTTACCTAACCATATTACGTTAACCACTGCGGAGTGCGTAGCCGACAAGCTGCGGTATGAGCGTGATTGTTTAAATAATTGTTTACACACAGGTACGATTTCTACAACAATGAAGTACGAGGTACGTGGTGTGGGTGTGGGAGGGGGCGCAAAGACATAAAATGTCCCTCGTGGTGCGTACTCGTACGAAAGCTGTACCCACTTTATGGTTGCTTTGAATCACGAAATCAATGGCTATGACTGGCATGTCTGAAGCCAAATCATCTAAGAAGAAGAATTCAAATAAACACCTCGATTCGATATAAAGTCTATTTTGTCTCCTTAATTCACCTCATCCACGGGCCTCTCAGATAATATAACATGTGCCGCCAAGAACACCTCACAGGATATGACGTACGTGGACCGACAGGGGGTGGATGACTTCAGACAAGTGGCTAGTAAGAACACCTCACTGAATATGACATACGTGGACCGGCAGGGGGTGGATGACGTTTGACAAGTGGCTGGTAAGAACATCTATTAGGATGTGACGTACGTGGACCGACAGGGGGTGGATGACGTCAGACAAGTGGCCGGCAAGAACACCTCACAGGATATGATGACGTACGTGGACCGGCAGGGGGTGAATGACGTCAGACAAGTGGCCGGCAAGAACACCTCACAGGATATGACGTATGTGGACCGGCAGGGGGGGGGGGGGGTGGATGACGTTAGACAAGTGGCCGGCAAGAACACCTCACAGGATATGATGACGTACGTGGACCGGCAGGGGATGGATGACGTCAGACAAGTGGCCGGCAAGAACACCTCACAGGATATGATGACGTACGTGGACCGGCAGTGTGGATGACGTCAGACAAGTGGCCGGCAAGAACACCTCACAGGATATGACGTACGCGGACCGGCAGGGGGTGGATGACGTCAGACAAGTGGCCGGCAAGACCACCTCACAGGATATGATGACGTACGTGGACCGGCAGGGGGTGGATGACGTCAGACAAGTGGCCGGCAAGAACACCTCACAGGATATGACGTATGTGGACCGGCAGGGGGGGGTGGATGACGTCAGACAAGTGGCCGGCAAGAACACCTCACAGGATATGATGACGTACGTGGACCGGCAGGGGATGGATGACGTCAGACAAGTGGCCGGCAAGAACACCTCACAGGATATGATGACGTACGTGGACCGGCAGGGTGGATGACGTCAGACAAGTGGCCGGCAAGAACACCTCACAGGATATGACGTATGTGGACCGGCAGGGGGGGGGGTGGATGACGTCAGACAAGTGGCTGGCAAGAACACCTCACAGGATATGATGACGTACGTGGACCGGCAGGGGATGGATGACGTCAGACAAGTGGCCGGCAAGAACACCTCACAGGATATGATGACGTACGTGGACCGGCAGGAATGGATGACGTACGTGGACCGGCAGGAATGGATGGCGTAAGAGGGGTCAAGGGGAGACAAATATTTTAAACCTCCATTTCTTCCTTACTAATATTAATAAGCATTATGTAAATACGGATCGTAATCTTGAATCTACTTGTACTCTCAACAGTTCCATTATATAAAATATCAAATTACCGTCGAGTTAAGTATTTTTTAACAATTCCTATTTCCATCATAAAAAAATTGTTTCTTCATACAAAAGTTGCTTAACTCAACACTTCCTTCGTTAAATACATTTAAAAATAAATTGTGTCTTCCTTAAACATAACAGTTTTAAAATCTTTGTACAGATCACCCTTCTGTCTAGATCACTAGGTCTAAATGTCTAGATCCTAAATGTTAGATTAATTATTATTATGAATTATCGATTATTTTTATTCGATTTTCTGAATCTACGTATCTTGAAACGTAAACCAACAAATTTTGACATGGGGTTAAAAAATTTTTTCTTTGGGCGATTCCAAAGGTTCATTATCGAAGATAATAAACCAAAAAGTTGTTAGGCAACTGATAACAAGAGCGTGGAACTAATGGCAAACTTCGGGCCAATTTCCATACTGAGGAACGTCACCAGATGGCAAAATTTGACATTTTTCACCAAAAGCAAATAAGAATAACAAGTCTGGTAATCAGAAGAGGAGGAATGATATATAAGAAATCAAGTAACATCATTTTCAACTACTTTAAATTCGACTAACATTAAATTTTAATGTCGATTTTATTTTTTTAAACAATATCTGATTAAGTATGGAAATCCTCCCGCTACGATTGATCATTTTCTGCATAGATAACCCTTATATTACGAATGCTATATCTATACCAGCCCTCCATAAACCATAATTTCTCCGGAACTAATGGTTTTAGAGAAGGTTGGTTTCATTCGATTCAGAATTAAATATTCTCTGTATAATACAACTTTGTTGGACAATCAGGCCCCATATAACCTGAGTTTCGAGTTATCAATAATTGATATTTTATCAACAATTATTGTCGACATTTTATCAATTATTGACACTTTTATCTATTCTGTTGGACGAACAGAAAAGTTCTTATTCGATTTTTGGATTCCACACAATTTTGAGAGTAGGGGTTAAACGAAACTCTGCAAATCCTTGACATAACGGTTTATTATCTTCTTGCAAGAAGATAATAAACCGTTATGTCAAGGATTTGCAGAGTTTGAACAACACATGGTTTTCAGATATCGAGTAAAATGTTCACTAATTAGTGATCTAGATAGAAGGGTGATCTGCACCATGGTGCAGATCACCCTTCTGACTAGATCACTAAATGATATATTAATTACTATTATGAGTTATCATTAATGATTACCTAGCAATTAGTGAACATTTTACTCGATATCTGAAAACCATGTGTTGTTCGAATCAGCTGGGCAAGTTTGCGCCCTCATTGTGAACGAACGACTGGTCGTACAAAGCTGCGGATGGTCTTGAAAAACTCTAAAAAATAAACTGTATCTAAATGTGAACTAAAAACTACACCGTTCTATCTGAATTTTTCTAGATATGAATTTTTCCAAATTTCAAAATCGGTTTTGAACCCCTTTCCATTGACCTAGGGTTATGAAAAGTTTCAAGGGTCATTGTGAGATCAGTCCGTACCCGTATAACCAAATTTCGTTATTTTAGCACAACGCTAACTGGGCAAAGTGACTCGTACGGCGGACGGACGGATTTTTTTTTTTTTAAATTCGATTTTCTGAATCAACGGTATTTTGAAACGAAAAACCAGCAAATTTGGAGAGGGAGTAATTTTTTCTTGAGCGATACTAAAAGTTTTTGTTGAAGATAAGTACACTCGGGAGGGGGGTTCCTTAAATTGGACAATTTCGTTACTATATTCGATTCATTGCGATTGCGTTAAAATGTTTCATCACCTGAGCATATGATCGTAAACCGGTATCAACTTGAAGCCGGTGAGATCCGTGTAGTGGAGAACATCCATCTTGATGTCAAAAACCAGAGTAAGAAGCAGAGTCCAACAACGTCTGTCCGTGTCAGTGATTCTTTGGATTATTAAGATACAATGGATGGCCGGAGTACCCTACTTTGAAAAAGGTTTAATAATATGTTCTCCGACGAGTTTCAGAATTCAGAATATAAAGGTGACCGATGTTGCCCATTACATCGATTTTTCTCTATCACGAAACGGGCTGATGAAGTGTACACGAAATGCTAACATTCAAAATCACAGGTGTTTTTGCGACTATTGATTCTGTTGTAATTTTCTCGGAAAATGATAGTGGTTTACAAGCTCAAGATGGGGGGAGCTGAGCCAACACTTAGCACCAGCACGGTGAGCATTGTACACAGGGAGCTGCTTGGTCATTAGTTATTACCGATATACTCGTACAATGGAATTATTCGTTGATGTTCAAAGAATTCCGTCGTGCCATGATACTCATGAAAACCACCACCGAAAGAGTACCGTTGTTGCATTGATTCATCATGCAAAAGAAGTTGAGAAAGACGTTAAAAATCAATTGTGTTTTGCATTCATAGCACCCTGAATAATTTTGGCTTCATATCTACCTGTGATCAAATCGCTGTGCCAGGCAGAACTCCGAAATTACAGCTAGCACTACTACTCGCTACTACTGTAATGGTTGAGAAATTACCCATTTCTGTAAATTGGTGCTCATAACACCAACGACCTTTACTAGTTGCCTTGACGTGAGGTGATCAACAAGGTGAGAAGGAAAGGAATACACTAGGTATGAGTTGAAATGGACCATTTTTATTTATAAAACATACAAAAAACGATTTGACACAGCTATATTATTGAGAGAGCAGATTCCGTTTGAAAATTCCTTTCAACATTCAATTCAATTGAGGTTATTTTATTATTGTTCATTTGACTTTATGATCCATATCAATTACAAGCAAACCACAATAATAAGTAGATGTACAGCGTTTCCGTCTCGGAACGGGTTGGTACCCACAAGGTTCAAAAATAGTCGAGACTAATCATTTTCAGTCAGTATCACACATCGTTTGAATCGATCGAACATAAACTACGCCCGTACCAATCTAGTAGAAAACAAGTTTCCTGCAACATTATGGTGCCCTATTGCTGGGCAGGATGTAACACCCAACGGCATTTAACTCGAGACCTGCCAAAATTCTATCACATTATTGGAAATAGTTCAAATATTTGAAAGTGAAGTTTGGGGCGAGTTTTAATCGAAGATTACCCGAGTCCCTCCGCCAGATCGTCCTTGACCGTCTCTGGACGTTTGTTGGGGAGGAGATCGACTCGCTCCGGCGCTGGGTGCATTCGCTCCGGCGCTGGGTGTATTCGCTACTTGTTTGAAACTGCAATGGAACAAAAAAAAAAAACTAAATTAATATTTTAAATCAATATAACTACATGTGAAAAATTCTTTCAGCCCGATAGTAACTAGTACCTAACTGTTCTCTGCCAGTGTCCTCTAGTTCACTATACAGATTAGTAACCACTTTGTTTCATGGCATATTGTCGACATTCCGACCAGAACTTTCCTATTAACAGTGTCTGGGCAAAGCTAGGAGGAAATATTTAATAATTACTTATATTCAATCACATAAACTCTCACATTCCACCCAATCCTCGTACTTTATATTAAATTTTCTCACTACAGGGCACTAAATTAATCACAAACACAAATACACAAACCAAATTCGTTGGCACGTGGCCCCTGAGACTCAGGCTGAGAGCCAACTAAAGATATTGACAGGAATTGGCTATGCATCTTCATTCCATCCTTTTAGATGTTTTGGCCTCAGAACCAAATACATCGATTCATTAACGTAGCCAGGAATCTCGTTCGGGATCGGGGGTTACCCCCCGGGGAAAATTTTGACAATCAGGGTACTGCTTTTAACTCAAACTTCATTTTTCAAATAAATCTTTTGAAATCTTTTGTTAAAGAAGGGGGGGGGGGTCGACATAATTTACTTTATTACTATGCACATGACAAATACATTGTAAGATATATAAACATGGCAAGGTCATAATATTAAGATTCACAAATGCACCACGACACTCCGCCCGATACTCCAGACCGGCTATAACACGAACAGCCCTGCGCTGTAAACCAAAAACACCAGATGCTGCCGCTGCATGGCCCCAAAGCACTATGCCATACGACATGACACTTTGGAAACAGCCATGAAAAGCCATCTTTAGCCCAGCATCACTCAGCTTATGTGATAGTTGTCTCAGCAAAAACACAACCGAACTCAATTTACTAGACAGAAGGCCACAGTGCACTTGCCAATCAAGCTTAGCGTCAATATGAACTCCCAAGAATCTCACTTGGCTGGGCATAGACAAATGTGCAGGAATATCTCTCAAACCTAAAAACATCGTTTCAGTCTTTCTTTCATTTACTAGAAGTTCATTTTGTGAAAACCCTTCATCTAGGGAAATTCCTTCATGGGAAATTTCCCTAGAAGTTCATCTAGGGAAATTCCTTCATGGACCAGTACCGTGAATAATAATGACTGAAAAACTTGTGCCTTTATTTTGTCACACCCGTTGAGTGTGAATGTGTACGTAAGTTTCCAAATTATTGAGGTTGCACTTACTAAGCTTGGTTTTTGCGCCTTCCAAACGTCTCATAGTGTATTTCGGGTTGGAGAGGGCCATCGAAACCTAGGGAAAGAAAAGTTTAAATAAGTAAGAGAACTAAAGAGAAACCGTCCTTGACCAACACCCAATCTTCCTCAAGATTTGTGTAAAACCTCCAAACTTGGTAGGTACCTTCCGAGTTGTCTACTGGTGTTCATCAAGTATGTCATAATATGGCATGTTTTTCTAATTTTTGCTCAATTTACTCTAATTTTACTTAATATTATTATGTCTTCATATTTGATGAAGCATTCTGCACGAATAGTAAATTGAGCAAAAATTAGAAAAACACGCCATGTTTTCTTATTTTTGCTTAAATTACTCTTCGTTCAGTCTTGTGGTACCAAACTCAACATGAGACTAGTGTGGGCACTTACGAATTCCAATGGGAATTGTGTTGCATTCCTCCTCCCAGTTATCCGGGATTACCGGTTTCAAAACTTTCTCGAAGCGGGACAGAGGGCAAACGTCGTCGCACTCTGGCAGTTTCAGCAGCGTCGGTTCAGCGTTTGTCACGTTTTTGTACCAGATCTTGAATAACCAAAAGAATAATTCAATATATAAAAAAAAAAAAATGATTTCACAATTCAATCGTGACGATTGTTACAGAATAACATGAATGGGAGATGCTCTGAAACACCTCCTTGTCCATTTTTTCAGGAGCATTTTGGGGATTTCTAGTTAATGCGTTATCTGCAGGATTTCAAAAAAACTGTTTTTGTATGAACCTACTTATACATTTTCATGTCAAGCTACCAGACAATTGTGTATTGTAAATCATCATTGTGATTACTTACAGCGACCACTCTTTCGCCATCTCTTTTCTTGCGAAGTTCGAAGAGGACCAACGAGGCGAACGGAGGTGGGAGCCAATTAAAGACTCCCATACTGTTCAACACGGCGGAAATGGTCGTATCATGTGCAGAGTACATGGAGACGTTCTGCGACGGAGGGTCCATTTTCCCTTGTACTTTGTTCCAGAAGTTGTTGATGATCTCTTTGATGAACGGACCTGTGAAGAAGGCACCAAAAGTTTATGTGAGGTGACATCCAATGGGTGATTGATGATTGTGTGAAAACCCCATTACTGTTGTGTGGTATACCCGCATATCACACGCTACTTGTGTTAAAGCAGTTCCTAAATACATTTGAACCGACATGTGGAGATTGTGAGCTGTGACAGAGACTCAGTTGAGGATTAGACAGTTATTCGGGAGAACGTAGAAGAAAAATATTCATGAAACCGTTCAATAGTATAATACGTCTAATACGTTTTGGTATTCTAACGTTTACGCAAGCTCCGATGTTGTTGGTGGATTTGGGAGGAATTGGTAAAGCCTTGCTAATCTGAATCGTACAATCAATTATTGACAAGCCCGTAAATTTGTGCATCCACAAGGGCTTCTTTTGAGCCAGTTGAGATGAGATTGATGCGAACCATACCCGTAACTTCATCGGTTACCAGTCTAATGTTACGCAAATATTACTGTTCTATTACAAAAATAATCAAATTAAAAAATCTCGAACCTAAATTGAAATACAATATTGATAAAAAATGATTTATTCACAAATTTAAAGTGGCATACCTCCTCTCAATCTTTTCATATCCGTGGTTTGGGTAGGCACAACGAAACTAAGAACGGTAGGTTCAATCATGGGAGTGGGATATACTTCTCTTACCCATGATGGTAGTTCAAGACCACGAGACTCCTGTAAGACAAAATTAAAGTTTAATCGATAAGAGTTGAGGTTTGTAAATTGTTGATGATGTTGATGATGATTTGTAATTTACACTCTAATAGATCTTTGGGCGAAGAAGGTCACTGAACTTAGTAAACTTGGATGAACGAGTATTTACGACGTAATCGGGCCGAGGTTATTCATAGTAACAAAAAATTACTTACTCACCTACCTATGTAATTAACAGATAACAGCAACAATATCAAGTCGGCCTTCACCGCTCAGCACGTGGTTGTAAATTCAGCTCGTTTAAATGTACAACAGAATAATATTATCTTGCTTCTATTCAATTCTAATAGTCTCACCTCAATGAAGTAGGTGGTGAACAGCTCCATGTAGAAGTCGAGGTTGAAGAATCTATTGCCAGAGTAGCGGACGAGGTGGTCCGTCATGCTCTGGTACTTGTCCAGCATAGCATTGTACTCCTTGGAAGCTTGAAACTGTTTCACCAACACCGAATAACGCTTGCAATCAGCGGTCACTTCCAGTAGCTGAAACCAGGGATTAGAAGTGTAAAAATGAGTGAAACCACGACCTAATGGTGTAGCCGATATTTTATCACAATGACGAAACATTATTATTATCATAGTTGGGCCCCTAAGATCTGAACATTTTCAGGTTTAAAACTCAAGGAAATTGCCTGGAGATCCAAAACATCTGTTTACAGCTCACTCTTTATACATCCATTAAAAAATATGCTTAGGTACCTAAGTAATGACTGGATCTTTTCTTCTCTTTTCATACCTTGTCGGCCGGAGGCGGCACTGAGTGTATGGGGACGGGATAGGAGGGCAGGCCGAACCAGACGGAGGCGTCGTACCCAATAGGGAACATCCCTCCCATCTCAGCACCCGCGCTCTGCAGCGTCCTGTCCCAGTCAGTGCTCACTACGTTGATGGCCTCGTTGACTTTGTTCTTCTGCCTCGGAAGGAGATGCTTGTACCTATTGTAACGAAATAAAATCAGGGTATTGTTGAAGTAAGACATCACAACTGTATTTGCAGGGAGATGGCAAGGACGGCGTCGTGAACTCAAAAAATGCTAAAACGATGTAGAGGTACCAACGTGATCTGCTCTTTATCAATTCACGAAGAAAATTGTTTACCGTTTGCTGAGCCAAGTTCCAAGGTTGTAGTGCTGAAGTATCCCTTCCTTGGTAAGATGCCCCAGACCCTCCGGCCAGTTGCTCAAGTCCCTATGAGGATCAAACGGTGCCAAGCTGTCTGGAGTTCTGGCTCCATGTCGGAACAACTGAAACGTCATAAAATAACTCATTACAAATAAATTGAGGAGTTAAATATTTCAAATTAATTTTAGACATGCAGAGTCATCATGTCTGGGAATGGGAACATCGTTAAGCGGCAGCATGTTTTGATATTGTGTATTGACATTTTTTTCTCACTATTTGGTCCATACAAATACCAATAATCAGTCGAATTAATAGTTTAATACAGAGTGGGGTACTCAACAATACTTATGCTTATCAAATCCGTAAAGACGATTATGAAGTTTTCTCAAAGTTGGCACTATTGACATAGCAAAACAACACCGAAAAATTTGACAACCCGTCATTATATTGCTTAAAATTTAGCAGGTGTTGATTTAATTTAATACTCAACAGTGAAATTCCGTAATACGTTGTTTAAATCAGTTTGGTAGGTCTGTTGGCAAAAATAAAAAAAATATTTTCCGGAATTTTGAGTAAGTATACGTCGACGTCGAACCTCTCGGTCGAAAACGTTGGGTATGTAGAACCGTGTAGTTATTAATATTGATTTGAATACATAGGTATTGATTAAGCATTCATCAAAACCACCCACAGAATGGTACAAACAGCCGTTCGTTCAGAATGAGGGTTAAAAGGTAAAACCTGAAACATGAGCGTGAATCAAAAAGTTTAACTTGAAGCAAAATTTCGTACAGCTGATTAAAAAAACACGTGGTTTTGTGATATCGAGTGTCTTCTCCTGAGATAGGTATTTTTCTCTTCTAGAAAACAACAAGATATCTTCGGATATTTGCTGGTTCCTACACTTCTCGATTGATTTTGGTACGAGTAAATATTAATCAATTATATGTGTCGGCCACAATTTAGTTAAAATATTAACGAAACCGTCGGCTTAGTGGGAACTATAACTTACTCCCTCTTCTCAACACTGGGAGAAGGAACTTATATACCTATAGAATCTTTATAGATAATAATAAACCATTGTGGGGAAATTTACAGCGTTTGTCTTCTCAAGTCTTGAAAGGTAATCAACCAAGTTTCAGGGGGTTAGGCAAATATGGTTTTCCTTTGTATATTACGAAGGTTTATTCTTGACAGAATCAAGTTTTCGGTGGTTAGGCAAATTTGGTTTTTCTTTGTATATTACGAAGGTTTATTATTGACAAAACCAAGTTTCAGGTGGTTAGGCAAATTTGGTTTTTCTTTGTATATTACGAAGTTTTATTATTGACAAAACCAAGTTTCAGGTGGTTAGGCAAATTTGGATTTTCTTTGTATATTACGATGGTTTATTATTAACAAAACCAAGTTTTAGGTGGTTAGGCAAAGGGATTTCTTTGTATATTAAGAAGGTTGATTATTGACCAAACAAAGTTTCAGATGGTTAAGCAAATTTGGTTTTGACAATTGACAACACTAATTAGGCAAATTTGGGTTTTCTTGGTATATTACGAAGGTTTGTATTGAAAGAATCAAGTTTCAGGTGGTTAGGCAAATTTGGTTTTTCTTTGTATATTACGAAGGTTTATTATTGACAAAACCAAGTTTCAGGTGGTTAGGCAAATTTGGTTTTTCTTGGTATATTACGAAGGTTTATTATTAACAAAACCAAGTTTTAGGTGGTTAGGCAAAGGGATTTCTTTGTATATTAAGAAGGTTGATTATTGACCAAACCAAGTTTCAGATGGTTAAGCAAATTTGGTTTTGACAATTCACAACACTAATTAGGCAAATTTGGATTTTCTTTGTATATTACGAAGGTTTGTATTGAAAGAATCAAGTTTCAGGTGGTTAGGCAAATTTGGTTTTTCTTTGTATATTACGAAGGTTTATTACTGACAAAACCAGGTTTCAGGTGGTTAGGCAAATTTGGTTTTTCTTTGTACATTACGAAGGTTTATTATTGACAAAACCAAGTTTCAGGTGGTTAGGCAAATTTGGATTTTCTTTGTATATTACGATGGTTTATTATTGACAAAACCAAGTTTTAGGTGGTTAGGCAAAGGGATTTCTTTGTATATTAAGAAGGTTGATTATTGACCAAACCAAGTTTCAGATGGTTAAGCAAATTTGGTTTTGACAATTCACAACACTAATTAGGCAAATTTGGATTTTCTTTGTATATTACGAAGGTTTGTATTGAAAGAATCAAGTTTCAGGTGGTTAGGCAAATTTGGTTTTTCTTTGTATATTACGAAGGTTTATTACTGACAAAACCAGGTTTCAGGTGGTTAGGCCAACTTGGTTTTTCTTTGTACATTTATTATTGACAAAACCAAGTTTTAGGTGGTTAGGCAAATTTGGTTTTGAACAGATACGTTAAATGGGCAGTGAAATGTCAAAAATTATATGTATAATTCATATACCTAATGAAAATCAGTAACAAAGTGGTTTCTTTTTTTTAAACCTGCTTTCCAAACAATTATTAATTGGCGTAAAATGTAACAACACATCTGGGACTTTCTTTAGCTCGACCGAAACTCCAAATAGGTACTTACGATATTGGCATATTCTACAGTTCCAAAACGGCTCTCGTACCCGTCTAAGGCCAACGAACCGGCGAACGCCGAAACAAGGAAAACCACAGCGCACCAAAACATTCTACACTGAAATTCTTTGAATACTGGAATATTTTTGTTACATAGGAGTGTAAATAATATAAATTTGTGTAGAAAATACAATTCAGTAGATATGTATATTGAGCACAGTCCCGTGAATTGCCGGGTGGAGTGACGGCCGTCCTTTGGAAGCTCTTCCTTATAAATCCTCCGGTTTATAACGAGGAAAACGAGATTTGCTTCGATAGCGAACAGTCCCCGAAGCTACAATACTAGGTACCGCGTCACCCCCACCTCTAAATAACTAGTGAACCGGCCGCGAAAACGGGTTGTGCGCATCGAAAAAAGAAAAGACTCGGAAATCTCCGCAGAGCCTGAAATTCCCCAGGATGAGTCCTATGACCTCAGGAGTGACTGTCTCACTGGTCGAGGTCAGATCAGATAAACGGAACACTCGCTGATTAACTAAACTCAAAGCGCTCGTGGTAGGTTTTTGGGTTAGTTGCGTCATTTTGGGATCAGAGGCGAACTCTACAGGAAAATTATTATTAGATTTCGACGAGGAAACATCTACAAGATAAAATATCAGACAATGTTCCAACCTACAAGCGTGAATAGTTTTGTCTTGATTCAAAGCTATCAAATTATAAATAAGATTTGGGTTATCATTCCAGAGCCCTCCGAATTCGGATAGTTACGTAGATAGCAGGATTGAACACAAGACATATTTTATCCAACATATTTTGTTAACTTTGAATTGGACATTTTCTAGATTCTGACTGCGAGTTTGGCTGTAACTCAACATAACGAAAATACCTGTTGCCATGTTTTTTTCTGTTCTGTTGGATGTTTGCTGGCTATTGAATTGTTGCAAGAATATGTAGGTAGAGTAGATGAGTAAATCGCTGTCGCTATAAATAAGCCTGTAGAATCCACTTTTATGACCTTGCAAATCAAGTCAGTCGTGTATACTTGACTGATATTCGTTTTCCTCTTCACGATTCAAAAGAACAAAATTATCCTTGGATCGTGCATGTTCCCAAGTTGTTCGCTCGTTCCTGGAGTTGATGGAGGAAACTGCGGTTGAAAATCTGGTTACTGAAGCCTTCAACGTCGCAATTGATCTACCGATATCACATTCGCGCTTGCGCCTACGGCGTTTATCTAATAGAAAAAATAGTCTACGCGGAATAATAAAATGCGGAACAACTGTAGAGCCACCAACCTTTGGGGAAAATCCACCGGTGGTATTTGGAATCGACCGAGAAAAAGAGCAAACAAACAACAAAGAAACACCATTCAAAATCGGTGGGCTTACGTTTCAAGATGTGCAAAATCAGAAAAATGAATTTAAAAAAAAATCTTGTGATACGAGCCCGAACCGGGCCAAGGATGGCCCTTGAAACTTTTGATAATCCTAGGGCAATAGAAAGGGTTCAAAATCGAAATTTTCAAAACGTCATAATCATCTAGGAAATTTTTAATGGAACGGGTTACTTTTTTGTACAAATTGGAATAATGAACAATAATTGTTCATTATTCCAATTTGTACAAAAAAGTAACCAGATTATTGGAATCAATTATTGGAATCAACCAAGGAAAAGGTCGGAGGAGGATGTAAATTAAATTCCTCGGGTCCCATCGTCATTCCGTAAAAACCAACGAGCTTATATAAAACCAGGAGCAACCGTTTCATTCATTTTACTTCCCTGACAAATAAAACGAACCCTGGAGAGGTATAATCCTCCAGAAAACTGAGATTAAATTACATTTTACCTGATATTCTCCAAAATTGATGTAAACATCTACTAGCAGAAAAGTTGAAGTTGTAGTTAAACACAAACGGTGGGTACAGCTTTCGTACAAGTACGCAACCACGAGAGACATTTTATGTCTTTGCGCCCCCTCCCATCAGAAACTTATATGAAGCTTGCATTCGTGTTGACAATATAAATTATTGAGAATGATCACCTGTGTGTAAACAATTATTTAAACAATCACGCTCATACCGCAGCTTGTTGGCCACGCACTCCGCAGTGGTTAACGTAATATGGTTAGGTAAATCGAGAGCTATCCAACGAGTGGTGAACGATTCTTTACGATGATAACTGGCGAAGATAAAGTTCCGTAGCAACGAATCGGTTGTAAGCGAAAATCATCCGAAACCCGCGTTACATTTCTCCGTTGCATGTCCCGCGTTACATTTTCGTGTTTATGTAGCAAAGTAAAGACATAAATGTCAAGAACATTGGTTGGTTTCTTATTGATTCTGATGCATTAACAATAGTTCTTTCCGGCGATAGAGTCCGTCTTCATCGATAAATCGATTAGAATATCGGAATACCAAAAAAATCGAGACAGGAAAAGGGTGGAATAAGTTAAGGGTTTTGTTTCTAACATCAGTGTTATTCGTCGGTCAAATTGCTTTGCGCCTTTTGTAAATAAATTGGTTAAATTAATCAATAAGGAAGGGTGCACCATCGACTATACAAGTTATACTTCACCTTATACCTAATTATTAATCAACTAAACAATTCTTTAATTTAAAATGTTTGTCCTGTAAGTTGCCACATTTTATCCAAATTAAATTTTTTCACTTTTGGTATTTGACATTGTTTTTTTTTTTTTAAATTTCTATTCCGGCACCGGGTTCGTTCCATCATTAAGCACCTATTACTTTTCGAGAAAATATCGTGAAAACACTCAGCGTTCATTTTCAGTGTGGTTTCAAGTATACTAAATTCTCATATTTTGACAAAATGTAAGTTAAGAGTCTTTTTCCTGTAAGCGGTCACTTATAATATAGTTTATGAAAACTTTTATATTCAAGTCACCATCGGGTTCATTAAAAAGAGATAAGCTGTTCCTTATGCAGCTCTTGAGTCCTCTTCCACTGTCGTGTTGTTCTCCGTAATGCTTCAAATGGAAATATAATAAGTCGCTGCCCATCCTTACTTGATGTTTGAGTTAGTTAGTAAAGAAAGTCGAAACTAAATATAGCAGGTGGTTAGGGAGATGTAGGACGGAACTAATTAGGTAACTACGAGGTATAAATAGTCCGTGACGGTGAGTTCGTTGCAGTTTTCCGCTTTTCGCGAACTATTGTAACCGATACGAAATTACTATGGCTTCGTAATTATTAGAACATTCTGAATCCAGTGATTTCATCAAACTTTAAAATACGTAGTCGTATAAAACCAACTTTCGCGAATTCGGCCCCAAGGCATTTAGTGGCCGCAGTACTTGAACAGACAGGGGTTCAATCGCACGGTTCACACACCGTTCGTTATAATTTTCTGTTTCGTCGAACGTTTCGAAGACGTATAAACACGGATATTTTAAAGTATCAACCAAACGCCAGTCTTTCAAATACTGCTGGCTCGGACGCCTGTCCGCCGCACCGTTCCCACATCAACTGCTTTTCCAAACGTGAAGACCGGAAAGATAGTTCGCTGGGAAATCCTACAAAATCTGAATCGTGAGTGGATTGTACGTGGACTGGCTGCTGGCTCTGCTTTATGTTCGCGGGCCGTTTGGACGTCTGGACGAGACTCTACAGGTTTAGTTGCCAGTATGATAACTATAATAAATGTAATAATAATAATTATAATAATAAATATAATAATTATTAATCACATTCTATGATTGTAAGGAACTTCACGGGGTTTCTAGACTTTGTAAGGCACAAAGAAACACATGATCGTATGAGCGAATTTTCGAAGCAAGTAAAACAGGAGTAGTTTTACGCAAAGTGAAATTTGGGGTGGAAGAGGGTGGAATCAAAAGTGTATTGAATACCAGAAGAGTTGGGAAAGATGGTGAAGTCAGAATTGCAGCTTTCTTATTCCGTTATCAGATTAGAGCAGACGAACTGCGAAGAACATCACAGTAACCACCACGTTTCTTCATCTTCAAAATGCTCCAGTTTGAGAATTCTGACTTCACCATGGTGTTCAGTGTCAATAATCTTTAAAACGAGGTGCCACTTGTCAGATTGATTCATTTTTGGACTTTAGGGGTATCCCCCACCCCACCCCCCAAACCCCCATAGAGTTGCCCGATTCTACCCAGCTACGAATGGCTTAACTCCAAAATGGTCGAAAATGGGTTTTTACATTCCCCTTCACTCACTATTCTCACCCATTCAATTTCACCATTCTAATGGTCGAGTCGAAATGTCAAAATTTGACCCGGAAGGGGTTGGAATAATTATTAATAGGGGTGAAATCTCAAATAAGCTTGATAATGGGGGGAAACGCCTCAATTGCATGTTTGTCAAGTAGAAACACCCCAACGCTTCCTTTGAAACACCTCAACTAGCATTTTATTAGTTTAAGGAAAAAACCGAAACGGAGAGACCCTCGTGCGAGTCTCGAACCTTAACATGAAAATGTTATTGCTTGACACGCTAGTTTTGTGTAATTTTTCATGTTTTTGCTTCTTTTTGACGCAGACGTCTGGACTGTGATAGTAGATGACATGATCACTAAACTATGCAAGTCCGAGATTTATTATCTGCGATCCTCACCAAGATAGGTAATGGGAAAGTTTGACGGTTTGAAGGTTTGTTAAAATATGCAGTTCAACAGACTGAATTAATCTTAAGGACTAATGCATAGGTATCATACAGTTGCATAGGTATGTCAGACAGAACAAAGACAAATCTGAAACTCTTAGTTGTGTTGCTGACAAAGTTGTTTACCCTCATTTTTTCATCCTGTACAGTTCTTCTGCCACTGAAGGTACGTGCGTCTGGTTAACATGAAACTATTCTATAAAATCTGAAGATTCCAACGAGCGGTGAACGATTACCGTGGGATACACACAGACGGAGTTACAATTACTTAGTTACGTATTGGTCCAACCAATTTGGTTGTACGTGAAAATCATGCCAAAAGGATGTCACAAAATCGGGGGTAGGCCAGAGCAAAGACATTTTCATGTCAAAACCTCAACTAGCTGAAAACTGGGTTGAGGCGTTTTACATCGTTGAGGTGACCAGTTGAGGTGTTTGAGGTGTTTTTCATCAAAATCCTTCAAAAACATCAACACAAACGAAAAAAGTCGACTTCATATCGAATCGAGGTGTTTATTTGAATTCGAATGGACCTTCAAGAAGTGCAATAATTGCACTTCTTGAAGGTCCATTCAATTTACAATTATTGTAAACTCAAATACATCGAAACAAACGAAAAAAAAACTAAATGCTTGCATACGAGTCTGCAACACATTGGGACATTTTATGTCAATATTAATAATCTTAATGTTAATAAACCGTTCAGTAACAAAACAAGCGGCAGTGTTCACTATATCTATTTATAACATAAAAATATATATAAGTCTGACATAAATACCAAGAACAAATACGCAAGAGATTTTTGCCCGATGAAAACTACTGAAGTTTTATTTCCCTAGCAACGGCTTAGTTGTAAGTGAAAATTATCGTAAAATGTAGGTAACGCTTTTCGAGGACACTTTTTCGTGACAGTTTTTTATTTTAATGTGCCAAAGCCAAGACATAAAATGTCAAAATCCACCTCTATTTGTGAAGGTAAAACGTCTCAACTCGATTTGAGGTGTTTTTATTTAACAAACATTCGAAAAACCAGCCAGAAATAATCGATAATCACCAAAAATGCCGTGAATGGATAGGAAAAACTGTTATTTGATGGATTCTTCATACCCAATGGGTATTACCCATCGATCTAATTGTGGGGTTGCGGGAATGTTTTGCCGTGAACAAAAAGGGGGTTTTCACTGGCAAACTTTAAAGCTGATTTGTGAAATATCAATCATTTAGAGTTGAGGCGTTTTTCCTTAACAAGGCTGAATAGCTTTCTTTCCTTGAAAATTCGCTAAAAGGTGTTGTTTGGTGCAGAGGAGATGAGTTTGGTGGTAGGGGTTTTCAGGGAGCTGAATCCAAATCTGCAATCCGTTTTTTCGCTATCAGGTCTAGTTTTGGCTTTTGAGATCATACACATATTTTCCAGTGTTGAAAATAGCACTAATAAAAATCCCAATTAATTTTAACATGGAGCATGTTTTAGCCTTCACCTAGCTGGCTGAAATCGTCCGTCGTTACGCTAATTTGTTTCTAAGCTAACTTCTATGCTAAGCACTTATAACTTCTGCGAACTGTAATTCTGAAGCTCTAATTTGGTATGTACCCTACATAGGATTTTGACTTGGGGCTGCCCAGGCCCAGGAATCCGGATCAGCTGGCTAATTTCTATGTTATTCACTCTATGAAGCTGTAATTTAGCATGTAGCCTCCTTAGGACTTTAACCTGACGCCTCCCTGGCCTCGGATCAGCTGAGTGGTTAAAACATGTTCCATGCTTATAGAAAATTTATCCGTAAGGCTCAAAACGAAAGGTGAAGGGGGATCCACGGGATGGGGGGGGGGGGCGCAGGGCCGAGTTTCAATGTTTTTTTGACTTGCAGAATCCGAATTTGAAACCCAATTCTTCTCCACAAAATCACACACACACAGTTTTGCCAACTTCACCGATGTTTTGAGTGGAACGGAAATATTTCAAAAACTAGACCTGATAGCGAAAAACAGGTTTCAGATGTGGATTCTGGACACTGGAAAACACCCCAACCAACACCAATCCTCATCTCCTCTGCACCAAATAGGTAACATATTTTATTTTGGTTGACCAGTGTTATTATCACTATACCCACAACCTAATAATGTCGTCGGCATAACTTATAATGTACAATTACCTCAGGCAGGTGATAAAGCAAGCACCAAAAACCCCAATGCATAACCGAACCTGTCGGCCACGATATCAGTCAGCTTGTGAAGAGTGCGATAACTCCCGGAGGTGTTTGAGTGCTTAGTTCTCAGTTTATTTTAAATTGGATTAGTGCCACGGACGGCGTACGGACTGGAATCTGTTTTATTCAACATTCGGATTGTAAGCACATTAGACAAACAGTACATCGTTTACATAACTTGTATTTACAACAAATGTTGAGGGGAAGGGCCGTTAAAATCCTTCTGTTGTTCGTTTGAAAATAGCAAGGAAATACCACTTTGGTCGAATTTTCTTAATTGGTGGATGTTCCTTAGGAGTGGTGGGTAAAACTAAATTTGGGAACAGTTCTAGATGGTCAGGGACATGGGTCTAATCCATGGTCCCTGAAAACACTGAATCGGTGCCCAAGTACCCGGTGGGGGGGGGGGGGTATTACCCAAGTACCCAATGTCGGATGTTATCGAAATCGACTGTTTAGTAAGAAGTTGAATAGCACAGTCTCAACTACACAGTTCAATTAGCTTTGTTGAATGGTCTTTTGAATTAGTCGAAGTCGTTTGTGGTTAATAGACGTCTGACGACGGTTGGTCAGATCGTCTGGAATCGTGTGACGCTTTTCGAAGAGTTTTCGAGCGGATTCTTCCACAATGTCATATAGAAACGTTATAAAAGTGCGAACACCTCGAGAAACTACCATGATCAGGTGATGGGTGCTTTTCAGATTCACAGCCCTACATTGTGGGGAAGTGAGTAACTACCTACCTAATTAGTTATTCGGTTTTATGGGTAATTGGGTGAAACTGTACATCAAATAATAAGTAATAATGCGGTTCGAATATTGATGTTTTTGTTGCCTCCGTGTCGTCATAATTCAATGTTCTCGGTTCAACATTTTTAAATCTCGAATTTCCGAAAACGTTTTATAACAAACTCCGTTCCAGATCGGGCCACTGTTGGCGAGTTTTAGGTGGGGAAAATTACCTATAAATTCCCAAAATGAAACATTTCAACAAGTGACACCTCATTTTAAAGGTTAAAAAAAAAAAAAACTAAGTTGTTACTCTGAAAGAAAGGGAGACAAAATTTGTTATAAAACCAGTAAAATGGGGACATTTTACATAAAACCAGTTTTTTCGAAAATTCGCTCTTATTGCCATGTTGCATGACTGTGGATTTGTTGGCAATACTTCCGCTGAACTTCAATTCAGCACAACCCGGCATAACTTGCAATTACTTCCAACACCACCATCACTACATCACATAATAACTTTAGGTATGTTTCCTTCGACGAAAACTCTACCTCCCACTCCCCATACTTCTTTTTAGCTTTCTAGTTTCATTTCCCCAGCAACGGCTTGGTTGTAAGTGAAAATTATCGTAAAATGTAGGTAACGCTTTTCGAGGACAGTTTTTTTAATTTTAATGTGCCAAAGCAAAGACATAAAATGACAAAAATAATGTAATGCTGAATGAAACACGGGAACCAATCAAAACCAAACATCGTTACAAAATGAAGGTAATTTCGAATATTTCTTGTTAAAAATTATTGGCGAACAGTGACGTAGCCAGAATTTCAATGGGGGCGAGGGTTCCAGACTAGGGCCTACCACGAGAGGAACGGAATACTCCCTTAGCGGTATAAAAACAAAACCTAGAACTTTAAAGGGTTTGGAACTGTGAACTTCTTAATTACTGAAAAATAATTATTGGAGCAAACAGTAATAATTACTGGTAAACATTTTGCATACCACCCGAGACCGCCAACAGATAAGGTTGGCATACTAATTGAATGTTAGCTATCGTAGTAGGCACTTCATGGAAACGCGTCAAACCTGCCACTCAGAAAATGAAAAATGTTCTTGCGGATTGAAATAACGTGTCAGCCAGTTTCAATTCGATAACGGTGATGGCTCAAAGGACATATTTGTCATTTGTTTGATGGATTTAAGTGGGAATTCGGATTCTATATTAACTACTCACGGAGGTTGGAGAGGATTATTAAAGATTAAAATTCAAGACTTAGACCAAACTGTCTGGACAGTTCGATTTAGTCAATTCGAAGGTCGGCGCGGCGGTGAGAGGTTCGGAGAAATCGAAGACGAATGTTGGGTGAATCACAAAATGTTTTTCTAATTCGAAAATACTAACTTCCGTATACAAAGTAATCAACTGTTGATCATCATCTAATAACATGGTTTTGTAACTTGTTCATCTATACTCATATGGGAACCCTTATACTCATGTCTCACTACGCTGGTTTCAGGATTCAACAAGGGTCGCTTCTAAGAAATCCATCACATCGCCTTTCAAGAATAGAATAATCAACCTTCATCACCGCGATGATGCCAATAGTACCAGTAATTGTGTATATTGTTGGGGCAAGCCACACCGTGCTCTCGCAAGATGTCATAGAGGAACAGTGTGGACCAGTTGTCTACTTGAACGCAGTAAGACACCCGAATAAATCAAGAAATGAAATAGAGTGCTGAATCAAGTGGTAGTCGTGTGAAGTGGAAGTTTGGTTGTCGAAAACACCTAGATCAAGGAATATGAAGTCTTTGAAATGGGTTTGATTCAATTAAATTAGATCCAATTTAGATTCAATTAAATCATACTAATCACGTGTCGCAGTTTTTTTTGGAATGTAATACGAAGTTAGAAATGATAAAATGTGCACCTCAACAATACATCCCCTTAAGAATGATCAAATATAATATATTTATTCATTCATATGCCGAAGGTCGAAAATATACAGCAAAATGTGCTGTGCATCAATTTAACTATGAATCACATAATACCTAAAGAGGTTAGTCAACAATTATTGTTGACCAACCTCTTTTTATTTACTTGGGCTCCTAAAGAAGTTCTGATGTTCCTTAATGTGTTGATGTGACTCAAATCATTGACTTAACCGATACCGGCCTATATTTTTGTATTTAGATGTTCCGTCATGGAGCCCGGAATCCCGACGGATTACCACCCAATGATCCATACCACGACCTCAAGTACTGGCCAGGTGGTTTTGGAGCGCTCACGAATGAGGGCATACGCCAACATTATCGGTTGGGGAAATGGATGGCAGAACGGTAAGTACAACAGCTATTATAATAATTATTGATATGTTAAAACATCAATTCAGATTTCCTAAAATCGCATACGTTTCATTGCTGTAAGAAGCTTGCTTAGGCTGTTTAATAAAAACCTTACTCTAATGATGTTCTGTTAAGATGGCGGAAGGGTGTAGAGATGAACTAAAACGTTTGCAGAAACTGCAGATAATTCACCATATCTAGCTCATACTGGAAATATTGGACTTAGTGGGTGGATGACTCAGTGGTTTAAACACCTAGTTTTCCCCATTTTTTCCTCACGTAGATGAGGTAACTGGGGAACTGCCAAAAGACACCAAAAATCATTTATATATTTAAATATTTATGCAGGTGACATTCCAGAAGATGGCTCCAGATAGAACTGAGATAAAAAGTTTAAATTTGCACAAAACATCTTTCTTGGCAATTGAAGGGGGCTTGTGGGGAGTTCCAAGGGGGGGGGGGGTTACAACCACCTATGGTGTAATAAAAATAGACTAAATTAATATAAATACGTATATACTACAATATAAATAATATTACATAAACACCATGGGTTTTGACTATGAAAATTAGTTCATAGCATGCCATTTCGTGTTCTGATCCCATTCTGGGGACAATGCATACACCCCTGCACCAAAAACCTCCTTTGAGATTTTATGTGTTGAATAAACTGATTGATCAATTGAATGATAATTCAAAATTATATTGATGTCGAGAGGTCTGTGATGGGCTTAGACAATATCCCCCAGCAATTACAATGACCTCGAATTGAAAAAACTCTGAAAATTCTTGACACAACGGTTTATTATCTTCTTCGTGTGGATCACCCTTTGGTATAATCACTAAAAAGCAGATCCCCCTGAGTTTAAAAAAAAAAATTTCACTCAATTTTAAATTATGTACCTATTTGCTTGTCCCAAAATATTTTGGTAATACATAGTTGCTCTTTCTATTGGCTCTTGTACAGTGAGCACTTTGAATTCATTGTAGGGGCCTCCGTGGAGAAGCTGGGGTCGTTTTTCGATAGAACCTTGCTAAACCTTCACGCAGTAGTCCAGTCAAGATGTACATCCATGCTTGAAAGAAAACCGGTAGTTCTGATTTTTTGATATGTTGTTAGGAAGTCAACCAGTAGTAATAATCTAGATCTCCAACTTTCTAAGACTTCGGGAAATGGCCGTTATGGCCGAAAGAAAAACAAAATGAAATTTTCGCACTTTTTTCGGTTTTTGCTCCATGTCTCCATCAAGAATTGGTCTGACGGGTATGGTCATCCCTTTAACTTTAAAAGAAGACTAAATTTGTTACGATCTGATACCTATCAAAGCGAGCTTTCTACGTCTCCTCTTTCTCAAGATACGAGTCCAAAACAACGGTTCATTATCTTCTTTGTACAGATCACCCTTCTGTCTAGATCACTAGGTCTAAATGTCTAGATCCTAAATGTCAGATTAATTATTATTGTCAATTATCACTAATTATTAACAATTTTATCAAGTACCTACTGAAAATTATTATAATTTATTGTTAGGTATTGATAATTCGTATTTATAATTACTAATTATTATTATTAATTATGATTAATTAATACGATATAATTCTGGGGTTTTGGTTTATTATCTTCGATAATGAACCATTGGAATCGCCCAAAGAAAAAATTTTTTTAACCCCCCCTCAAAATTTGTTGGTTTACGTTTCAAGATACGTAGATTCAGAAAATCGAATAAAAAAAAATCCGTCCGTCCGCCGTACGCCGTACGCCGTACGCCGTCCGCCGTCCGCCGTCCGCCGTACGCCGTACGCCGTCCGCGCCACTTTGCCCAGTTAGCGTTGAGTTAAAATTACGAAATTTTTTTTATGGGTTTCGACCAACCCCACAATGGTCCTCGAAACTTTTCATAACCCTAGGTCAAGGGGAAGGGGTTCAAAACGAATTTTGAAAATTTGAAAATCTCATATCTCGAAAAATTCATATAGAACGGTATGTTTTTTATTTCATATTTAGATAGAGGTTGTTCCGTAGAATTTTTTAAGACCATCCGCAGCTGTGTACGACCAGCCGTTCGTTCACAATGAGGGCTCAAAGATTGTGCCTCACAACACGATCGTGTATCAAACTGTTGAAATACAGGTCCATTTTCATACTAACAAGCTCTTTGGAACATCATATGGCTTAAGTGATGTCGAGTTTGTTGTTCTGAGGTGCGTTTCGTGCTACTGAAATGAAGGTAATTTCGAATGTTTGTTGGTAGGTACTTCTTTTATAGAAAAATTATTACCGACGTAGTATTAAAAACCCCAGAATTATATCGTATTAATTAATCATAATTAATAATAATTATTATTAATCATAAATACGAATGATTAATACCTAACAATAATTTATAATAATTTTCACTAGGTACTTGATAAAATTGTTAATAATTAGTGATAATTGATAATAATAATTAATCTAACATTTAGGATCTAGACATTTAGACCTAGTGATCTAGACAGAAGGGTGATCTGTACAAAGAAGATAATGAACCGTTGTGTCAAGAATTTGCAGAGTTTTTAATACTACGTCGGTAATAATTTTTCTATAAAAGAAGTACCTATCAACAAACATTCGAAATTACCTTCATTTCCGTAGCACGAAACGCACCTCAGAACAACAAACTCGACATCACTTAAGCCATATGATGTTCCAAAGAGCTTGTTAGTATGAAAATGGACCTGTATTTCAACAGTTTGATTCACGATCGGGTTGTGAGGCACAATCTTTGAGCCGTCATTGTGAACGAACGGCTGGTCGTACAAAGCTGCGGATGGTCTTGAAAAATTCTACGGAACAAACTCTATCTAAATATGAAATAAAAAACATACCGTTTGATGGGAGTTTTTCGAGATATGGAATTTTCAAAATTTCAAAATTCGTTTTGAACCCCTTCCCCTTGACCTAGGGTTATGAAAAGTTTCGTGGATCATTGTGGGGCTGGTCCAAACCCAGAAACCAAATTTCGTAATTTTAACTCAACGCTAACTGGGCAAAGTGCCTCGGACGGCGGACGGCGGACGGCGTACGGCGGACGGCGGACGGCGTACGGCGGACGGACGGATTTTTTTTAATTCCATTTTCTGAATCTACGTATCTTGAAACGTAAACCAACAAATTTTGAGGGGGGGTTAAAATTTTTTTTTCTTTGGGCGATTCCAATGGTTCATTATCGAAGATAATAAACCAAAAGTAACGTATTGAGTTAGAATCAAGTAAATCGAGGGGCGAAGGTTCTACCATGAATACCACAGTGTCCTTATTAAATTTCCGTATTCATATTTCGTTTTCTACCTGATGTTGCTATAAATTATAATCTACAGAACGGTGAAATTCTTAGGTATCACCACCTTCTACCCGATGACTACGTAGAAATCAACAACGCTCTTAAAGTAGTGAGCACAGATTGGAACAGGACTTTGATGAGCGCCCAGGCCGAAATGGCTGGAATGTTTCCCTTATCCGTGAACAATGAGTACTGGGAGGGCCTAAGTAGCTATCCCGTCCCCATACACTCGCTTCCCGATGATTATGATGCTGTGAGTAATTATTGAATCAACAGAAACTAGTTAGTTAATGCTGGTGACGTATACTGCACGGATATGACTCTTTATAATAACACTTAGTATCGCCATGTATGTGCTTAGTGAATTCAAGTTAATTCAATGGAATATCTATCGAAATGCTGGTTTTAATATGTTTATATCAATTTGCCGAACAATAAATTCTTTTCCTGGTTTAAAGCTATTGGAAGTAACCAAAAAGTGCAAAAGATATGAAGCCCTCATCCAGCAGTCGATGGCTTCAGAAAAATATCAGAATGTGATGCAGAAATACAAAAATATGGCTCTATTAATTGAGAAGAACGCAGGGTATAAAGTGACCGCTCTGGACGAATATTTATGGCTGTACACCAATTACGGTATTGAGGTACCATTTCCATTATTTCTAAATCATGCACACATACATCACTGATTATAATAATGGAGTACTTAGAATAAGGGGCCTCAAATTGTGATCCCACTCCTTTTTTTACTTCACAGTAATGTTTACTTAGGCTTTTCATAACACAGCTGTTACAAATAAGTCCACCTGTTAGACATCCCTTATGAATGTTTATGGCAGGAGGGCAAGGGACTGAAACTGCCTGAATGGGTAAACACGGTGTTCCCCTTTCCGATGATTGAGCCTGCAATCATCAGCTTGATCCAGCCAACGTGGAATGACGAATTGAAGCGATTTCGAGGAGGTGAAAATAATCTTCGATTATTAGTAATTTTAGTACGAGTAATTTCGAAATCACCAGTATGGTTACGTTTGTATAGAATGATGATGTTTGTCAATAGTTTGACTAGCGCTATCTGAAGACCCAGTAATTTAGTATAAGTAGACTGTGTACAGAATGCACCACGAGTTCTGGCTGGTTGTCTGAGCGTAGGTTGTTTTTGGCATGGGAGTTCGACGAATACTCTCATCGCCTGTCTGATGGGTGAAGAGCGGTGGTTACGAATCTTTCGAGGGGGGAAGAAGTGGCGTAGTTATTGGACGTTTGAGTTAATAGTTTGAGACGTTAGCTAATTTTCTGTAGACCTCACAACCTTTCCAACTAGAGGTGTGAACATTTCTGCAATTCACGCATTTACGAGGGCCTGTTGGCGTTGTACAGTCTTTGACAGGACGTGAACATTGCCCTTTTGCATGATTCCACTGCTGGCTCCGTTAACAATGGATTGGTCCTGATCGCGTTCTATCGTCTTCGAATTTGCGGGACATGAACGCTATGTGACGGATAGAGCAGGGAATTGAATCGGTTGGCGCGAAATCAATAATAATACTAATATTACTACTAATAATAATAGTAATACTAGTAATTGTTACAGTAATTACGTAATACAGTTTTTGTTTTGGGGTGATTTTATGATCCTCTCGGAGTTTTCTAATATGGTCTCGTCTAATTTCGGGGGAGGTCCTCTCAGAAACTTACGAATAGGGCGTTGCTCTTTAGAAAGATAAGTGTGATAGGTGAAACGGGTTCCATTTTCTGAGAAATAGGCAATAAGCTTACGGTAACTCTACTGAGAGGTTGGCAGCAGTTTGTATTCACATTTACCTCGGGCTTTAATAATAATTCATTGGGTGAGCGTTCGAAATGACAAATAATCAGACTTTTAGTTGAATTTCATGATTATTTGTATTTGCCTCGTTGTCCGATTCTTCCAAGTTCATATCATCTGCGTCCAAGGCTTGAAATTTGTTCGTAAGCGGAATTGGATTTCGTAAGCGGAATTGGATTGGGTGGTTGGGTTGAATTTCGATATTGCGATTAGTTGGGTGGGTATGCAACAGAAATAGGAGGGAGAGCTTTTATCGGGAGGGTCGCCCATTCTTTCGACTGAGCCTGAGCTATCGAAATGTATACATGAATGACATACAATAGGTAATTTCACATCAGTATCAGTCGTCACTCATATTTCACGATCTTCCGGTCGCCCATAATCAGAAGGCAGGAAGGTGCTGAACAGCAGATGAGCTAAATTAATATCCAGGCGATTATGCTATGGTTGCTCAACGCGTGTACAATAGATTTTGCTAGGGTACTACGTTGGGTTCGTATTTGAGTTCTTTAGAAGCCACACACGACGACGTAACATGTTTCGTTATATTTCCACTTCTCAGTTTTAGCGAGAAATGAGGAATTGATTTGATACGAATTTCGTAGGTAAAACTCACAATTCTGTTACTAATTCCCATCTGTACCATCAGGCCACCCTCATGTAAATAATTAGATTTTTCCATTCCCCGTGCGTATTTAACATTGTAATAAAGTCTTCTCGCCGTATATCCACTCGACCCAACCATCTTATTCTAAATTCTCTCAACATCTTCTCTCTTCCTTCCATTAGAGCATAGAACTATAGAACTTTCTATTCTCCCTTCTATACAAGGTTGGTATAGGTTAAGAAGTTCAGCACGTAGTTAAATATCCATCGGGCGTGTTCAACTGGGTTATTCGAATTGAAGTTCGCGCACTGTACTTGGTGAACTAAAAGGGTAATGACTAAGTAAAGACTGGGGTTTGTCAATCTTTAAACATTTCTATTAACCAGTGTTTTGCACTGGCGGGATAATTGTGCCTACCCAATCGTCTGAATTCAATAACTTGTATTAATTGATTATAGGTCCATTTGTAAAGGAAGTCCTCGGCAATTTCCATGCGAAATTGGACGGCAGCAGCTCGCTGAACATATCGTTATATTCGGCCCATGACACTTCGCTCTCGGCCGTCATGAACACGATGGGCATATTCAACGATGATCCCCCTCCATTCGCAGCACTTCTCCTCATAGAGCTCAGGATGCCAGGAAACTGCTCGGAGCCTGTAGTCACGGTATTAAAATCTCGATTAAAAAAGTTATGAAAACGACATTAGAACACCAGTAGGTACACAGTACACCAGTAAAAAAAAAGTAAAGTAAAGTAAGCAACCATTTCAGGTTGAATTTTCGTCCGACTGCCGTTTTTGGCGTCGCGGACGTCATCGGCTGTCCACCTAGGTGGATCAGAATTGTTCCGATGATTTCGCTTAAAGCTACTCATTGCCTCGCCCCCTTGAGTTGAGAGGGGATCGCCGTACAGAGGCGTGATAAAATCACTTGGTGAAAATAATCGGCACCTAATTATCGTGCAATATTTTTATGGAGTTTGAGGGCTCCCGACCATTCAATATTTTGCTCAATATTTGCGCGATATTTTTGCTCAAAATATTGAACGTACATATTTTGCTATTGGGAAGGCCAATAAGACAGTGATTATCAGATTGTTGAGTTGGCGGAAATTTCACAAAAAACTGTTGATTCAAATCTCTCGCCAAAATTCTAATTTAATGGGCGATAGTATACTTTCTGTATACGTTGACTAAGTTTTAGTCGTATTTTACAGATCTGGTATAAGAACTCGACCATGGAGCCGTTTTTACTTGAGTTGCCGAATTGCGGGACTTGCTGCCCACTCGGACAAATGGAACAGCTACTCAAACCCGTTATCCCGGATGACTGGGAGAAAGAGTGCGAAGAAAATACTTCAGGTGGGCGTTCTTACCTCTTTTCAGTAATATCCCACCATTTTTCTTTATATCGGAATGGCTGTATAGGTAGGTACCTATAACGCTTGCACGAGGTTCACATGTTTATGGCACTATTTGGACTTTCCAATACTCTATTACTTTCCTTTCATCAACTTGTGGTTATTGTTATGGAGTCCCTCCATTAACAGTTCCCAAGTAAGTTTTTCTGAAATTTTGTTAAAACAATTCAATAACAAGAAAGGTTACAAAACAACCTTAAATACATATTGGTGAAATTGGGGGTTATTGTACATTGTAAATCAGAAATATTGCTTGTAAATATTATTACTCACAATTCTCTGTTGGCCTCTTATAAACGTCATTAGAGTGCCACTCCACTCAATAATATCATGCTCAAGCCAGTGGCAGTTTTGGGGTGGGGGGTCGGCAAAAATCGGCTGTATTATAGTAGTTGTCTGAGCGTAGGCCAGCTTTATTGCCCAATGTCCACAAACTTCTCGGAACGATAGGTATCCCAATTTTAAAAGTAGTGACTCCTCCCAAACTACGAGGGACTGCTCAATAGGTGCGGAAAGTGTGTTATCAAACGTATGCAAAAAGCAAAATCGCCAAAAATTGATTTGCCCATGTACAAACTACTTGTATACAACTAGGAGTTGGATAGAAATTAGGTTATTGTCAGCGATTCCCTAAACGCACTATACCTAAGTCTGTAAAATTCAATCCCATCATCGACCCAATCCCAATCATCATCCCCCCCCCCCCCATCCATGAGATCATAATATGATCTCATTATTCTGGATCCGCCCCATGCTCAAACGGGTGGTCCAATACCAAGAGGTACCTACTTAACATAACAGACGATACTACTATAAGAATGCTGTGTTTAATTACTGACTGGATGAACACAGTTTTATCTAGTTATAGTAGCACATTGCCTCACCGTGAATATCAAAATAATCCACATTATTACTTCTTGCAGATAATACAATTCCAACGTAGTGAAATGTTCAAAACTCCTAGAGTCATCGTGATATTCAAATGATGTAAGTACCGAACTGCCGCTAGTGAATTCAAGTTTTTAATCCGCTGGTAATTTATATTTAAATGCAAAAGGTAAACCTCGTTGATTTATAGGGATATCAAAAGTCACAGTTGAAGCGTTGAAAACTTTTAACAAGTACGCAAAGTAAAGTATTAGAGACTGAAATATTTAACGGTGGGCATGGTAAGTAGGTACCATTCTGTATTGTAATATTTGTATTGGGCCCTAACTAGTAAGTGGGCAAAGGCCTGCTTAACATACCTGAGTGGGCATATGCCTGCTCAACATACCTGAGTGGTACTACCTAAATATAGTCGAGGATAATGTCGGTTAAACGTTCCTATATGTCCATCACCTATGAACATTTTAAAATTAAAACGAAGAAAACAATCTGGTAACCTGCTAGAAAGACAGCCCAATATTTTTACTCCAATTATTTTGTGTAGTTATAGGTGTTGGAAGATTATCGCATACAGAACAGCAATTTAGTCAGAAATAAGTCAGAAATAATAAACTGTTGGCGGACAATTCGCCACGTCTCAACACTAGCAACCTGAATATTAGAAGGGAAACGAATTGTATGAAATATGTTATTAACCCTTAACAATGAATTTGATGCGGCACCCCTTTTAGGGTGAAATTCGAAAGCAGATATTAGACCTGAATTAATCTAATAACACGAATTTAAATTGCATTTTCAGAGCTTGGAGTATCGTCAGAGATGGAAATGAAGGAGTGCAGTTGCGACCTAACGAATTCAGTACGACCTGTGTTGAGTTTGCTCCAAAGTCTTACCCACCGATTTTGTATTTGTTAATTTTAAATTTACGATAAATCGAAACCGGAATACCATCATGTGTCATCCGGGCTTCAGAGAGAGGGGGGTGTCCAAGTGGGCGTCATCGCGTGACGTTGCAAGATCTTCACGCTCCCGCGTTCTTTTTCAAACGCGGCCAGTTTCTCTAAATTTCCTAAATTCTTGGGAAGACTTTTCAGGCAGCTGACCATCATTTTCGTTATTCTCCTAGCTTGTATTTAAAAAAAAAAAAATCCCCATTGCGTTTATTTTTCCCACTCACTGCAGGGGCGGTTTTCAGGTGACGCATTTGAGGCTGAGCCTCATGTACTTTGGAAGAAAGAAAAGGAAAGGGAATGTGCTATAAGTCCATCTCATAATGCGTACTTTCATATTTCCCTGAACCTTGAGTACGCAAAATGGTATACTACAACAGTAAGGGAGTAGAGTATTGCGGGTCGAATAGAAAGGGATGCACATGAGTTTAATAAATGAACCAATAGTCTGGTTCAATATTTGAAATTATTACAAACCGTTTTGGAAAAATACTTGTATTACTCGTACCTATATAAATTATGGGCTTTGTTTCTAACATCAATGTTTTTCGTCGGTCAAATTGCTTTTCGCCTTTTGAAAATAAATTGATTAAATAAATCAATAAGGACTACATGAGACGGAGACCCCAAGATTCCTTACCACCCAGCGTAACATGATCAAGTAGCACAGCAAACACCATCGCAACCCACATCCAACGGAGAGGCCAGTTGATGGACTGCACCCTCTCATCACGTCACACGCCAACTAGAGGACTCCTCTGTTATAGAGCACCCCCCCCCCCCCTCCCCCCGTCCCACATTATCACAACTGAATTGTTCACAACAGAACAATAAAGTTATTTTACTGTTAAAAAAAAGGACTACCGTAAACTGGGACAACATTGCCAGTTTTTCAAATAAAGGTTTGTCGGTCGCTTCCTTGCTCCAAAAGTCTCCAACACAGTTCCTCCAGCATCCACTGCATAGAGTGATGTTCAATGGCTACATGGCACCCCGTTTACCGCCAAATCTAGTGATATCATGAACTTATCAGTTTGGGAGGGTCTTCAAAATAATTTTAGTAATAATAATATAATTTTAATAATTAATTAATAATTTTAATAATTAGTTATTGTTGAACAGGATCCAATAGTTCAAACGTAAGTTGATACTGCTTGTTATGATGCATTTAACATATAATTATGATTCGCGTCGCAACGAACCCGTTCTCGTCAGATCACGGAAGTTAGGCGACGTCGGGCGTGGATGTTACTTGGATGGGTAACCGCCGGTAGGTGGGTCTCCCGTCCAAGTAATTTTTTCACGCTTCTGTACGGCGATCCCCTCTCAACTCAAGAGGGCGAGGCAATGAGTAGCTATGTAAGCGAAATCATCGGAACAATTCTGATCCACCTACGTGGACAGCCGATGACGTCCGCGACGCCTAAAAACGGCAGTCGGACGGAAATTCAACCTTAAATGGTTGCTTACTTTACTTTACTTTTTACTTTTAATTATGATTCCAAATCAACAATAGAATTGTAATTTATTCCGCGTCTTAGTTTCATAAGAATGCATGGCAAAGTTGTACCACCAAACTTCAGTGAAATGGGACAACTTTGCCACAATAAAGTTACGTAATATTCCACGAATATTTCTATTTTATTTCAATCCTGCTTCTTCGTGGTTGTTTTATAGGTTGTCGTTATGACAAGAAGCATAAGGACATAACTTGGTTCTCGACCTTACAAGAAATACGCCCCAGATAAGTTGGGTGAGGCTGTGGCGGCTATAAGAAATGGTGGGTTAAGAGCCTCCGAGCTGCTGCCCATTTCAATATTCCCCAATCAATTCCCCATTCAATTTAACGTTCGAGAATAAGGTAAGATCAAAACACGATAAAAATCCAGGCCGTCAGACAGTCCTCTCCAACGCTGAGGAGGACGAAATTATTGGGCAAGAAGAGTGTGAAGCACTTCGTTGGGAGGATCACTCGATTCTATGAAGATGAGGATTTGGAGGTGTCATATCTTCGCACAACCAACCAAGGAAACAGTTTCCACTTTCCAGTCGTGCCAGACGAAGCATCAGTAAACGTCAACGACCTCGTTTACGTTGTTGAGCCTCCTTATACCAAAAATCGGGTCAAAATTACAATCCCAGACCAAAATGTCTCAATTTTTTCCCAATAAGAATGAATGTTTAAATTTTCATTATTTTTAAAAGGATTTGGTTACCACCAATTGCAACCGGAGGTGATTCAGAATGAATTTAACACAGGTGGCAAAGTTGCCCCATTGCCAGGGCAACTTTGGCAGCCCTCATTTAGGGGAATTTGGAGGGTTTAGTTGAACGGAAAATAACATTTTCACCCAGATTCTGCAACAAGAAGTAATGACTGATGGATTTAGGTGGTTACGAAATGTTTGGTTCCAATTCCACAACCCACTGCTGTTGAAAGAGAAAAAAAAGTGGCAAAGTTGTCCCAGTTTACGGTACATAAGTTTTCAGGTGGTTTCAGTGTGGTTTCAGGTTACATAAAACTGGCTACTGTTCTCCATGAAGCTTCAAATGAAAATATAATAAGTCACTGCCCATCCTTACTTGATGTTTGAGTTAGTTAGTAAAGAATGTTGAAACTAAATATTCCAGGTGGTTTGGGAGATATAGGCCAGAACTAATTAGGTAACTACGAGGTATAAATAGCCCGTGACATCGAGTTTGTTGCGGTTTTCCCCTTTTCGCGAACTTTTGTAACCGATACGAAATTACTATGGCTTCGTAATTTGTAGAACATTCTGAATCCAGTTCATACGTAGGCCAACTTTCGGAAATTCGACCCCGATTCATTTAGTGGCCGTAGTACTTGTACGGGGGTTCAACCGCACGGTTCACACACCGTTCGTTATAATTTTCGTTTATAATTTTCTGTTTCGTCGAACGTTTCGAGGACGTCCGAGACCCGGCAATTCTGAAGTATCAACCAAACGCCAGTCTTTCAAATACTACGGGCTCGGACGCCGCACCGTTCCCACTTCAACTGCTTTTCCAAACGTGAAGACCGGAAAGGTAGTTCGCCGGGGAAATCCTACAAAATCTGAATTTTGAGTGGATTGTACGTGGACTGGCTGCTGGTGCTGCTTTATGTTCGCGAACCGTTTGGACGTCTGGACGAGACTCTACAGGTTTAGTTGCCAGTATGATAATTATAATATATGTAATAATAATAATTATAATAATAAATATAATAATTATTAATCACATTGCATGATTGTAAGGAACTTCACGGGGTTTCTAGACTTTGTAAGGCACTAAGAAACACATGAACAGTTGATGATAACACTGGCCAACAGAAACCAGTCATGCAGCTTGATCGTATAAGCGAATTTTCGAAGCAAGTAAAACAGGAGTAGTTTTAAGCAAAGTGAAATTTTGGGTGCAATCAAACAATTTTTGAATGCCAGGAGAGTTAATAGATTGTTCAACGCTGAACATGATGGAAAATTCGAACCCGGAAGGAGTTCAAATTAATAGGAATGAAATCTCAAACAAGCTTGATGTTGGGGGAAAACTTCGGAAAAATGCCGAGTTGAGACGTTATACCTAAACATAGTTGGCTTCAGATGATGGGTTGAGGTGTTTCAAATGGCGCCTGGGGGGCGTTATATGTACGTACGTGTAATAATAATGTAATAATGAAAGCATTTAAGTGATTCCAGTATTTTGGTGACCAGCTGAGGTGTTTTTCATCAAAATCCTTTCAAAAAGACTCTTGTTGGTATAATGGCTACTGCAGACATCACACAATTAGGACCTATGTGAAGGTAGAATTGTCAGGAATATCCGTGGGTTTCAATTTGAAACTTTCAAACGATGAATTGAATAGACTGCACAAGTTTGATTTCCACAATAATTCTTAAATTATTATTAAATTATTTAATAATAGCGTGGCGTGTTAAAATAAAATTAGCGACAAGATGGATTTTTCAACGTGAAGATGTAAATGAATGCAAAATGAAGGCGCGGAATTCCAGAGGTAACCCGATCACCTAGCCAGCCAGCCCTCTGACGTCATAGGCTCTTACGGCATAGACTGTGACGTAAGGGTTGGCCTCCAGCCAGCCGTCTGACGTCATACGCTCGTGCGTCATAGGCTCTGACGTACTAGTTAGCCTCCAGCCAGCCGTCTGACGTCATAGGCTCGTGCGTCATAGGCTCTGACGTACTAGTTAGCCTCCAGCCAGCCGTCTGACGTCATAGGCTCGTGCGTCATAGGCTCTGACGTACTAGTTGGCCTCCGGCCAGCCATCTGACGTCATAGGCTCGTGCGTCATAGGCTCTGACGTACTAGTTGGCCTCTAGCCAGCCGTCTGACGTCATAGGCTCGCGCGTCATAGGCTCTGACGTACTAGTTGGCCTCCGGCCAGCCGTCTGACGTCATACGCTCGTGCGTCATAGGTGCGTCTGACGTAGTGGCCCGCCTGTCGCTTGTGTTCTGACGTGATCTGAGGGAAAGGGTGAATCAAGGAAACAAATTTTTCCCTATTCAGTTTACGTGCCAAAGCAAACACATGAAAATGTCAAAAGAATGTTAACTCCATCCTGTTGTTGATACAGTCGAGAATTAAATGCTTGCATACGATTCTGCAACACATTGGGACATTTTATGTCTTTAAAGAAGTGATTCAAGAACCTTCGAACAATGCTACATCACCTACCCCAGTAGCATAGTTGTTATACTTAATTGTTGGGTTCATCATAAATTATGAAGCTTGCATTCGTATAGACAATATAAATTATTGAGAATGATCACCTGTGTGTAAACAATTATTTAAACAATCACGCTCATACCGCAGCTTGTTGGCCACGCACTCCGCAGTGGTTAACGTAATATGGTTAGGTAAATCGAGAGCTATCCAACGAGTGGTGAACGATTCTTGTACGATGATAACTGGCGAAGATAAAGTTCCGTAGCAACGAATCGGTTGTAAGCGAAAATCATCCGAAATTTTCGTGACGATTTCGTGTAACGCTTTTGTGTAACGTTTTTCGAGTTATGTGCAACACTCACATCTATTTGTGAAGGTGAAACGCCTTAACTAGATTTGAGGTGTTTTTATTTAACAAACATTCGAAAAACCAGCCAGAAATAATCGATAATCGCCACAAATACCGTGAATCGATAGGGAAAACTGTTATTTGATGGATCCTTCAAACTCATCGATCTAATTGAACATCAATCGATGTCCAACCAAATAGTGGGGTTGCGGGAATTTTTTGCAGTGAACAAAAGGGGGGTTTCCACTGGCACACTTTGAAGCTGATTTGTGAAATATCAATTGTTTAGAGTTGGGGCGTTTTTCCTTAACAGAGCTGAATAGCTTCTTTTTCTTCGAAAATTCGCTAAAAGGTGTTATTTGGTGCAGAGGAGATGAGTTTGGTGTTAGGGGTTTTCAGGGAGCTGAATGCAAATCGGTAATTCTGAGCAATTATCCGGTCAACTCCGATATTTCTCAAACTTTCGTATAATGTTATAGACAAGGAAAGACAATAATAGAATGCAAAATTAGACGTCGCAAACGTAATGCGAACCCGTTTCTATGTGTTGAATGTGAAAATACTATTTTGAGTTTTGCTGTGTTGTCAGATGATTCCGATCGTTTAGATACATTTTTGTATAATCATGGTGTTTAGCCACGAAATAAAATATGCCCGTCATGTAGTAGTGTTATGTCATTAAACATTAATAAACACAACCCTATATGGTACTAATCAGTTGATTGGGGGATGATTTTATTCCGCAACCCCGTCCACTTGATCTATATGCCCAACTGATCTATATGGTACTAATCAGTTGATTGGAGGATGTTTTTATTCCGCAACCCCGTCCACTTGATCTATATGTCCAACTAATCTACGAGTATATGGTACTAATCAGTTGATTGGGGGAGGTTTATCGGAGGAACCACTAGCCATAACGGTACTGTCACAACTGGCCTTCCGCGCGTCTCCCGCAAGCCACTGTTATCGCGTGGACTTTTCCGACACTTATTTCGGTCTGAATATTGATATTTACTACTCTACATATATCATGGTTAAGTATGAGAAATATCGGAGTTGACCGGATAATTGCTCAGAATTACCATATTTTCTAGCTACGTTTGAGTGTTGAACAAGTTAGTCAATTCGAAGGTCGGCGCGGCGCTGAGAGGTTCGTAGAAATTGAAGACGAATGTTGGGTGAATCACAAAATGTTTTTCTAATTCGAAAATACCAACTTCCGTATACAAAGTAATCAACTGTTGATCATCATCTAATAACATGGTTTTTCAACTTGTTCATCTATACTCACATGGAGACTCTTATGCTCATTTCTAACTTGGGTGGCGATTTCAGATGCACATGAAATGGTTCTATACGACTGCGCATTCGCTATTTTCAGGTTTCAACAAGGGTCGCTCATAAGAAGTCCATCACATCGCCCTCTTTCAAGAATTGAATAATCAACCTTCATCACCGCGATGATGCCAATAGTACCAGTAATTGTGTATATTGTTGGGGCAAGCCACACCGTGCTCTCGCAAGATGTCATAGAGGAGCAGTGTGGACCAGTTGTCTACTTGAACGCAGTAAGACACCCGAATAAATCAAGAAATGAAATAGAGTGCTGAATCAAGTGGTAGTCGTGTGAAGTGGAAGTTTGGTTGTCGAAAACACCTAGATCGCCCCACAAGGAATATGAAGTTTGATGGGTTTGATTCAGATGGAAGAAGCGCATATCCGTAGTCGTTAGATGTAGGTGTGCTCCCCCCACCCCTCCTTCGTTTGAACTTAATACATTTTCTGATTTCAAATATTCTAACACTTAAGAATGATTAAATATAGGTCAAAGGTCGAAAATATACAGCGAAATGTGGTGCGCATCAATTTAACTATGAATCACATGCCAACCTCTTTGTACTTACTTGGGCTCCTAAAGAAGTTCTGATGTTCCTTAATGTGTTGATATGACTCAAATCATTGAATTTATCAATACCGGCCTATATTTTTGTATTTAGATGTTTCGTCATGGCGCGCGGAATCCGGCCGCATTCCCACTTAATGATCCATACCACGACCTCAAGTACTGGCCAGGTGGTTTACGAGCGCTCACGAATGAGGGCATACGCCAACATTATCGGTTGGGGAAATGGATCGCGGAACGGTAAGTACAACAGCTATTATAATAATTATTGATATGTTACAAAAAATCAATTCAGATTTCCTAAAATCGCATACGATTCATTGCTGTAAGAAGCTTGCTTAGGCTATTTAATAAAAATCCCGACTCTAATGATGTTTTGTCAAGATGGCGGAAGGGTGTAGAGATAAACTAAAACGTTTGCAGAAACTGCAGATAATTCACCATATCTTGCTCATACTGGAAATATTGGACTTAGTGGATGGATGAGTCAGTGGTTATAATCATAGTCCAAGATAAGTGCCTAGTTTTCCCCGTATTTTCCTCAGGTAGATAAGGTAACGGGGACCTTGGTTTTAGCGAATTACCGATGAAAAGGAAGCTACCTACCTATTGTTCTCAGTCCAACATTATTAGAACTCGAATTTCCGAAAATTTTGGATACCAAAATCCGTTCTGAAGTCCAGACCGTCCTGAATTCACTGCCAAAAGACACCTAAAATCATTTATGTATTAAAATATTTATGCAGGTGTCATTCCAGACGATAACTCTCGATATAACTGAGATAAAAAGTTTAAATTTCGCACAAAACATCTTTCTTGGCAATCGAAAGGCTAAGTTCGTCGTTGGGCAGAATTGGGCCACTCTAAGGGGGGTTTGGAGAATTTTAAAGGGGGGAATTCCTAATACATTCCCAAAATAAAACAGTCTGACTAGTGACACCACATCTTACAGATTCTTTAACGCTGAACACGATGGTGAAGTCAGAATTTCGATATCCTATTCCATTCTTAAACAAGAGCACTTTGAAGATGAAGAAACGTGGTTGTCACTTGAGATGCTCTTCCCGGTTCAACTGCTCTAATCTGATAGGGGAATGGGATACCGTAAAAGTGACTTCACCGTCGTGTTCAGCTTTTAAAAATCTATAAACTGAGATGGTACTCCGCGAATAATGGAGACAAAATTGGCTATAAAACCAGTAACATTGAGACATTTTTCATAATACTTACCATGCTGCAAACAATTTCAGGCTCTTCATCGAAAACATTATACGTACAGTTTATTTTTTCATGGTGATGGGAGCGATAATTATTTGGTAATAAGGTGGTGGTTTAAAAAAAAAAAAATTGAAAAACAAAGTGCATTTGAAAAGAAAACCAGAGATAAGTACAGTTTTACAAAAAGAAGAGGCCAACACTCCCCCCCCCCATCATCCGCGCCTGCATACCTACTTTTAACTGCAAAACAATAGTGGTAGCGTGTTTACTTTCTACAACAACTCAGTTTGAGTAATTAGTATTCTATAAAGATCATTACGTAAAACAACTATGGTGTAATATAAAATGGAATAAACTAATATAAATACGTATATACTTCAACATAAATAATGTTAAATAAACAGCACCATGGGTTTTGACTATGAAAATTAGTTCATAGCATGACAGGGGTGACGCCTTTTCGTTTTCTGATCCCATTCTGGGGACAATGCATACAATGCACCAAAAATCACCTTTGAGATTTGTTGAATAAACTAATTGATCAATTGAAAAATAAACCAAAATTATATTAATGTCGAGAGATCTGTGATGGGTTTAGACAACATCCCACAGGAATTAAAATGATCTGGAATTGAAAAAAGTAACGTATTGAGTGGCAAAGGTTTTACCATGAATTCCAACTCATTATAATTCCAACTCATATTTGGTTTTCTACCTGATGTTGCTAATAATTATAATCTACAGAACGGGAAATTCTTAGGTATCACCACCTTCTACCCGATGACTACGTAGAAATCAACAACGCACTTAAAGTAGTGAGCACAAATTTTAACAGGACTTTGATGAGCGCCCAGGCCGAAATGGCTGGAATGTTTCCCTTATCCGTGAACAATGAGTACTGGGAGGGCCTAACTAGCTATCCCGTCCCCATACACTCGCTTCCCGATGATTATGATGCTGTGAGTAATTATTGAATCGCCATGTATGGGCTTATTGAATTCAAGTTACTTCAATGGAATATTTATTGAAATATTTATTTAATATGTTTTTATCAATTTGCCGAACAATAACTTCTTTTCCTGGTTTCAAGCTGTTGGAAGTAACCAAAAAGTGCAAAAGATATGAAGCCCTCATCCAGCAGTCGATGGCTTCAGAAAAATATCAGAATGTGATGCAGAAATACAAAAATATGGCTCTATTAATTGAGAAGAAAGCAGGGTATAATGTGACCACTCTGGACGGATATTTATGGCTGTACACCAATTACGGTATTGAGGTACCATTTCCATTATTTCTAAATCATGCACACATACATCACTGATTATAATAATGGAGTACCTAGAATTAGGGGCCTCAAATTGTGATCCTACACCTTTTAGCGAATTTTCGAAGAAAATGTAGCTTTTGTTCTCGGTCCAAAATTGTTAAAACTCGAATTTTCGAAAGATTTTCATACCACAATCCGTTTCAGACCGTCCTGAATCCACTGGCAATAGATTATATATTTATATATATATATATATTTATGTTGATGGGATTGACTAGTGTGAAGAAGCAGGTTGTATTCAAATGACCAAGCTAGTCTTTTTTTCGGTGTTTATTTTCTCCCGACGTTTCGGCAATGGAACAAAGCCCTATTCATGTGAGATTACCTACAATACGATCAGAACAGAATTAATACTTACATGCTATGTCAGGAATATTATTTATAAGATACGTTGGGAATGCTACTTACAATGTAAGCATAAGTCTTACATGTAGAAGTGAAATTTTTGGTTTATTATCTTCGATAATGAACCATTGGAATCGCCCAAAGAAAAAATTTTTTTAACCCCCCCTCAAAATTTGTTGGTTTACGTTTCAAGATACGTAGATTCAGAAAATCGAATAAAAAAAAATCCGTCCGTCCGCCGTACGCCGTACGCCGTCCGCCGTACGCCGTCCGCGCCACTTTGCCCAGTTAGCGTTGAGTTAAAATTACGAAATTTTTTTTATGGGTTTCGACCAACCCCACAATGGTCCTCGAAACTTTTCAGAACCCTAGGTCAAGGGGAAGGGGTTCAAAACAAATTTTGAAAATTTGAAAATCTCATATCTCGAAAAATTCATATAGAACGGTATGTTTTTTATTTCATATTTAGATAGAGTTTGTTCCGTAGAATTTTTTAAGACCATTCGCAGCTTTGTACGACCAGCCGTTCGTTCACAATGACGGCTCAAAGATTGTGCCTCACAACACAATCGTGACTCAAACTGTTGAAATACAAGTCCATTTTCATACTAACAAGCTATTTGGAACATCATATGGCTTAAGTGATGTCGAGTTTGTTGTTCTGAGGTGCGTTTCGTGCTACTGAAATGAAGGTAATTTCGAATGTTTGTTGGTAGGTACTTCTTTTATAGAAAAATTATTACCGACGTAGTATTAAAAACCCCAGAATTATATCGTATTAATTAATCATAATTAATAACAATTATTATTAATAATAAATACGAATTATTAATACCTAACAATAAATTATAATAATTTTCACTAGGTACTTGATAAAATTGATAATAATAATTAATCTAACATTTAGGATCTAGACATTTAGACCTAGTGATCTAGACAGAAGGGTGATCTGTACAAAGATTTTTTATGGGTTTCGACCAACCCCACAATGGTCCTCGAAACTTTTCATAACCCTAGGTCAAGGGGAAGGGGTTCAAAACGAATTTTGAAAATTTGAAAATCTCATATCTCGAAAAATTCATATAGAACGGTATGTTTTTTATTTCATATTTAGATAGAGTTTGTTCCGTAGAATTTGTTAAGACCATCCGCAGCTTTGTACGACCAGCCGTTCGTTCACAATGAGGGCTCAAAGATTGTGCCTCACAACACGATCGTGTATCAAACTGTTGAAATACAGGTCCATTTTCATACTAACAAGCTCTTTGGAACATCATATGGCTTAAGTGATGTCGAGTTTGTTGTTCTGAGGTGTGTTTCGTGCTACGGAAATGAAGGTAATTTCGAATGTTTGTTGGTAGGTACTTCTTTTATAGAAAAATTATTACCGACGTAGTATTAAAAACCCCAGAAATATATCGAATTAATTAATCATAATTAATAACAATTATTATTAATAATAAATACGAATTATTAATACCTAACAATAAATTATAATCATTTTCACTAGGTACTTGATAAAATTGTTAATAATTAGTGATAATTGATAATAATAATTAATCTAACATTTAGGATCTAGACATTTAGACCTAGTGATCTAGACAGAAGGGTGATCTGTACAAAGAAGATAATGAACCGTTGTGTCAAGAATTTGCAGAGTTTTTTAAATTAAACTGAAGAACTGTTGTAGAGAAGTAAACAAATGGAGGTGGATCAGTTTGTGAATAATATAAAGATGAAACTAACTAACTGCTATGTGGAAGTGATTCTATGAGGAAGGGGTACATTAGTTTGTGTGTGGTGGGGGATAAAATCTACTGAGACATCTACTGGTTATATCACTAAGAATTTTGTTATCTACATAATAACATTTATTACTCTACGTCCATAGTCACTTCATAGTTCATAGTAATTATTCTAAGTTCCTGTTCATAGTCATCATGTCTCAGTAGATTTTATCCCCCACCACACACAAACTAATGTACCCCTTCCTCATAGAATCACTTCCACATAGCAGTTAGTTAGTTTCATCTTTATATTATCCACAAACTGATCCACCTCCATTTGTTTACTTCTCTACAACAGTTCTTCAGTTTAATTTAAAAAAATTTCACTTCGACATGTAAGTAGCATTCCCAACGTATCTTATAAAATTTATAAGATTATTTAATAATATTCCTGACATAGCATGTAAGTATTAATTCTGTTCTGATCGTATTGTAGGTAATCTCACATGAATACGGCTGTGTTCCATTGCCGAAACGTCGTGAGAAAATAAACACCGAAAAAAAGACTAGCTTGGTCATTTGAATACAACCTATATAATATATAGGTTGTATTCAAATGACCAAGCTAGTCTTTTTTTCGGTGTTTATTTTCTCACGACGTTTCGGCAATGGAACACAGCCGTATTCATGTGATATAAATAAATATATTATATTTATATATTAAACGCCGACGACGCTTGGTGCGAAACGTTCAGACGAGTAAATGTGAGTTTTATCTGTTCTATTTGTTTCCCCAATCTAAAATAATATATTTATATATTCATGTAAGTAACATGTATGTATGTCATTCCGGGCCTTTGACTCTCGATAGCATTGAGGCAAAAAGTTCAAATTTGCACAAAAAATCTGTCATGGTAATCGAAAGGCTAACTTCGTAGATGGGCAGAATCGGGCCACTCTAAGGGGGCGTTTTGGGGAGTTAAAGGGGTGGGGGAAATTCCTCATAAATTCCCAAAATGAAACGGTCTGACAAGTGACACCACATCTTACAGATTTTTTAACGCTGAACACGATGGTGAAGTCAGAATTTCAATATCCTATTCCATTCTTAAACAAGAGCACTTTGAAGATGAAGAAACGTGGTTGATACATGATATGTTCTTCATGTTTAGTCTGCTCTAATCTGAAACGGAATAAGATATCGCAATTCTGACTTCACCATCGTGTTCAGCGTTCAAAACTATATAAACTGAGGTGTTATTCGGCAAACAATCGAGACAATATTTGTTAGAAAACCAGTTGTTTCTTCGAAAATTCGCTCTTATCGCCACGCTGCGTGACTGTGGATTGTTTTTACTTCACAGTACTGTTTTCTTACGCTTTTCATAACACAGCTAATACAAATAAGTCCACCTGTTAATAAGACATCCCTTATGAATGTTTATGGTAGGAGGGCAAGGGACTGAAACTGCCTGAATGGGTAAACACGGTGTTCCCCTTTCCGATTATTGAGCCTGCAATCATCTGCTTGATCACGCCAACGTGGAATGACGAATTGAAGCGATTTCGAGGAGGTGAAAATAATCTTCGATTATTAGTAATTTTAGTACGAGTAATTTCGAAATCACCAGTATGGTTACGTTTGTATAGAATGATGATGTTTGTCAATAGTTTGACTATCCCGATCTGAAGACCCAATTAATTAGTTTACGTAGACTGTGTACAGAATGCACCACGAATGATTTTTTTTTTTTTTTTTTGCAACAGCGTAGGTTGTTCTTGGCATGGGAGTTCGACGAATACTCTCATCGCCTGTCTGATGGGTGAAGAGCGGTGGTTACGAATCATTCGAGGGGGGAAGAAGTGGCGTAGTTGTTAGACGTTTGAGTTAATAGTTTGAGACGTTAGCTAATTTCCTGTAGAGACGTTAGCTAATTCACGCATTTACTCTGTTGGCGTTGTACAGTCTTTGGTTTCGTGGGAGGAAGCGCATATACCTCATTTGACAGGACGTGAACCCCCAAGGGCAGGATTGCCCTTTTACATGGTTCCACTGCTGGCTCCGTTAACAATGGATTGGTCCTGATCGCGTTCTATAGTCTTCGAATTTGCAGGACATGTACGCTAGGTGTCGGATATTTGCCTCGTTGTCCGATTCTTCCAAGTTCATGTCATCTGCGTCCAAGGCTTGAAATTTGATCGTAAGCGGAATTGGATTGGGAGGTTGGGTTGAATTTCGATATTGCGATTAGTTGGGTGGGTATGCAACAGAGATAGGAGGGCGATGTTTTTGTTTCGGAGGTTTGAACCCGCTTTTATCGGGAGGGTGAGCTATCGAAATGTATACATGAATGACATACAATAGGTAATTTCATATCAGTATCAGTCGTCGATCATATTTCACGATCATCTTCCGGTCGCCCATAATCAGAAGGCAGGAAGGTGCTGAACAGCAGATGAGCTGCATTAATATCCAGGCGATTATGCTATGTATGGCATGGCAGCTCAACGCATGTACAATAGATTTTGCTAGGGTACTACGTAGGATTCGTATGTGAGTTCTTTAGAAGCCACACACGACGACATGGTTCGTACGATATAGTTCCACTTCGCTGTTTCTGCGAAAAATGAGGCTTTGATTTATCTACGAATTTTGGAACTAATAAAGTCTAGTAAAATTATACCTAAGAGGAAATTTTACTGAAAATGTAATAGGTACTAAGTACAAATATTCAAGAATATTTACAGAACATAATATTAGAAATATCCTACGTCTTGCTTCCTGACAGTTATTTCTTGTATATAGTAGTATATTATAGGGTATTTCTAATGACTGTTCTTGGAATATTTAAGCCTGGTTAAAATTGGTCAAATTTTAAAATATTAAAAAATGATCTGAGCCGTTAAATGATCTACAACTTTGAACCGAAGAGTGTCTTGATAGGACCAGTACTTTTGATGCTACAGACGACAGAAGGTCGTCAAATGATACATCTTAGCCAATATGTAAAAATTGTACTAGACTGATTACTACCCTACAAATCGGACCAATTTTGAAATTGTAGTATGGGGAGGAATCGATGCAGAATTGAATGCTCTTTATTAAGCTCAACTCTAGATTACTAGCTTATAAGGCTATTTAAGTTTTAGAATGATTTCCAGCATTCTCCTGGTCACCTCGAAGTCCTTTCCTTATTTTGCTGAACTATAAGGGTAATGACTAAGGGTAATAATGGGTAATAAGGGCTGAACTATAAGGGTAATGACTAAGTAAAGACTGGGGTTTGCGTATCTTTAAACATGTCTACCAAACCGTGTTTTGCACTGGCGGGATAATTGTACCTACCCAATCGTCTGAATTCAATCACTTGTATTAATTGATTATAGGTCCGTTTGTAAAGGAAGTCCTCGGCAATTTCCATGCGAAATTGGACGGCACCAGCTCGCTGAACATATCGTTATATTCGGCCCATGACACTTCGCTCTCGGCCGTCATGAACACGATGGGCATATTCAACGATGCTCCCCCTCCATTCGCAGCACTTCTCCTCATAGAGCTCAGGATGCCAGGAAACTGCTCGGAGCCTGTAGTCACGGTATTAAAATCTCGATGAGATTAAAAAAGTTTTGAAAACGACATTAGAACACCAGTAGGTACACAGTACACCAGTACCTACTACTTATTTACCGTGAGGTATAAAACGTTATGAGGGAAATCAAAATACAGCTTCGGGCACTTGAAGGAACTACCCTAAGAATCCTCAGAACTTTTCAATGTAATTTGATGTCGAATATTAAGTTGTACCAGATCCCTAACAGGGATAGGCGGTATAGGCGGACGAACGGATTTCTTTAATTCGATGTTTTTGAATCTACGTATCTTGAAACGTTAGATGCCCAATACATAGATGTGAAGCAATAAAAACGTCTCGCCATGACGCCAAGGGGAGATTTCGAAATGGGTACGGTGCTTGTAAAGTGGTTAGGACATCTCTTTAGACGGAAGGAAAAGAGCGGGCGGGGAAAGAGGATACCTTAATTGTTTCCGGCTGCTGTAGAATGATTTTCGCGAGACGGGTTGATGTTTACGCGTAGTATTTTTCTAAATGGCCGTTTTCGGAATGTGGCATATAAGTAGGTATGGTAAATTTGGTCAAATTGGGGGCGCGGTGTTTCCAGAGGTTTCCATCTTCAATTGAATCATCACTGATATATCGTGCAATACCTTTAAGTAGTTTGAGGGTATCAATGTGCTAGTGTGAAGGCCCCATCAGGCAGTGAAAATCAGATTGTGGAGTTGACGGAAATTTCACGAAAAACAGGTTATTCAAATTTCTCGCAAAAAGTCTAATTTAATGAGCGATAGTATACTTTCTGTATACGTTGACTAAGTTTTAGTCGTATTTTACAGATCTGGTATAAGAACTCGACCATGGAACCGTTTTTACTTGAGTTGCCAAATTGCGGGACTTGCTGCCCACTCGGACAAATGGAACAGCAGCTCAAACCCGTTATCCCGGATGACTGGGAGAAAGAATGCGAAGAAAATACTTCAGGTGGGCGTTCTTACCTCTTTTCAGTAATATCCCACCATTTTTCTTTATATCAAGCGGATCGGAATGGCTGTAGGTTCCTATAACGCTTGCACGAGGTTCACATGTTTATGGCACTATTTGGACTTTCCAATACTCTATTACTTTCCTTTCATCAATTTGTGGTTATTGTTATGGAGTCCCTCCATTAACAGTTCCCACATAAGTTTTTCTGAAATTTTGTTAAAACAATTCAATAACAAGAAAGGTTACAAAACAACCTTAAATACATATTGGTGAAATTGGGGGTTATTGTACATTTGAAATCAGAAATATTGCTTGTAAATATTATTACTCACAATAATTGTGAGAATAGAGAATTGGCCTCTTATAAACGTCATTAGAGTGCCACCCCACTCAATAATATCATGCTCAAACCAGTGGCGGATTGAGGTGTTGTTGGGGGAGGGGGGGAAATTCGGCAATACTATAGTAGTTGTCTGAGCGTAGGCCAGCTTTATTGCCCAATGTCCGCAAACTTCTTGGAACGATAGGTATCCCAATTTTAAAAGTAGTGACTTCTCCCAAACTACGAGGGACTGCTCAATAGGTGCGAAAAGTGTGTTATCAAACGTATGCAAAAAGCAAAATCGCAAAAAATTGAATTGACCATGTACAAACTACTTGAACACAATACAACTCTTATAAGAGTTAGATAGAAATTCAGTTATTATCAGTGATTCCCTAAACGCACTATAAGTAGAAAGAAATAATTTTGTCTCTAAAATTCAATCCCATCCTCCACCCAATCCCAATCATCATCTCTCCCTCCCCTCATCCACCAGATCAAATTCTGGATCCGCCCCATGCTCAAACGGGTGGTCCAATACTAAGGGGTACCTACTTAACATAACAGACGATACTACTATAAGAATGATGTGTTTCTATCTCTCTATTAATTACTGACTGGATGAACACAGTTTTATCTAGTTATAGTAGCACATTGCCTCACCGTGAATATCAAAATAATCCACATTATTACTTCTTGCAGATAATACAATTCCAACGTAGTGAAATGTTCAAAACTCCAAGAATCATCGTGATATTCATATGATGTAAGTACCGATGTAAGTAGTGAATTAAAGTTTTAAATCCGCTGGTAATTTATATTTAAATGCAAAAGGTAAACCTCGTTGATTTATAGGGATATCAAAAGTCGTAATTTAAGCGTTGAAAACTCTTAACAAGTACGCAAAGTAAAGTATTAGAGACTGAAATATTTAACGCTGGACATGGTAAGTAGGTACCATTCTGTATTGCAATATTTGTATTGGGCCCTAACTAGTACCTACCACCTGAAATTAGTCGAGGATAATGTCGGTTGAAAGTTCCTATATGTCCACATGCTTTGAACATTTTCAATTAAAAAAAATGAAGAACACAATCTGGTAACCTGCTAGAGAGACAGCCCAATATTTTTACTCCAATTACCTATTTTGTGTAGTTATAGGTGTTAGAAGAATATCGCATACAGAACAGCAATTTAGTCAGAAATAATAAACTGTTGGAGAATTCGCCACGTCTCAACACTAGCATTACAACCTGAATATTATTCAAGACAGTATACGCGACCCAGTCCTCTTGTTTGCATCCAACTAGACTTTCCGGTTATATTACTAGTACCTGCTGCTGTCCACTACTCCTACCTCGGTCCTTGATAGTAATCTCATAATTTGAAAACCTTTCCAGACGTTTCCATTTCTATGAAACATCAACCGTTTTGATCTGTTTCCCCCAACTTCCTCTAATGTGAAACGTTGATCTGCATTGTATATTGTACCACTCCATAAGTGTCCATCTGCGTTTTCGGTCATGGTTGGGTACCCTATGCCAAAGCCGACAAACGTAATTCCCAGTGAATTTTTGAGAAGTAAGAAATTCGTTTCGCATATCTGTAGATGCACTAAAACGAAATGGACAAAAAAAGCAGATTGGCGCTATTCGCGTGGTGGTAACGATATGTACCTACCTAAATCTGCGCATAAATTTCGTTAACAAGGCAGACCTAACGAAAAGCAAAATATGACCAGAAATTCTGTCAGACACTTGCACATTGCTTCCTCGAGTCCAATTGATCATGTAATTATACCAACAGAAGTGAAACGAATTGTATGAAATATGTTATTAACCCTTAACAATGAATTTGATGCGGCACCCCTTTTAGGGTGAAATTCGAGAGCAGATATTAGACCTGAATTAATCTAATAACACGAATTAAAGTTGCATTTTCAGAGCTTGGAGTATCGTCAGAGATGGAAATGAAGGAGTGCAGTTGCGACCTAACGAATTCAGTACGACCTGTGTTGAGTTTGCTCCAAAGTCTTACCCACCGATTTTGTATTTGTACATTTTAAATTTACGATAAATCGAAACTGGAATGCTGTCATGTTTCAATTAAAGAACATGCTTACATTAGATCAACGTGTATTTCTACCTCCCTTTGAATACATTTTAGAGGTGATAATGGGGAGTTTGCGTCGATACCGAATATCATCCTCCTGTTGTACAGTGGGCCATAGAGTAACATGTATTGCTAGCGATCATGTCACGAGTCAATTTATTGTAACTTTCTTAATATTATTGTGAGTTCAGCAATCTACAACAACGTTCTATCTAGACAACGGCTGAGCTATTGTGCTCATTCGCGACTTGCGAGGTGTAAAAAAGTTACTAATAACTGCTTATGTCATTTCCCTGACTTGAACCTCACTTCATCTGATCCCCTAGAACCGCCCCCTGGCTCACAAGAAAGAAGAACCCATTGACAACACACAACACACCAAGATGAAACTGACTATGTATTTCATTATCAGACAATAATTATTCTCCAGTTACGTCTGTCTACAGTAGACACAGTGATAGTGGGCAAATAAAGATAGCTAGCTGGGTTTTTGCCAGTTTTGAAAAGGCTGAGACATGTTCCATGCTAAAATTGAGTAAACTGGGACGGCATTCACCATGTCATAGTTCTATTCGACAATATTACACTCTCTTGGCGTGGAAGATAGATACCGGCGCTTCCTGTGGGTTAACGAGTGAACCTACACGAAAACTAAATTCATCATGGAAACTTTCGACCTTGTTTATCTCCAGAATACGTTTTTAAAAGTAATTATCTTGCTGATAACTACCGCTCTATATGAGGAGTTACAAATCATTACAATCTGAAGTCAACGTTAAAGCGTTAAAACCGTTAAAGCGATTTTGGACAGAAAAAAACTAAAAAAAAGGCCATAAACGGCGACCTCTTCTCAATAAGTTGTCACAATCTAATGGTATCAAGGGGGATCACGTTGTCAGACCCCTTCGTTCTTAGCCGCTGATATTTATTTATTTACAGATAGCGGGATGAATCCCAATTACAAAAATCTAAAGGAAAATAAAATGCCACTGGACAAAATAATTACTGAATAAAATACAAATAAAAAGACTCTCCCCATGAAAAAAACCAGGTCAATATCAACATTGAGTTCATCTACAAGTCTCTGTATGTTAAGATGACATTTTACAATTCATATTATGACATGAAATAACTAGAACAGAAAGGAAGTTACCGGAAATCCCCCACCACAAGGTTATACACAGTACCGCGCTGGGTGTGGGAGTCAGAGATACAAATTACATGAAAGAAAGTAAGTTAAGAGTGTAAGTCAAAGGAAAGAAGCAAATAAAAATACATTATGCATACTATTTGCATTTATTTTGTGTAACTTGTGTAATGAAGTGGTTGCTGCTGTGTGCCATACCTATTCGGGAAGCGTATGTGATGGATGAGCGGATTAGTGATTTGTACATGAGTAGCTTGGCGTCTGTGGAGAGTGAGTTGGATTTAAAAAGGTGGAAGTAATGACCTAGTTTTCTGCAGTCGGTTTTGTTTGTTTCTTTGATGTGTTGTTGCCAAGTGAGTCTTTTGTCGAGGTGGAGGCCGAGGTATTTTACTGAGGGGGACAGCTGAATGGGATTTGAACGAATAGTTATCTTGGATGGCAGGTTTCGCTTGTAGCTGAACATAATACCTTCTGTCTGGGGGGTTAATTAAAGTAAATGAATTTTCCACTGTTCTAGGCGGGAAATAATGAGGTGTGCGGCGTTTTGGAGTCGGTTGCAGGCTTTGGGTGGGGATGGGCTTGATGAGTAGATGGCGAGGTCATCTGCAAAACCGGCGATGGAGACATTTTTCGGGATGTTGTGGAACACATGGGATATATATAATATATATATGATGTTAAAAAGGAGGGGGGGAAGGACAGATCCCTGGTGATGGTGATGGGGGTGGATGAGGATTCTTTGGTTTTGACGAAGAGTTTCCTATTTGTAAGGTAGGAGAGGGGGATTTTGCAGAAGCCAGAAGGAAGTTTGGAGTCAACTAGTTTGGAGATAAGGCCTTCGATCCATACCGAATCAAAGGCCTTTTCGCTGTCAAGCAAACCTAGAGGCACGATGGAAAGAACTACTTCTAACGCATTTGTTTGCTGGACCAACTGAACTTTGTGGGCGTGACCACGGAGCTAAACCGCGGCGACCCCCTCCGACTCTGGCGAGGGAAGGACACCCAAAGGCTTTTAGCGAATGTTAGTCAATGGCGTTTGGTATGTTACGTTTGAGCCAGTGATACCGTCTTTAATAATAATTACCAATTATAGTCGGTATCACGGGTTATCACCAAGCATTCAATTATTGAATGCTTGGTGATAAGCCGTGGTCGTGAAGTGTACAATTTTAAGTGTACTGATAAGTGAGCTATTGAATTGAAACTATTCTCCGAGAAACTCCACAACAAGCTATCAAGGACTGGTGACGGTTGAGGTCGTTATGATGGTAGGAAGTTATAACTACCCATCAAAGATTGGCGAGGGTCCAAATGTACAGATATATAACAGAATCATCACATCAGAGCTTCGAATTCTCTCATGGTACCTGGCTGTGGAAGAATTTTGAATAATAAATTGCAACATTTCTTATAGGAGAGCAGGAACTTGTTGAAGCGTGTTTTTCTGAATGATTGAATAACAAATCATACCGTTTCGAAACAATAATCTGTACAGGGCTAAAAATATTTTTAATAACGTTTTTCCTCATAAAACTGCAAAACTACTGCATGTGAGGAAAAACAATGAGTCAATATTTTTATCAAATACTACGAGAATACGTTGTAAACAACAAATGCAAATTTATTTGCTCTAATCTTTAGTTGATAAAGTCTACATGTATATAAGCAGTCGAATTGTGGTATATTATCTTCAATTGTCACGCGAATGTTGCCAGTAGTCCTTACCTACCGTAACTAGTCATGTATAAATACTTTGTTGTGATGTTTTCAGTTTTTTCTGGTCTCACATTGGGATGCAGTAACTCTGGTGATCGGTCGATCAGTATGTACCTATTATCATTTATATTTTCATTTGTCTCCAATCTGATTGATCAATTAAATAACAGAATGATCGATGAATGTCTTCAACTTGTTGGAAATTTAATCGAACTTGCTCGAAAACAACCGATTCAATGACTTGGTGAGAAACCTGTGTTAGTAAGTAATCCAAATGAATTCTGCTTGAATGTATACATAGACTAGTTGCTTATGATCAGTATCTTGCCTTCCAAACGGTGTCTGAATTGAAACTGCCTCTACATGATCAACAATATCCAAATTCAAAAACAGGCTTTACTTGAATGCTCTAAACGTGCCATTTTGATGCCCGACACTAGTCTCTATTGAGAGTGAATGAATGAAGTGATAATTATAACACGTAATGTTATTATACGATTGTTGTATTATTACACGATTGTTGATTGTCGATTATTCTAATATTGTTAGGCACACGACTTCTCAGTTTCGGCATGAATTTGGAAATTAAAGCCCGTAGAAAGTGATTAATAGTTTGCAAGTGGTGCCATTCGTCTGAAATTATATACTTTATATTCGTGATCATTCCCATTTTGAAGATAGACTTGATTACGATGTGATTTATGGTGGGTAGATTGTCTCACAAATACGTTTTTTTTTTGTTGAAGAAATTGTACGATAAATTTATCATGTTCTAGGTAGCGGTTTGAATGGTGGGCAGAAATCTAGACTGTTAGCTGCCCATAACGCCGTGAGGAACAAAGTAGCTTCTGGTGGGGCACCTGGTCAACCATCAGCACAAAACATGCGGGAACTCGTAAGTTCTCATTCAAATAATCATTTGGTTGAGATTCCAATCTTGAATGTCTCAAGATGTCTCATGTAGCTAGTCAAATATTATTTGCTAACGTTTGACCAGCACCGTGAGATGTTTTGAGACATTCAAGATTGGAATATTCGTGGTCACACAGGAGAGCTCATATTAACAACACTTGGGTTATGTTGTTATTATGAGCACTCCTGCAAACCATGGTTTGAAGATAAGCTGCTTCTAGTGATCCGTTCCTACGCTGGTTTGGGTAAAATGCGGTCAATTATTGCTCCACATGGATTCAATACACTCCGGAGTGAAATGATATGCTCAGGAACAAACCACAGGAAAAAACCAAACTCTGGATCGTCAAGTACTTGATCCACAGTTTGGCTTTGTATAATGCATATCCTAATTTGAACCATTTATTCCAGCATTGGGACGATAGTTTGGCTCAGGGCGCACAAAAATGGGCTGACACTTGCGTCTTTGCCCACGATCCTCATCGTGTGTATCCTGGTAAGTCTTGTTCTACTTAAGGGCATGCAGGACCTAGCTTGCGAAGTTGTTGAAGGATATCTTGGGCTGTGATTGACTTGGAGTTTTGAAATACATTTCTAAATTCACTGTATTAGTAAGAAATTGCCCCTACGTTGTCCGATTTTTGAAATTCATAAAATAAATTTCTTTTGAATTGTGCCTAAATTTGTTTATTGAAAAAACGAGACGAGGAAGGCTAGTGGACCGCAAAATGCAAACATAGCAGTTAAACATGTAAAATGAGACTCAAATAAATTTGGATTTTTTTTCTCGATTTTTGGATGTCTTGGCGCTCCTATAGCTGTCACCACTGGCAGGAAGAGAGGTTCCTAACGGTCAAAAAAATCATCAAACGCCACAGTCCGTTATAGAATGTCGTCACAGCAGCCAAACGTGTCAAACAGTTCGTCCTCCAGACGCTCCACCTACCACTGCACTCGAATTTCTTGAACGGTTTGAAACGTGGGTGTGTCACTATACTCATGAGTCAAAAAGGCAGTTTCTAGAGTGGCGCCATACCCATTCACCATCAACCAAAAAATTCAAAGTACAATTTTCAAAAAGGAAGATTATAGCATCTGTCTTTTGGGACTGGAAAGGGATATTATTGGTCGATTTTGTCTAAAGGAACTACCATAAATGCAGATGCATACTGTGAGACACTCATGAAGTTGAAAAAAAAAAAAATCAAGGACAAAAGAAGAGGAATGCAGACTTGCGGTGTGTCACTCCTTCATGACCACGTAAGAACCTACTTGTTTCATTTGGATAGGATTTTCCCTGGTACACACCCTATTCTCCAGACATGGCACCATTGGATTATCACCAAAAATGGCTTCTGGAGGTGGAGCGGGAGGAATACGACGAGGGTATACAGAAACTGCTCCCTAGGCTGTATTGATCTCAATGGCGATTATGTAGAGAAATAATGACATGTTTTGACATTTCTTGTGATTTTTCATTTAATATATTCATTTTTCAATTTTTAACACTTATTGGAACCTTACTTTCTGGATACCTCGTATTTTGTAAGATATCATGAATGAAAGATGAATATTTTGTATTTAGGAGAATAATAATTATTCTTTAATAATAATAACAATTTAATTTAATTGTATTTAGGAGAATAATAATTATTCTTTATAACAATTAATTGTATTTGGGAGAATAATAATTATTCTTTATAACAATTTAATTTAATTGTATTTAGGAGAATAATAATTATTCTTTAATAATAATAATAATTTAACAATAATTAATAATAATTATTGTTTATTCGCTAAACTTAGTGTAAACGTTTAAATTTAAATTGGATGAGTACGTAGGACAGGTGATTCTCCAAACGGGATGAAATTCTCCAAACGCTGATTATTCCCGCCAATAATCAGCATTGGCTTGTATTTGCGTTTATTTGGGGTTCTCAACCCAAAACAAGTTTCATACTGTAGTTCAACCCATATAATGATCTGTCTTGTGACAACAAATGAAAGACCTAGAATAATATTTTTGGTTTACAGGAGGTGGTTATGTTGGACAGAACCTCTATATAATTTCCTACAGCGGGTTTAATGATAAAGAGAACGAAACGTACGCCGACAATGGAAACGTTGGGGATGGGGTGTGGGCATGGTATAATGAAGTAGGACTCTACAGGTTCCAACCTGTCACCTGGAGTAACTTTCACGCTACTGGACACTACACACAGGTAAACAGAGTCATCTAGTTGAGTATCCGACTTGCTTGTGTGATTCTTTCTTCTGAAACGTAAGTTATTCGCTCTGGAATTTGTTGATTTGTTGATGTCATCTAATATATAAAAAAACCTCGTGTTTGTTACTGAACTCCTGCGAAATGTTTGGTCATTTTTGGACATGTTTGGGTATGTTTTAATGATTTGGCATCAAAAAATACTTATAATCCTAAATGTTCACCCATCTACCAACAAACTCTATTTAACATGGATAATATTAGTTTATTTTGACGTTTATGTTGTTCATTACTGTGTGTGATTTTGTTGACCGTCAGTAACAATGATGTTGAGGGATGTCGAGGGTCGGTCAAATGAAAATTGATTTATGTGCCAACGTTTCAAAGAATATATTTCTTCATCTTCAGGGCCTAAAAACAGTTTCATATTATTACTATTAATGAATTGCAGTTGTATCGTAGAAAATTGTTGATTACGTGGCAAATGACATTATTGTTTACAACACAAGTTGCTAGACAAATTGTGCTGGACTAGTAGAGTATAAAAATTTTTTTGAGAAAATTGATAATAATTTTGTTATAGGTAGTTATGTTGAATTGGAAAATAACCCGTGGTAGAATGTACAAAATTGAAATGGTGCGTAGGATGTACAATAATTTGTGACTTACAGTTTCTAAAATGGAGTTAGACTCCAACAGGGAAGTTCTTTCCTCCAGAACACAGAAATATTTTTTTATATATATTTTAAATATTTCTGTGCTCTGGAGGAAAGAACTTCCCTGTTGGAGTCTAACTTCATTTTAGAAACTGTAAGTCACAAATTATTGTACATCCTACACACCATTTCAATTTTGTACATTCTACCACGGGTTATTTTCCAATTCAACATAACTACCTATAACCAAATTATTATCAATTTTCTCAAAAAAATTTTTATACTCTACTAGTCCAGCACAATTTGTCTAGCAACTTTTGTTGTAAACAATAATGTCATTTGTCACGTAATCAACAATTTTCTACGATACAACTGCAATTCATTAATAGTAATAAATTATTACTATTAAATTAAATATTAAATATGAAACTGTTTTTAGGCCCTGAAGATGAAGAAATATATTCTTCGAAACGTTGGCACATAAATCAATTTTCATTTGACCGACCCTCGACATCATTGTTCATTAGTAATGTTATGTTATGTTATGTTATGGGTTAGTAGTAATGTTATGAGTTATGGGTTAGAATCCTGCACCTCTCTTATTTTCTGTAGAAACCCATTGAGGCTTTTCTCCAGGTGTGTGAAGCTGGGCATCTGCAAGGGGGAAAATTCCCCCCTAGCAGATGCCCAGCTTCACATGACTTGCCCTACAGTTTGGGCGTTGGTGATATGTTTTCCCCACTAGGGAAGATCGTCCTGAAACTTGGCTTTCCAATATGGTCATATGGTTATCCTCACCAATCGTTGGTTTCCTTAAGCGTATGATTAATATGTGTTCACGTTACGTAATGTATCACAATATTTCGAGCTCAGGAATGAAGCTGCCCCTCCTTCTCATAAACCACAAACTCAACTGTGAAGAACCCCTGCACCTAGTCAGTCAGAGAAAGCCTTAAAATTTAAAACTTTTAAAATTTTAAAATTTAAAAGCCTTAAAAACATTTACACGAGTAGAGTGCAAGTAGGACACTCTTGCACTCTACTCGTGTAAATGTTTTCAGTAGAGTAGAGTTCACTCTACTGACTAGTAAACGGTAGAGTAGAGTACTCTACCACTGTGGTAGAGTGACTCTACTCTACCATCTCCCCCACCACCAGAAATTGGACTCTCCTGTTAACAGCATCCCTCATTGACGTCGGATCAAGGGCGAAACAAGTTCCAGCAGCTGTTTGAAAGCCTGGGGAGGCATCCTCATTGCAAGAGTGTACTCCTGTGGGTCTTCAAACAAGTGTTCTTTCAGCAGAGTGGCTGATGCTCCGTGGGTTTCTCTCCGACCGATCCAATTCCTCACCCACTCCCTTTTTTCTCTCCTTTCCTCCTCCCTCAACATCTCTTCCAACTCATCCACCAACAAACCCGACACACTCAATAAACTTTTCCTCACTTTTCTGATGTTCCTGTTTCTGTTCGCCATTTTTCCTTTCAAAGACCAGATAACGACAGAATTGAGTTGAAAAAACTACCTCTACGCAGCTCTCGGCGACTCGCACTCTACTGACGTGTGAACGACCCAAGGTGAGGACGCGGTATAGTAGAGTATGTGGTAGAGTGGTCGGTAGAGTGAAGAGGACTCTACTGATTTACACGAGTAGAGTAAACGGTAGAGTAGAGTCCTCTCCACTCTACCGACCACTCTACCTTCTACTCGACTCTACCGCGTCCTCACCTTGGGTCGTTCACACGTCAGTAGAGTGCGAGTCGCCGAGAGCTGTGTAGAGGTTGTTTTTTAAACTCAATTCTGTCGTTATCTGGTCTTTGAAAGGAAAAATGGCGAACAGAAACAGGAACATTAGAAAAGTGAGGAAAAGTTTATTGAATGTGTCGGGTTTGTTGGTGGATGAGTTGGAAGAGATGTTGAGAGAGGAGGAAAGGAGAAAAAAAAGGGAGTGGGTGAGGAATTGGATCGGTCGGAGAGAAACCCACGGAGCATCAGCCACTCTGCTGAAAGAACTCTTGTTTGAAGACCCACAGGAGTACACTCTTGCAATGAGGATGCCTCCCCAGGCATTCAAACAGCTGCTGGAACTTGTTTCGCCTTTGATCCGACGTCACGACACTGTAATGAGGGATGCTGTTAACAGGAGAGTCCAATTTCTGGTGGTGGGGGAGATGGTAGAGTAGAGTCACTCTACCACAGTGGTAGAGTACTCTACTCTACCGTTTACTAGTCAGTAGAGTGAACTCTACTCTACTGAAAACATTTACACGAGTAGAGTGCAAGTAGGACACTCTACTCTACCACTCTACTCTACCGTTTACTCTACTCGTGTAAATCAGCCTTTAGAGTGCATTCTGTTGACAAAGTGGAGAACCATCCGCCAGACCTTGTGGATGAGTGATGTTCTTATTTAGCTTAGCTCAGAGTTGTATTGTACCACGAGTTTTCCACTACACATTTATTTTGTGTTAGGTGTGTCGTGAGGGTGTATTCATCCCACCCCTCCACACGTGAAATTTCTTGTTTTTATAAGTTTATGTTCTTATAAGAACATAAACTTATAAAAACAAGAAATCTTATAAGAACATAAACTTATAAAAACAAGAAATCCTTTCTGCGAATGAGGGGAGTTTCTTGTATTATTTTGGCTAGAAGTAACGAAGTTACTGTTTCCTCTTGCAAACGCCTGATTCACATATTTTTCAATTTAGATAATGAATTGATTACTTATGTTACTAGGAAGTCTGGGCGGACACCACCAGAGTTGGATGTGGGCTCACCATCTTCCAAAGTGGAGGCTGGAGCAAACATTACCTTGTTTGTAACTACTACCAAGGGTGAGTGTACTACAATGGTATAATATTAAATAATCGACATTTCACATCGCCTTTACATTCATAATTTTCATTCACTCACATTTTGATCTTGTTTGTGGCTATTAACTGTTCAACCAGCGCCCCTTATTACGTTTTGGTAGTTATAAAAGGTGAGTTCAACTTTTGTTCACTTTTTTTTTGCTGCTCACCAGGGGTAATATAATTGGTCAATACCCATACGTCGCTGGTTCACCCAACTGCGGAAAATTTGGTATGAAGCCTTCGGGAAACTATCGATATCTTTGCAGTAAGTTATAATATCAACTTTTTTTGTAGACATACAGTGACCCAAGACGAGTAGGGATTTCTCCCTATGCTCGTACAGATAGATAACCTGTGCATTATTTAGGTTAACTGATTTATCCCTTATCGGGGGGGCTGTATCGACTTTGTTGGGACTTTTGAGTTGAAGGGGGCATAGGGAATTGCCGGCCAAATTTCCCAAATCATGGGGAAACTCTATGAATCCACCGTCGTGAAGGAACCTAAGTATTTACCGCTTTTCCTCTTGACATAAATACCATTGTGATATCGAAATGGTATTTCTGTGTCACTTTGTTAGATACTTTCCCGTGAACCCCTGAGATCCGAAAAGACTGTCCAAGCTATAAAAAAAACTCCTTGAATGAAACACGATGAAAACTAAATATGGTTTGAAACCACTTCAGGATGGAACATGAATGAGTCTTGACCTAACAGCCCTAAAACGAGTGGATAGGTACCTACCATGAAAATATTCAGAAAAACAGTTGAAATATCTCCTTACATCAAAATATCTTCAACCTCTAACTCTGAGCTTTAGTTATTATTACACGCAGGTTTATCAAGGTTTAAGCGATAAGGTGCTGCAACAGTGAGTAGGGACAGTTGTAGGGACTCCCCTCCTAGGGAAATTCGTTGCCTAACCCTTTTTTTCTGTTATTATGTTATTCGTATAATATTTTGGTACTGAGCTTTTACCTACTTTTTCTAACTTTCTGTGATTCATTGTTTACAGCTTAAGAAGTTCTATGTCCTAAATATTTCAAGGAAACATTGAATGAAGATGGAGCAATTCACAGAGAATCCAGTGGTATTTCAGGAGGAGGGTGTCCATGAGCTTCGACATAGTTGATTGTAAGATTAACCATGTTGGATTATTTCATAGTATGAAATGTACATGTACACCATGAATTTAATCAATACTTATCCAATGGTTCAAAAGTTGGCCCAATTGATTAAATTGGAAAACACCAAAAATAAAAACTTACAATAAAAAGCAGTTTGGGTGCCTCATTTTTAAAAGCATGGAGTGTCCAACGATTTTCATGTTCCATCACGCATAGCCCAACCTCAGTCAACATCAGGACATGCCAGAGCTCTTTACTCTGGCGAGGCATGGCCCACCCTACTGTTCGTGTCCCTTGGCCGCTTCAAGGCTACCTTTAGAAAACTCGGTATTCAGGGTGTTCCTTATTAGTTCCATTAATTCAATCTTGTGGCAGCTTGCAGAACTGCTACCATCTTCACCCACTCAACAGTGGTTTTCAAGTTCGAATGTTCTTTCTTTAGTTTTGTTTGGTTCAGTGAATGAAGATGGTGCGTTGACTTGATTGGATTTTCTTGGAACGCCGGACTTTGTTTCGATCTTCAACAGGGGTGGAATACGTGGAACTATTTCCAGAATTAGAATATGAAGCTAACTCAATGTGGCCGCCAAGTCGACTTGGCTGGTTTTTGCAAAATACGGTCCAATTGGGAGTTGGGTTTTTCTGGCCCTTCGACTACAGTATATTCCGCATTTAGCATAACTAGGGCAGGGACCATGAAAATAAATAGCTGGGGAATCTCCTGAGTGAACTACGGTATACTCTCTCTTTATGTTTCAATTGATAAATGACTCAGCTAGGGTCTTCTAGCATTAATTTGGTAACGTACGTTAACTGAGGATCTTAACCTATTCTGATTTGAAACTTGGAGGGTGAGGAAGACCACCACAGCTCAGCGTGGTCCCCTTATTAGTTCCTTCGCTTTTTCGTAATGTAAGAACTCAGTACATGTACGTCATGCTTTGGGTTTTACATACCTTTGAGGAAATAAGTGAAAATCCACATGAGGACGAGGATGGATGTGGGGTTATAAAGGGTAAGTAAGTCCCACTTGAATGGAGTTAACACCATTCTTCCTCGGACCTTCGGAACTACCATACCACATTTGACTCAAGGTTACAGAAGACATACCTACAGTAGTTGTACCAGTAAGATTTTCTCTACTAGGAAAATATTCAGTTATGAACAGAATTTTGACAGGTTGGCATAAGTACAGACGCAATTTTTGAACGAATGCATTCAGGAGGGCAATGTGGAAGAATGTGTGCTAGTTGTACTTACAAGCGGCCTTTTTAGTACTAAACAATGTGTCTTGACTGAAATCCGAAGGACTTCAGGGATCAATTCTATAGATTCTATTCAATTGTATACAACTATGTAACTGCAAAAAGTGTCTCGTAGAGTTTTGTTTTAAATCCACTCTAAATGCCACTTTTTCCACTGTTAACATTAAGTAAATAAAATAGCCATAACTTCCTCAGTCCGTCAAACAAATTCAAATGTAATGGGGCCTGCGCATGATTTAGTTTAGAATTTTTAATGTTTTATTGATAGAGAATCGCTTCAAAAACGTGAAAATGGGAACCATTCGTCAAAATTAGTTTACCCTTAGTTTTTACAGAGAGGAAACATAATCATGTTCTTAAGAAGCGCGCAATGACGTCAGAACCGCTGAAGCATCTGATTGGTCTGGGCGCAATTAAATCAATGCTACCACCGCAACGACACAAAAAACGGTAGCCACCCTTCCTGAAACTTGCGATATGACTGGGGTGGGGAGGGGGCAGTGGATGACGTCACAACGGCGCGCAATCAGATTTCAATTGTGATTATCGATCTGTGTGAAAATGACACCGCATTGTTTCCATAAATCTTTTCTCCAAGTACAGTTCAAGTGCTATTATACAAAATTTGTATAATAGAACTTGAACTTTAAGGGATATCTGGTTCATTAAATGAACCAGATATCCCTTGAACTAAGTCGCTCTTTTGTTTTCAAGTACACCGTTGGAAAGGTGAGATTTCAAACGAGGTTTTCCCATAGACGACTAACCGAAAGAAAAATTACTAAAAGAGAGACACACCATACAAAAACGTCAAATTTTCGGAAAATCTCAAAATTTGCACTTTGGTTTGAAAACATCTACTCAAAAAATTTCATTTGTGGGTCAAGTAGAAGGAAAATTTAACGTTCTTTCCAACGGTATAATTACTTTTGAAACTATTCGACGGATTGAGGAAGTTATGGCCATTTTAATGACTTAAGGCCAAACTATGAAAAAAATCTTAACCGTGAAAACGTGGCAACAAAAGTCTAAGAGACACTTTTGTTGCTAATTAGTTGTAGAATTGATCCCTAAAGTCCCTAGGATTTCCCTCAAGCCTTGTATAGTAGGTATTTCTGTATAACAAACACCTTTGTTTCGACACCCTTGGTGAGATCCTGGTAGGCAGTCAAGATGTTATGACAGTTTGGCAAAGGAAAATGACACCGCGTTGTTTCCATAAAGCTTTAGTCCAAGTACAGTTCAAATGCTATTAGTATACAAATGAACCAGATTTGTTGACAGCTTTTGTAAGCGCCTCTTACGTCATCCGAGTAAATGTGTTGTTAAGAACGGAGGTCGGATCATCTTTTTATTCTGTTGATGTCTAATGCGCACAACTCGACCAATATTTGAACACTTGATCAAATTTTGTGTGTTTACTACCGAATCAATAAAGGTGCCGTTGCCTCGGTTAGTTTGATCTTTGGTGAATTGATCGAGGACCATGACTTCAGCTGTAGCTGCGGTTGTTCTCCTGGCCACATACACTGTGGTAAGTGAATACAACTAGGTACCTATTTCTAACAAATATATGAAAAATACGAATAAAATTACGAATTTTATTGCAAACATGTACCTGAATAGAGGATGATAATGAGAGAGGAAGTTAACAATTTTTTCATATCTCGAAAAAAAACACGAAATTGTTCTTGCAATAAAATGATACCTCAATCACACACCCAGCCATTTTGAAACCTCTGACCAGCAGCAGGAATACTAATAGAATGTAGACAATCACTGTCAAAAACCTCTTCAACTGGCTACCGGTTACAACTTTAGTTAAGTAAAATGCTTAGTAAGGAGACAGGTCTTTAGTCCTCATTTTCATTTTCACGTAAGGGATTTTGCTGGGTTGTTCTTCACTTGTACATCGCCTTCTTATCTAATTAGGTAGTTCCCCATAATTTCATATATCCTTCGCCAAAATGAAAACAAAAAAGTGTAGTCATACCATAAACCACACACGATTCTGAGACAGGGGTGGGTCCTGACTTTGTGGTTGGGGGAGTCTGGGTTTAACCCCCCGATGGGACGATTTTTTGACACTTTTCATAAGCAAATGATTTCATGATTTTTTAATAGTTAGTACCTATGTCCTACCCAGCCCCCTCCCTCCCCGGCTGTGGCATTGTTATACATGGCCAAGTCAATATTTTTGGGTAATTTTGCTTCTTGCATTTTTTTGATGAAACACTTACGCACGCCAAAGATGTCCACGTTCAAACTCAGCCTTAGTATGGACCTATTTAGTTCAGTTTAGTTGTAATTTTATTTTATGAAGGCCCCCCCTCAGAAATAAAGAAAAATCCTAAGTAATGCCGTTGACTTGACACTTTCTACGCCCTGAAATGGCAATATTGGGACTGAATACTCAATTAATTCATTGCTAGGGAGATCTGAGTACGTCACCATTCGATTCAGCTTGAAAATATACCTGAAAATACACGTTTTTTTCGCATACAAACTCCATTTTTTCAAAAAAGTTCCCCCTTCAAAATAAGAACTAATTATACCGTTGGAAAGCTTAGATTCTGGACAGGAGTGCCCGCCGAATGACCTCCGCAATAACAAAGCCAACAACTAAAGAAAAAACGGCGATTTAAAACAAAAAAATCGTCACTTTGGCCATTTTTTCATCAACTGTACTGTCTTAAAAAAATGGGATTGTATATCAGGGAGATGGCAAATTTAACGCTCTTTCCAACGGTATCCTCAACTTTTATTTTACACATTAATTCAAGGGGGTTAGGTCCGTTTTACAGAGACAAGGTTGAGAAGACGAAAAAAATCTTAAAAGTTGAACAAGTCGGATTTTTAGTTAAGTAAGAACAAAAATCTAAGAAGCATTTTTTGTTGCAAATTACCTCCAAAATCGATTCCCTCAGTTCGTTACATAGTTACACTAGACACCCTGTATAATTTAATTGTCACATATTATGTGACAAAGATTGGAAATGTTGGTTGACATGCCAATTCTGGAGAAGAAAAGGTAACTAAGTACCTACTTAATGGAAAAATTTACTTACCAAGCTGTGAAGCCATCTTTTGTAGTCCACTCTTTCATCAAACACACTGTAAGCTTAGTAACAACTACCTGTGGAGCAGAATGTCAGCAGAATGGCAAAATTAAAAGCAGATTGCCAACCGTCCCTGAAAAGTGAACTATTTTTTATCCAAAACAATTTTTTGTTCAAAATGTCATCAATTTTGGTCGTGTGGGTTCAGGGAAAACTGATTGAATAGAAGTAATTGTGTGTAGAAAGAAATGTATTCGAATCTTGGGTTCTAAATTGATATCTTGAAACGTAAACATCAACTTCAAGTGGTGGGTAAAATCATAAAAGAATAAAAAGTGTATCCCAAGTGAACCCCAATAGGGTTTTGAGTCATATAAGTACGAATGAAACGAATCAGTTTCATAACAAGTAAATAACTTGCACAACTTACATAAATAACTTAATCACTAGCAGGGCTGCTTAGAAGAAACTCGTCACATGAGGACAATGGAGGAGAAGATTTTGTGGAACGAAACATTCTGATTTCTTTTTTCAAGTCACTCAACTTTATTTCCCAATCCACAATATTATCGTCCACTTTTCTTCTTGGGGACTGTTGTGTACCAGTTGCGGGGTGCAGTAAGATATGGTGACGCTTAGAACAAATTTTACAATTCTGTAATGAGTTGCAGTCAGATGTTTTGTGCCACTGGGCCAGGCAATTGCGACAAATGTGGTCGAACTCCTCCATATAAGAACGCCTCTTTGCAACGCTGAAGTCCCGAAAAATGGCGCAGTTGCGGATGGAGTGTTGTTGGTTGCAAACGTGGCACGTCTGTCTGGTGGGATTGGAGGATGAGCTTCTCCGAGTGTACTCGTTGTCACCACAATTTGATTTTCTTGGTTTGGAATCCGAACATTCTGGGCCATCCGAATCTGAGAAGCTGGACAGTGACATTGCGTCCAGTGTGTGAGATTCATTTAGTACTGCATTGGGACGGGATGGTGTACGGTTTTGTTGCGTATCACCATAAGCAGCGCCTTCGTTGTCAATTGCCGGAAAGGTACGGGAGTCACCAAATGAGTGAGACTCAGTGTAACAATAGACTGGCTTTTGGCTGAGAGATGACAAATTGCCTTTAGCTGTACCACTAGTTACAGAATCTGATGGAATTGTACCATCATGATAAGTTCTTGGAACAGAACAACCACCACTTCTCTGACCATCACCAGGAGAGGACAGTTGCTTATCTCTTTCAGAGTATTTCAATAGATTTATGCGTTCGGAAAGGAAGTTTAATAGCTGCTGAAAAGTTGGAACATTGGCAGGTTCAAATGTTTCAACGAATTCTTCTCTTAGAGCATCCGGCAAACGATTATAGGCAGAAATGAACAAAATGTAGTCACCCAAATCAGGCAAATTCAATTCTACCAAACCTCGACGGGCTTCTGTAATGGATGCTCTGTATTCTTCAATTTGTTTCGACGATATATTTTTAAATCCAGGAATAAGCAGGAAATCGTCCAATTTACTTCGAGCCTCAGAAAACTGCCAAACGAGACTTCTATATGCTCGATTGTAGTCATTACCCGAGCGTAATACAGCGTCAAGGAGCGGGCCGTCGACTCTCGATTTCAGAGCAGCAAATTTGAATGATGTCGGTAAATCAGTGTTATGGAACGTTCGATCAAAAGCTTCTTTGAATGCGGGGAACTCTGAGATATTTCCACAAAATACGGGAACGTCAAGGATCAAATTTTTATATGAATTATCTGAGTTTCCTGTTTCAACGTGAGACTTGGCATTATCACTGCATTGTTGACTTGGCACAAATGGTGCGGGAACGTTTGGTTTTCTTACTTCCCGAGCACTTTCGGCGTTACGTTCGACAGCAACTTCGAAAACACGTTTGGCCTCATCAAGGAGTATTTCCATTGAAAGTTGCAATTTGCAAGCAATAACAGCGTTGGGTATCTCTTCCAACAGACGGTAGATGTCATCAAACCTCGAACTGACTTCATTATAACGGCGCACTAAAATCTCTCTCGATTTTGTGTTATCTATTGGAGAATTACATTCAGCAATAAAAGATTTCAAAGACTCTTCGATCATACCTATTTGTTGACGAGCATGATCACCATCCATGTTTGGACTAATCCCGATCTTCATACGCCGCTATTCTCCAACATTTTTCAGAATGAAAACAAGGAGTAGGAGATTCAGCGGTAATTGATGGTACTTGAACTCAAAGTAGGCAGTATTTAAACACCTTATACTTAACAGGAAAATTATGAGAAATAATTGAAATGATAGATCAAAAAAAAAAAAACTGAGTGCTGTTTTGAAAACTGAGAAACAACTGTTATCAACAATATCATCAAATATCGATATATTGGGACAGATAATCGATATTCTAACATCGAATTTCGATATCAGGATATAGATACTATCGATTCAACACAAACCAGATTTTCTGATCAGGGTTGAAATAATTTGATTCAAATTATTTGATTGTCCTACGTAAAAATCCTAGGTAAAAACAGACAAACTAAATAAGAATTGAGAGAACCAAAACAAGTCAAACACTCCAAATAATCATGATCGCTATGATATTATAATAATTGCGTTAATAAAATATAATATTATTGAAACCATAAAATGACAGGTATTCAATTCTGACCACCGATAAATATACTTTAAAAAATTTAAGTTTGTATATAAAATGGTTCTTACGTATTACACAAATAACGAGGAAGGGAAATGCAAGTTGTAAGAAAAAGAGCATACTTTACAAATATCGATAACATTCCCAGTCCCTATCAATGATCAATATCGAAAATTCGATACTATTGAATATCGATCATTTATAGCGATATTAGGACACCGATAGTAGTATCGATATTTTCTTTCGATATCCCATCCCTAGTATCCATGTGTTTATGCTGGATCGTTGTTGAATCGTCTTATTCACCTTCTACCAATGACCACCTTGACGTGAGTCATACAGGCGGATTTATTTTATGCTTGTTGTGTACTTTGAGGATCTCAATAGTTGTTCACAACAAATACACGCGGTAGTCTGTGGGAATTTCCTACTGGGAAATGACAACTAGGCGTATTACAAAAGATCCAGTAGGTATTTTAATATTTTTATTGTATACAGGGTGTTCATTTTAACCCTTTTTGAACCACGGTTTCATATTAGATATGAAACCATTTCATCACGTTTTGAAACCATTTCTTTACCATCATTGATTAAATCTGAAGAAAGGATATGGGCCTTCCATTGGCGTTCATCTTGTAATGTAGCATGTTGAGATAGTGGCAACTATTGATAACCACAAGAAGATCAGTTTATCATTTACAAAACGTGATGTAGGTACTGCTGGTGGCTGGTCGACGGGTAAGTTTCAGTTCATTTATCACTTAGGAATTAGTTATTCCTTCAAACTGTTGTACTTGAATCATCGAAATTAAGTTGCCCTCTGTTGAAATGACAAGTTTCCAACCGGAGTTGTGCTGTCATCAGTGAGATATCAGCACTTTTATAATAGTTTCATTTTTGAAACCATGGGACAGCCATGACTTTGGCGTAGTTTCATTTTCAACACCTTGGGAAGGGGCGTGCATTTGTGTAGTTTCATTTTCGAAACCATTGGACAGCCATGCATTTCTGTGGTTATGTTTTTGGCACTTTGGGACAGCCGTGCATTCATATGGTTTCACTTTTGAAGTGAACAATTCATTATATTCGGCCCTAGATTTATGACTGGGATGGTACAAGGGCATGTTGGGTACATCTGTACATTTTGTGATACTGGAAAAATGACCGTAAGATGAAAGTTGCACTTTTTGGAAAACACGGGCTTTATTAGCATAGCTCTATTTCGGATTCTACTTAGCCTAGGTACTTCTACTTAGTTCTACTACCACTGAAATTGTAGGGAATTTTATATACTTCAAAAAAGGACCTGATAACTTCTTTCGACAAGAGGCTGCGTAACTGCTTTTTTCAGCCGATAACTAAAACTATCGCAAAAATATCTCTGTTTTTCGAGCACACGGTTTTCAGGGTTGAAAACTTAGGTACATACCACCCGTAGGGGTTCTAAAAACAATCGTAGCTACACGCTCATACCTATGCAAAGTTTTCCTTTTTTGTGTCTATATGGACTGGGCTACACGTCAACCTACACAGTGATAGACCAGTGGAATCACTTGGCAAATTTTCCACGCTCAATAAACAACTGCTGGAGAGAGCTTCCGATTTCCGGAGAGGTCATTGAATATGAAATAAGATCATCTTTGTTTACCTAAACGACCTCGTCCCCTTCGACCCCCGGTAACTATATTTCCGTAATCGCTTATCACATAATCGCTAATAACAATTTGAATATCGAAGACAATAGAAGAAGGCATTTTCTCGTACGGGGTAACCGGTGGAAGAAATCTACGTTTTTTCTCATTTATTTTGTTAGCAACCTGCCTGAGATGATCCACCAGTACAATGAATTAGTTCAATATAAATTATTCTGAAAACTTGAGAATAATTTATATTGAACTGATTTAATGTATAGCTAAGTATCTGTTGAAGTTGATAAACCATGGGTATCTTAATAATAATTTTCGTTAGTTTTAGGTGTTTTCAAATGAAATGAGAAATTCTTTATTAAATAGTAGATATTAAATTGATTCTTCACTAAAGAAATTTTCTCCCTTACTGGGAAAATTATCTGATCATGTCTGATATGTCTGTTAGGCGCCTCTCAGCTGACCCCGGGCATATTCTGCTTAAAGAGTAAGTCCTAAGTAGGCTAGATACCATATTACAGATATTACAGATATTTATTACCATATTACAGATATTTACCATATTAAAGAGTAAGTCCTAAGGAGGCTAGATACCATATTTTAGCTTCATGTAGTGAATAGCATAGAAATTAGCTTAAGGAGCCACTCAACTGATCTCGGTTCTATGCTCCTTAAAGTGTCAGTCCTAAAGAAGTTAACATACCAAATTTCAAGTCTCTACCACCAGGGGGATCGCGCCAACAAACGCCACATTGTTTTGTATCGCGCAATTTTTGGAATGACCCCCGGCCTTACAAATTTACTCTGGCAGTCTGGTTACCGGTTTGATTACCGGTCTTGCGTTGCAATTTTTGATCTGAAAATTGGTTTGAATTAAGAAAACTCATGCCCCCAGCCCATAGACATATCCATGTCAAAACATAAATATTTTACTTGTCGCTTATGAACAATTCTACCAATTTATAGAAGAAGTTGTGCAATTTGTTTCCCAGATGGTTGAATACGAATAGCATATCGCACGCATCCTAGAAGAGGGGTACAAGTCCGAAAAATTTAGTCAAGTTTCCCCCCTCCACTCCTTTCTCCTTTAAAAACAGAATATTTTTGTCCTATGAGCTGTTGGAGCATTAGTGTGAGGAAAGATTTCCGCAAAGATCACTAATATCAGGCATGTTGCTATGGAAACACAGCCTTTTATGTAAGAGAGAAATTTGGAAACACTATTCGTGGAAAACACATTTTTGGACTTGTTACCCCTCTTCTAGGATACGTGCGATATATGCTTCTATATAAACTGATTTTATATATAAACTGACGAGCTAATTGGTGCTGAGGTCAAAAGATTCAAGTAAAAGCCTACAGGTACCTACCAACACGTTCCGAATTAGCGTGAGGAAAGATTTCCGCAAAGATCACTAATATCAGGCATGTTGCTATGGAAACACAGCCTTTTATGTAAGAGAGAAATTTGAAACACTATTCGTGGAAATCACATTTTTGGACTTGTTACCCCTCTTCTAGGATACGTGCGATATATGCTTCTATATAAACTGATTTTATATATAAACTGACGAGCTAATTGGTGCTGAGGTCAAAAGATTCAAGTAAAAGCCTTCACGTACCAACCAACACGTTCCGAATGGAACTACTGTATAGGTGATAAGTCACCTGATGTCGGGCCAGACCAATAAGTTGATCCGAAATCGGTCTGAGAGGCGCGATCGCAATACTTCTTACGAATGTTGGTATGTGCATCCTAACCAGTTTACCATGACTGCACAAATATTATGACTTCAATGCGCGAGAATGTACCTTGAAGATACCACCACGTTCAGAACCATTCAGAACTATGTGGAAAAGTTTCTTTCACATCGACAAGAACAAATGTTTTGTTTGAATAATTTGAGTTCGGCGATCATCAAAGGCTAGGAACTGTCAAATGAACAAAAAACCCAGTGTCATGTCAGCTAATATTTTCTCAAGTCCTGACAATCGACCATGTCCTCCTTCCTATTGACAACCTCCGGCGCCGTTCGGATCTCCTTGGACATCCGTCATTATTCATATAGACCTAAAACACACATAAAAGTGCTTTCACATCCTCCATACATTCCCGACATTCTGAATATAATTAAGAAGGGACAACTGCTAAAAATAGGTGTACATAATATCCCGGTTTGAATATGAGTATAAAGAAAAACTTTAAACTGATCAAAGAAGATTCAGATGCTGAAAAATGAGCCCCAATAGTAATTATTTATAGTTTTATTTAGCACTAGGGAGGTAGGGAATTCAACGCTCTTTCCAACAGTATTTATAATCACATTTGAAGTTTGACTGAAAAATGAGGGATTATGGCCATTTTAGTGACTTAAGGTCGTTAAACACGAAAAAAATCTTAAAAGTGAAAAAAGTCGGATTTCAACCGGTACAAAACAAAAAGTCATACGACACTTTTTATTAGGAATTAGTTGTAGAATCGATCCGTGGCCGGTGGTACGACCCCCTGACACCCTGTATGTACGATTGTGACACGAATGCGTTCACTAACAACCATCTACGAGGTGAAATGAGATTTAGCTAGAACCTCTGAAGTTCTACCTCCTGATAACTCCCAATTGAGACTTTGTTTGGTTTCTAGAAGCACAAAAAATTTATTTCGATTTTAATTCGATTATTTCAATTTAATGTTTTCAACGAATAACCCCTTCTCACGGCATTAATGTCGATATTTCCGAAGTTTGTTGCCCAACAGAAAAAACCATGAAAATTCGGTGAAATTTGCGGCCTCATCGTCGAAATTTTGGAAACTTATTACATGACAAAACTCTTCTACCCACCCATTTGACAGATGATTTTTCTCATTATTTTCTATAATGAGCCTTAAGAATCTACCAAGTAAAAAGGGTGTAGAATGAGGGTTGAAATGTTCAATTTGCCATAGATTGTATTGAACCACATGTTTTAATCATGAACGTAAATGAAACAGTAAAACTTCCGGCCAACTACTTGCTGGGCAAGAGCTTGTTCTGAGATACTTTTCTTGTCTTTGGAGTGTCAATAAGTAATCACTTACCGACATTTTTTCTCTTTTTCAAATCGATCCGCACATGTCGTAATTGATTCTGTGAGCAGTTTAAACCATCATAATGGGCACTATTGTTCTCCAATCGATATGCTTATAAAGTAATTTGCCTGCAAAAATTAATTGTGCAATTAATGAAAGAACGACAAACCACGTCGTAAAGGATGGCGGCTAGTAGGTGTTCAGAAAACAAGATGATTAATAAAAATTTTGTCCGCGTTTGTTAATCCAGTCATATTAATATGCATGCGAACGAGTGCATGTTCGTATGGTATTGTTGTAGTAAAATTGTTACCAGTTCAAAAATATAAAAAAACATTGCAGATTCTTGACTCAACGGTTTATTATCTTCTTTGCGCAGATCTCCCTTCTGTCTAATAATTAATCACGAAATGATAGATGAAACGGTTTTAACTAATTAAAACTGTTTAATTAAATTTTTTTTTTAAATTAATTAGAAATGAAAACAAATTTGTACCAATATGCTTCCGGAGTTTCTATTTACACCTACCTACTTTGGCAATACATACCTAATTCAATAATATTAAGAATTATTATTAATACTCAAAAGTATTAAGAATTATTATTAATTATTAAAACATGATACTAATTAGTGATAATAATTATTATAAATTATGAGGCACCAATTATTATTATTCATTAACTCGATGTCTCACCACTAATGTGCTATAATTGTGTGGCGATCAATATGGAAGGGTATAAGGGATGGGATGTGTAGCAATCGTAGGAATATTAAGTATGATTATATGCACTTTTACTACGAGTAATTCTCGACACAACGGTTTTTTATCTTCACCACGCAGATCACCCTAATCTAGGTCCCTAAATGATAGATTATTTATTATTGTTATTAAATAATTACCTACTGTTAATTATTATTAAAATTCGTAATTAACTCGATACAGAATCAGAATCAGCTCAGATACAGAATCAGTTCGAATCAGCTGGGCCAGTATGAACCCGACAGGCTGCCGCATGCTTTTTTTTTCTTGGGCGATTCCAAAAATTCATGAATGAAGATAAACCAAAACCGTATCAAACCATGAACCCAAGTTTTTGGGTATCAAACCACTACTGGTAGGGGCAGTTATAGTATAAAATGGGACGAAAAGCGAGTGTGTTTGACGGATTTTTCGAACGAATTGAAGCTGATTAGAACTGTTTTGATCGTTTACTAGGGTGTTACGCGTGTGTTCACAGAAATAGTGTACGTTTTACGTCAGGTAAACATCCGGAATTCTTCAGTATGAGGAGTCAGCGTGAGAAATCACTTTTCTCTCAATAAGAACCTCCAATCCTCATTTAATTTGTTTTTGCGGTGATCGACGGACGCTCGTTCTCGCAATACTCCGACCTGTTTTTTTACTCAGCTCACACGTTAATTCCTTGTCTAATTTGTGTCCAAGTTCACCGGCTTTCTTGTATTAATTATAACGGTAGGTTAGCTGAGCATTACCTCATCTATACTGCAATTCATCCGATATTAGCCAGGCTTATATACTCGTATATTATTATCTCTGATCCATGGTCAACATAAGAAGCAAAAACGTGACAAAAAACGTAACAATCCCGACAGAAAGGTTGAAGTGCGTTTTTAAGAGAATCACAACATAATGTTTACTGCATTCCTTATGGGGACCACATAATTTCTGAGTGGGTACCTATTATTAGCCCTAACTCACCGGTAAAATAATTACTTTTTTGATTAGCCTGTATCAACTATGTCTAGACTATATCAAGCACAATGGAAGTACCTATATAACATATTATTATGATGGTTATTGTTGCCAGGTATGGGCTGCCCCACCAAGCCCCTGCTTCAGGGCTCAAATGCCCAACAATGACGATCCTTACTCCTTTTACAAGTGTGATGCCGGAGGAAAAGCTCATCTCTGGCGCTGCGCTGCCGGAACCATGTAAGTTCATTCATTTCCCTCGGAATTTAAGATGAAGTAAGGTAAGCCCCATTTCGTGATGAGCCCTCGAAGAATCTCTGCAGAGAATCAGAATTCGATCGGTCAGATCATTTCGCTGGCTAGGAATTCCGGTCCAATGCCCTCCAGTCCAGTCCAATGCCCTGACCAGAATGCTGCTTGTTAATCCTCATCAACTCCATGGCACTGGTTTGAGGAATGTGGATACAGCTTCATCAAGCCAGTAAAAGATCATGATATGATCTTATGGTCTATCCATGATGGTGTCAAATCACCCTATATTCTAAGGTTATTTGATGGAACATTATGGATAAGTTTGACAAACTTTGACAAGCCCATATAATGTGGACTTCTGTGCCCATTCCATCCAGTCGTCCACGCATTTCTATTAAGTAGCAGCTATTAAATGTGTGATCATGTTCCACATTTAAGTGTCCCGTGTACTAATTCGTTGGCATCACAATTTCAAATTTTTGACTAATTGTATTTTCAATTTTCTGTAACTGCTGGGTAAGAACCATAATTTCGTTCTGCTCATTATTAGTTAGATTTACATTACCGATATAAAAACAATGCTGTTTTCGGTTTGGAAAACTATCGAACACGTAGAATGGGACAACTTTGCCACTTTTTTTCTTTCAACAGCAGTGGGTACCTACTAGAATCGGAACCATAGAATGGGAAAACCTAGTCTAAACTATCGTATTTCTTAATTCTTCACATGAACTATTCACTTAGGATTCGACTCCCTCCATGGTTGAACTTGAAACTTGAATAATATTCAATATTATTCTCTAGATTCAAAACGTTTTTCAAAAATATAGTTAGACAGATTTTAATCCACTTTTAGGTACCTATGTCCCCAAATCCTCTTGAAATAGCATGTATTCTGAATTGACAATCTAATTCTTCCATGAGTATCCTTCTACCTATACACCATTTAGAACCATGCCATACACCATGCCATTATGGTTCCCTATCTCCTTGTGTAACTCAATGCCTTTCTGTCTGGTCAAGCCAGCCGATTTCAGCTAGCACTGTGCAGGGCCCCAGAAGCTTAGGGCATCACCTAAGTTGTGGAGACAAATTTTCTTTGCTTGCTTAAAATTTCTTATATTTTCATTTAATGCTTAAGAACATTTGGGCTGTCGGTAACTTGAATCAGCACCTTAAGGGCCTGCAGGACTAAGGTTGGAAGGTTGAGATTATCTCAGGCTGTGATTGAAATTCATAAATTCATAAATGAAATTCATAAATTGTGGCCAAATGTTTTTTATTAGACGAGGAAGACCGCAAAATGGAAACATTGCAGTTAAAAGATGGAGCAAGATCTCAAATAAATTTTGACTTTTTGTCTGGATTTTCCTATAAATTTCTCGTAACCATCTTATTATTGGCGCTTCTATATTGGGGGACAACCCACCGCATTTCAAAACTTCAAATCAATCACAGCCTGAAATATCCTTCACAAACCTTCCAACCTAGGTCTTGCAGGCCCTTAAGGCTAGCATATCCCCTCATTTCTAGGTGCTGGGCATATCCTCATTGAAATTAGAGTTGGAAACTCTGTGGTTAGCTCTCCTTCTGTTGATCTTTGAATATCCTTCCTGTAGATCTCTCTTTGCCATCAGGAGGTTCCATTCCCTCACCCATCTCCTCAGCACATGATCAACCCCCGCCCCCATCACATGCTTATACTCGCCCACTCATGATGATGAAATTTGAATCCCACAGGTACGACAGAAGAACTCAAATCTGCGACTGGGAAGATCAAGTCAGAGGAAGAAACGATCAAGTAGGCAATGGAGGCGCCGGTGGCGGACGCCCCAGCAGCGGCGCCGGTGGTGGACGCCCCAGCAGCGGCGCCGGTGGTGGACGCCCCAGCGGCGGCACCGGTGGTAACCGAGGTAGGGAAGGACCCAATGATAAGCTGATCATTAGTTCTGGACCTAACTCTAGCGACGGACCCGCTCGCCGGTCCGGGCCCAACTACTCTAGAGCTGGTTACTCGTACGGGTCGTCCAAATATTACGGGTATGGGGGTGGCGGCGGGAAGAAAGACCATGGTACTACTTCATTGCAAGTTCAACTAGCGCAGAGCACGGCTCTCACGGCCAGTGTGGAACCCATTGTGAAACTTTGACATCTAAATCAAATTTTCCAAAATGAATCGTCCTTTCATGATCCGAACTCACGTATCTTTCTATAATTTCTTCAACGAGACAGCACAATAATTATTACAGAATAATGAAACGTACAGGTACGTTTCATTATTCTGTAATAATTATTGTGCTGTCTCGTTGAAGAAATTATAGATAGGTCTATCTGATACGTTTAAATTCAAGCCTAAAAATTGCATGTATTATACGCACGTGTGAGTAAGGATTTATACCTAACTCAACATGTATGTTGAAATACGCATATCTATGAAACTATGTTACCTGTATATATCTGTGGTTATAACAAGATAACACGGGTATCAATAAATATAAATGTAGGGATCTCCTATTTCATACCGCCGTGCATAGTACAATATTTTCTTCGATCAGACAATCAAACGCCATAGGCTGGGTAGGAATATTTAAATTGAAAGAATAGCGCTCTACATGCCCTTGGAATGAATACCTACCTAATAATCCTATGGCGTCACACGAGAACACTTCTGACTGCCTTCAACAGAGTGGATTGTTCACGGTAGAAGGAGCATTCAAACGTGGACATTTCTTAAGAAATGATTTTCGAGTTTCACATTTCACCAATACTCACTCGAAGGCTGTGGTTGGCGGGCAGTCGTGCGAACGTCTTGATATTGGATTCCGGTTTATTAGCTGAAACAGAAAGAATATTTCAACTTTTGCAAAGCAATAAGCCATCTGCTATTCAGAATTGCTTGGAATATCTTTCAACTCCTTTCCCTTCGGTGTAGATCACTATTGTGACTCTGTCTCTGTTATTTCTCGGTCGTTGTGAATGAATTGTGAGCAATATAGCCATTCATAATAGTTTTTTCCCTCCTAGCACTGTGCAGCATGTTCAGCTCTAAGTGCAGCATGCTCAGCTCTACTTCCATATCCAATTTTACCTTCTTTCTATAAGTACGAAAAATATTTCACAGTAGGATTTCGCAGGGATTTTACGAAACTCAACGAATCAATGAAATTCGTAATCAACGTGAAACTGCAGTGTACGAATCGCGTGGATATTGGTAAAATATCTTAAATATCTCTGAAGTTCACATTTTGGGTCTTCCCAGTAAGCAAATAGCTGGCCGTACAGCTCACCACTTCGGAATCCTACGTAATTTTCAGATGGCTAAACCGTGAACACATCACAAAATGTTTATAAGAAGAAGGGAAAAATAGGTTGAAATGTTCTAAAAACTAGAACATGAGAACTTTTGATATACATATTTTTTCTTCTCACAAATGATTAGTGATTTAGAGGCATCCGTATGACTACTCGGAGCATTGACTGGATATTGTCACCCTGGTCTGGAAACGTAATGCCCAAATGTCACATCAAATATCTTGTAATAATAGTATACCTACTATACTAGAAGTCTTCTATTGGATACTCGGATGTTCCAAATGGAGTACACTCCTTCCCATGGCTGATATTTGAGTTTGCCTCCAAAATGTCTATAATCTATTCATTACATCGTAGAGGTCCTTTGGTTCTCGGTTTTTCATTTATAGGTGTGGTCCGATTTTTACTTCATTTGGTACTCTTACAACTGTCAGCCAATCAACTTGGCGAATAATTTCATCGTCATCAATCCTCATTTACCTGCGAATTTATAAACTGCCTTTTCCTATAAATTCAGGAGGAGCTAATTTTCGCGCGTGAGGTCAATTTTGTTTTCTTTTTGAAGCATCTTCTTTCAGAAAAAAAAAAAAAAAAAAAATGTGCGCACACTTTATTGAGGAGTTTTAGAAGTGCTTGAGTCCTACATGAACCTCATCATAGGCACATTTCGGGAGCGCATACGACTTTTTTTGCTTGATTAGGGTGTAAATGGGCCTTTCAACCTTTTCAAATTCATCAGGCTTCAACCCAAAACAGATATACTAAATAACAACTTCCAAATGATTCGAATAAAGTAGAAATTCGTATACCTAGATTATTACCACATGTCTATAACAAAGTGAAGCCAATTTGAGCGCCAATTAAAAAATTCAACTGTGAACAATGTAGGGTAATTCAACTGTGAACAATCTAATTGATTTTGCAAGACAGCAGTTTTGACTGCCGGGGTTTCGACCTTATTTCCTGAGCTATCTTTTCAAACAGTTCATAAATACTGCATAATCAACTCGACATTCCTGAATATATTATTCTAATCTGTTCTCCCATTATTCTATTGCAGAAATTGTTACCGTTGTAATTGACCCCTGGTCGTCGTTCCTCTCCTGGCTCTTCCATAGAAATTAGAATATCGACACTATACAGTACGACTGCCACGGTACATAGCGTAGCATATTACATAAAAACCAAATCTTATCCTGTAATAAATGTCTTCAAGTACGTGATAGAGTTCATAGAGTATTTTGTTATTAAAATATTTGAATAAATCGTCTTTATTTGCGTAATGGTTTATTATTTCAGATAATAAATCTTTCCAAATGTTGCATTCACTGTTGAACTGGGTTAGGAGTTGCTCCGCTCAAAATTATTCTTCAGGTACTTAAAATGGCGATAATTTCGGTGAAAACTGGGTTGGAATTGATATTTAGGATGAACCTAAAGATGAACGATTTTATAAAATTCATAGTTAGTGTCTATGGTAAATATTGGTACCTAGTTTCTTGTGAAAATCGAGTTACGTTAGGTTTGCGCGAAAAAAGCGTTTTAATGCATTTTTTGGAAGAATACAGAATACCACTAGGAGGAACCGTAGAATATCGTTTGTCTACTTGAGTCAACGTGTGTACGTTCATATCGAGATCCACACTAGCCGTGACAGACTATTGTCCTGACGTGGCCTATACTAGTCGCTGAAACATAATATTTTCAGTCCTAACTACAATTTTTTGAGCAGACAAAATCGCCAAGTACGTTGCCCACCTCGATTGGAAGAGTATCGCTCACACGGCGGCCTATGCTTACAAAAAGGTCAAACCCATTTTAGACTCTATGCATGAGCACGAGTATGACTATAACAAAAGGAAAAACGAAGGGAAAACCAAAGGGAATGGCAAAGGAGAAGACAAGGCCAAGTACAATGAGCACCCCGAATACGATTCGTCCGAGGAGAGCGAGGAAGAACATTACTACCTTCCTCCTCCTAAAGGCAAAGGTAAAACAAAACTCAAATAAAATAATGAGGTGCTCGGAAAAATTACACTGCCACAGAATATATTAATTATGTAAGTATAATCCCTCGAGGGAAATTACATGCATCAATCATGATTGACATCCAATAAACTTTGGATTTGCCCAATCAGAACGCGATAACAACAAACTACCTACGACTTGAAAAGTTTCAATGACTACTGTTCTATAATAGAACAACGTTGGTGGAAAATGTCACTTAGGGTTATCATCCTTGAGAATTCGGAATCAAAGATTTCAGTCTGAATAGTGAGAAATAACTTCTCTAACAATAAATTTCCGTCCCGTGTTTCTAGAACAAATTTCAGTGATTTTCGACGGGCGTTATGATGATCATTTTATGTGGCAGTGCAATTAAGTACAGCATGATTTACTTTCAAAGTGTCTAAAAGACTTGAGTTTTGTTTTTCTCCTAACTAATCGTGGGGTTTTGTGATTTTTAGGGCCGCCTCCGCCTCGCCCCTCGAAATCACGATCACGACAATGATGACAAACATACATATCAAATAAAAAAAGAAGGTTACAGGAATTCAAGATTGATTTTTCCCGAAGTGAGTTCAATGCTGAGGTAGACCATTATGAGTGATTCTAACCGTCTGTTTCTTTGAAAAGTTGACTATTCAAAAACTGTATACAACATACCAAAACACTACCTATCGCTTCTGTTCGGAACTTTTCTTCTTCTTGTTCCGAAAAATAGCTCTCCGCTTGATCCGATCTCTGGAATTTCTCAGCGGCAATTTCATCTCTTCAGCTCGGAGATCTTACTGGTGAGGGGAGTTGTAGTTGTGCATTTTGGTGTTTTTGACACCTCACTAAGCCTTAGAACATGGCACTTATGACATGAAATATTCGCTATGCTTATACAATCATGGCATTTCCGACCCCTTTAACAGACTAACAGCGCTGTAGCTGCGCAATTTGTTCGAATCACGGAAAGCTTTTAACGTCGCCTTGTCTTATGCACTGTTTATTGGAGTAACTCATGAGCAGTTTTCAGCCCTCATACAGTTTCGGCAAGTAGGCGAAAAGCATTGAATCCTTGGTATCAAATTCTCGTCGAATTTTCCTAATTCGTGATTTCCAGATCTCGATCCATGGAATAGATTGTCTCAGGGACTCAGGATGGGACCCCTCCCCATCCGCCGCACTGAAACCTGGGCTTATTGTGCGGGACGTTGCCGGGTCTGGGTCCAGTCCACTCCCTCCACCAGACTGATGATCTCCCTTACCATGTTGTTCACCGATACAACCGTCTTCTGATGCAAGTGGCCTGAAGATTCGGTATCGTCGAGCTTCAAGAGGTTTCGTCCTCCTCTGCACGAAGCATCTCCCGTGTAAATTCCGATCTGTCCATAACACATATTATGTTTCCGGAAGCACCCCATTCCTCGTCAGTGTCCCCACCAGGAGTGTCATCTTCCTCTTAGGCAGCTCCAGTGCCTCTGAGGTCGTTCTCCTAACATTTGCTCTCCAGCTTATCATTTAGCATTTCACTCATCATGATGCCGATATCATGGTTCCTTTGCGCCATGAACTGATTTACTATCCGAACTCTCTTCCTCATTCTGAAGTTCTTGGAAATATTATGCCCAAGAATCCATAAGAATCAATTAATGTGGAATCAATAATATCGAAACTGGAGTGGAGGTTATTAGATGATGGGAGGGGAAGCCACTAAGTACTATCCATCTTGATGGTGAGATTTGCGTGAAATTACGGTGATTTACCAAGAAGAGTATGCCTGTTCATTGGAATTCGAGTGTTGGATGGGTAGTACTGTAGATTGAGGCAATGTATCCTGACTCTTAAGTTTCCACTTCCCTTAGTATCAATATAACACAAACTAATATTTACTGTGCAATGCACGGATTTTCCAGATAGTTAACAATAAATTCGTCCACTTTTCTCCGTTTTCGGACCACTATACCTCGTGAATTACTTTCTCAATGCTCTTGAACAATTTATGAAAAATCATTGGAATCATTGACATCCAGGATTGTTAATAGTGGATTGGTTTCCACTTTAGTGTGCTCCTGCGTAGGTGCTTTCATGTCTCGTCGACTTCAAAATCCATGAAAATCTAAATCGGCCAAGGTAATAGTGAGCGATTGGTTCTGAACTTTACTTGAATATCCTGGACCCCGCAACTATATAATATAACAAACAGCCAAAACTAACCAACCGAAACCTATACACATTTTTAAAATACGTAGTCATAATAATATTATAACCGAGGATTTGCGGTCTACCGCCAGAAATGAAAAGTTACGACTCCGTGTTGCGTAGAAGGACTGGAAGCACTCGAGTGCACTTTCACTAGGTAGACGATCGTCAACATTACATGAAGTTGTGCTGACAGTGAGAGATGCTTGGTAATGCTGTGAAACTCATAATGGGTTTTTGGAGGTAGGTGCCAAATTTCCATCCAACGCACACAATCCTCTGGGTGCGTGGATCATAAGAAAAGCTAGTCTATAAGTAAATTACTATAACCATAATGAACTATAATTTACCATAATGAATTTTGCTGCAACCGTCTGAACACAGTAGGAACGATTTTGATAATATAAATTTATATTGAACATTAAATGTTTGTAAATATAAATTTTATATTTACAAATATGGAAACAGAGAGATGGGCATCTTACAAGATTTTAGGAATGACTGACTATTGTCATTCTTCACATAGATTGGTGTTCTGATAGTACCGATATACCGCGCACAATACGCCTGCAGCTAACAGTGTTGTAGAATTTCCTGAACAGCATGATTAACTCTTTGCAATTTTTTGATCTATTAATTTTTACCTGGGGTGATATATTGTTTCAGGTGATGGTGGACGTCGACCGAACCGACCTGTCAACCGGGAGCCTGGTCCAATGGATCCTGACTACGACAACGGTGAGGACTGGGGAGAGATGGAGTCCTGGAGAGACCAATTCAGGGAAAGTGAAAACCTGCCACCTCGTGACCGCGAACCCCAAGGAGACAGGGAGAACGGTGGCGGAAGGAACCCAGCCAGGAACCCCTCAAGGATGGACTGCTCAGGAAAGGCTGACGGTCCTGGAGGCGCTCCCAGGACTTACGCCAACCCTGACGACTGCTCTACCTACTTCACTTGCAACATGAGACGACCAGTTCTCACCTACTGCCCTCGCGGTCTCAACTACAACCCACGTCGGCGAGGTTGCGACGACTCGGAGCCTCCAAACTGCCGCACAGTCCGAGGAACTCAGACGCCTGTTCAGGTCTTTGTTTACAACCGACGACTCCTTCCTGACGACCCTCTCATCGAAGGCAAACATGAAAAAGTGTTGTCTGAAGAAGAAATAGCCCTTCCAACCAGACGTTGAATACGTAGGTAGTGATGATACAGAGACCAATCTAATATAAAATCACGATGAAAATAGATTATTTACAGAGTAACCTTCAAATGCAGGCTTTTTCTCATTTCCTTTATCATCTCCTTTGACCCAATATGAACGATGGAAAATTCAACCTAATTTTTTCAGGTTCGGCCCTTGAGATACGACAAGTGCCACGATGTTTCCCCCAGGTATTATTCAAACCTTCTGCATCATCTTCGTTTGGAGCACATGAATTTGCCGGTCCCATTTTCCTTTCTACTGGCACTTTTTCGTTCACTTCTGTTCTTAGAGTAGATTTGGGTATGCTATACATCCGGGGTGCATTGTTGAGAGGCAATTGTTTAGATTTTATTGCCACGACAGCTTTCAATGTCTTCTTGTGAATACCTGGACCGTGAGTAATTAACACCAGAACTGTTGTTCTTCGGCCCATCTCATGTTCGTCAGACTGAGATTCGGACTCAGACATCTGTAATAAACATTGAGTTGATGTCTACTTTGTAATTCACTGGTGTGCAGGTTCTAATGATTGAACACTCCGTATCCTTTCCAGTAAATCCTGTTCATTCACTGGACAGGATAGTTACTGTTACTTTAACATGCTGGAGCAAAAAATCAATAGTTTAATTGATTATCCACTAGGGAAACCTCTATTTGATGTAAGATCATGAAATGACCATCCAGCTAGTGAATCGACAGTCGTTCATTCACTGGTTTGCCAACTCCAGGTCTTACCCCCCAGAGACGTTCTTGGAACAGCAAACCCGAAGAAGATGGCAAACTTCGTTTTGTCCAGTATTTTACCCTGCTATCTATGATAATATCATAGATATGTTGATATTATATTGATGGAACTAATGTAATAACATATTATGTTGATGGAACTAATGAAATAACCGTTTTCACCAGAGTTCGTCTCAAGCATTGTTATTCCCAAATAACCTCGTACTGTTCCTCCACTAACGCAAATGTGCAAACTTCGCCCAAGCACGTTTAGTGGAAAATAAAACTAGACAGATGTTATCAACTCTGAAGGCTTCCCAGAAAGTTGCTGTGCGATTAGTGTCACGAGTTGGTATTGTTGTAACAAGGTAATTTTCCTTGAGAATATTTTCATTATTCTAATATTCTCTCAAATTCCAATGGTTGATTATCGAAGATAATAAACCAAAATAGCAGCTAACAACTGGAGACCAGTACCATCTAACCATCAACGATTGAGCTGCTTTGAATTCGCTGAAATCGTTCTTCCTCGGGTCAACCGACAAAACACTGCAAATTATTCCACAACGGTCCTTTACAGATATCTGTCTTTCTTATCACTGTGCAGTTTTGTTTAGATCACTGTTCTCTATACGACGTATAGTATACGTTGTCCTCGCCAGTTATATTATTCTATAAGTTTTTACTTTTACCTACCAACATCAAGATCATGCTCCAAACTTACACGAGCTTGACTCTTTCTCTCCCTCTCTGAGAAGGGTGATCTGTACAGAAGATAATAAACCACTGCCCAAGAATTTGCAGAGTTTTTTAACTTTGATTTTCTGAATCCAACGTCTTAAACCAAAAAATTCAACTTCGATATCGAATCTTATTGTCCAAGATAGTAAACTAAAACCATCCCAGTTTGGGTGGTCAGTTGTCAAAATAGATCAAGGTAATATAAATTAGAAAAAAAATGTTGCAAATTTTTCCACAAGCCTATCATTTTCTGTATAAATTACTGTTCAGTATAAAATATCCTTGTAAGTCCCATAGCTGTAAGAAATAATATTGTAGTAATGAGCGAAAATATGGTGCGTTCGTTCGAGAAGGGTTCGTAGAGTGTTAGTATTCTTTGGATGAATTCACTCGAAGTATTTCAGTAGGATTGTGAGTCATTAATTAATTAAAACCATGAGAATTGACCCTCTTGGATTTTGTGTGGCATCCACAAGATGAACAAGTGGAGGATCGATGATGGAGGCGTGATGGTCATGTGATTTTCATAAGAACAATGAATTTCCCACAGTATTCGAAACGTGTGATGTCTCTGGTCAAAAAATGCACTCCACTCTAATGACATTTCTTTTAAAAGCTTTACACGTTCCACTACAGATATTTCACTGTCTGATAAAAAACTTATTTTTTTGCATAACCCACTTCATGACAGCGATAAGGGTCAAGTGTTTAAGTGATTTACAATGTTGTGCGACCGGATGGGAATTGTATGACCTTCTTAAGTGTCTGAAATTCATTTTCAAGTATTGAAGAAAATATTTTGTTAAACCCTCTTCGAAATGTCTGGGTTTCGAACAAACACAATGTTTTAGCTCATTACACTCCTAAGTCTCGCGTGAGGTACGGTCGAGATAACACCTCTACGCTGTATTGTTTACATCACACTATCGCGCTAGTTCCAAGTTCCTTTTACCGGTCAACATCTATTGAAGTGAACTCTCACTTCAACCTACGTGAGTCATAATTGTAGCTATCACCTACGTTGATAGGCGAGTCCGTTTCCACTATGTCGAGTTCAGATGATGAAGATGCCGAACCAGATGCCGAAAACAATTCATTACCGCTGTCTTCAATTATCAACCCAACGTCATTGTTAAATCCTTCCATGGATAAAAACCTTGTCTCAAATTCACCCACTATTCCATCAGACTCTAATTCTTTCAAAGCACCACCGAAACGTCACTCAATAAGAAATTCTGCAGTATATGCACGATCAAAAAATATGGCAAAGTCGCCAATGCCGATCAGCAATCAATTTTCACCTCTATTGGAGGTTGAAGTCCCATCAACCTCAAACACCACCAATGATGTCGAAATGAATCACGAGGCCCGCGTTAACAATGACAAATCTGGACTTGCAATCACTTGCTCTTACAAAGGGGCAAAAACAACAACTGAATTCATCAAATTCATACGTGCTATCGATCCTACTGCATACATCAAAACTCTCGCAAAAAATGAGTATAAAATTACGCCTTCCAACCAATTTAAATACAAGGAATTTATCTCCAGTTTTTCTGATCAGGATGACATTGAATTTCATACATATTTACTCAAAGAAGAACGCCCTCACCGGATGGTTCTCCGTGGTTTCCCATCAAACATTGATGGATCATTCATAGCCCAAAACATACTAGAACAATATGGGGTCCATTGTAAGCAGGTTGTCAATGCTAAACATCTCTCAGGTGAGCATAAGGACACATACATGCCAATATATTACATAGATGTGTGCCAATCGGAAGATTATGAAAAACTGCTGTCCATTACGCATCTTGCGTATATTTCTTGTAAAATTGAGGAATACGTACCCAGAACAGGTCCCATCCACTGCAAAAGATGCCAAAGATGGAACCATGCACGAGGCCAGTGCTCTCGGCCCCCACGTTGTGGGCTTTGTGCAGGTAGCCATGAAACCAAATCCCATGATTCAAGTAACAACATCCGGAAATGCGTCAACTGTTCGGAAAATCATGCATCCAGTTGGAAAGGCTGTATCACTTATAGGAAGCTTACTGGCAACAATAAGCCCAACAAAGAAGAAAAGAAAGCCTTCAGGCAGGAAACCCAAACCCTACATTCTCCTCTACCCTTGAACGATACAATTCAGTTCCCTCCACTAGCTCAAACCAAAACTCATTCCTCCTCCCATAGCCCCAACAAGTCAGTAGTAACCTCTCAACCTATTAAGTTGCCCACTCTGACCCAAAGTAAAGTTGGCCACGCCACCGGCCAGCAGCAGACTGTTGATGAAACCTTGAATACAGAAGCAATGGGCTTTGGCCTAGCACCCTTAATACAAAACATTGTTCGATCAGTTGTAATACAATTAATCACAGTCATTAAAACTGAACTCTTCAAGGTAATAACATCGGTCAATTTTGCGGACATACTATCAGTATGAAGACAAATACCACAATAAACATTATGTCATGGAATTGCCGCTCAATACGTGGTAAATTCTCAGAACTGCTGCATCATTCCATAATGCATAAGGTAGATATCATAATGCTATCAGAAATAAAATTGTCATCAGGAAATAGCTATAATTTTCCAGACTATAAATCATATATTGCATGGGACCCTAATGGGTCAAGCAGTGCAGGAGCCCTCCTCTTAGTCAGGTCTCATTTCAATCAGTCTCCTCTTCTTCCTATAATGGAGGATGAAATTCAATTGGCAAGGTGTATAATCCATGTTGACGGACTTGACATTCAAATTGGTGCAACCTACGTCCCACCGGATTGTAGAGCAAGGAATAGGAAACTTGGTATGGCAACCCTAATTGGGATCATCCATGAACTGGGTCCTACCTTCCTAATTGGCGGTGACTTTAATGCCAAGCACCAGAGTTGGAATTCCCCAAGAGCAAATAACTACGGCAAGCTAGTGGATGCCTGGAGTAGACGATTCAATTTGACAATTGAGCATGCTGGAGTTCCCACCAGATATGATCCAAGACCTGGAGTCAGACCAACTCATCTGGATTTATTCATTCATAAAGGGCTGTCCAACAAACTTTCTCATACTCATGTAATAAATGACTTGAGCTCTGACCACTTGCCTCTCCATACAGTGCTCCATTCCCAACCTAAATCAATCTTCTCCAAACCATCACTGCTCCAACACCCAATGAACTGGACCAAATACAAAGAATATTTGTATCAAGAACTACCACCTTTGAGGACTTTGACCACAGTGGATGACGTGGATTCTGCTGTACTAGAATTTACGTCCCTGATAACTGATGCGGCCAAGTATGCTGCACCAAAATCACTACCCAAACCAAGAATCAATCTTAGCTTCCCTCCTCACGTCCAAGAAATTTGGGTGGAAAGGAAGTCTGCAAGGAGACGGTGGCTTCGCTCTGGCAATTTGAGTGATAGGCGATCATTTAACCGACTAAGTAACGCCCTCAGCTATGAGGTGACTTCACTGAGAAATGAAAAATCAAGGGAAGAAGTTATGTCTCTGGAAGGCTGTAATGGTACGCTTTACCGTAAAACAAAAATACTTACAAAATGCCAAAGAACTGTACCCCAGCTAAAAAATGGTCGGAACTGGATATCGCTACCCAAGGAAAAAGCTGATAAGTTTGCTGACATGCTTGAAAATAGGTTCACCCCCTTTGAATCCAACCTTCCACCTCCAACGGATACTGTGTCGTACTTTCCTTCGATAGCGGTATTCTGCACTCCCAAAGAAGTGATGAGTGTCATAAAACGCACAGCAACGAGGAAGGCTCCAGGTCTGGATCTGTTAGTACAGCCGTTATTAAAACATGCTCCGAGGAAAGTCATCACTCGACTAACACAAATATATAACGCTTCGTTTCGTTTGAGCTACTTCCCTACTCAATGGAAGCAAGCCAAAATTATAATGATTCTGAAACCGGGGAAACCTGAAAATGAGATAGGATCGTATCGTCCAATTAGCCTACTCTCGATCCTGGCCAAGATCTTCGAGCGACTGTTTCTACCTCTCCTCCTACGTTTCACCGGCCACTTGATTCCTGATCAACAGTTTGGTTTCAGGGAATCCCACTCCTGTCCTCTTCAGCTCCAAAGGCTGGTAAAATACATCAAAACTTCTTACCACAACAAAGAAATCTGCAGAGCAGCGTTTTTTGATGCTGAGCAAGCATTTGACAGAGTTTGGCATGAGGGACTGCTGATCAAGGTTAGGCCCCACCTCCCGAGAAACCTACTAGACCTTCTCAAGAGCTACTTGGATGGAAGAACTTTCGTCGTTGACGTTCAAAACGAGATCTCTCAAGTTCGAAAAATACAAGCTTCGGTCCCACAAGGTAGTGTCCTTGGCCCATATCTCTACATCTTATTCTGCCACGACCTACCGTTACCAGCTCATCAAAATTTTTCGGGACTCTTTGCTGATGACCTTGTGTATGCCGTCAGTCGACCAGACGCAGGGGAAGCTGCTAATGTCCTTCAAACGCTCATTCACGAACTTGGACAATGGTGCACAAAATGGAGATTAAAAATTAATCCCATCAAGTCAGTTGCAGTGACATTCACCTACCGACGGAGAATTCAAGATATTCCTCTGTTCTATGAAGGAGTCCTACTCTCAACCGCATGTAGCCACAAATACTTGGGTATCACCCTAGATCGTCGTTTGACATTCCAGGACCACGTTTCTAATCTAATCAGTAGAACTAAAATTAGAACTACTCAACTTAAGCCACTACTCAACAACCGCAACCTATCTCTAACCAACAAAATACTTATTTACAAAACCCTCATACGCCCCATTTGGACATATGCCTTGCCAATTTGGGGAACGTGTTCAGAGTCCCAATTCAGACGGCTTGAAGGGCAGCAAAACAGCATCCTACAGCGCAATATAATTCACACACCACCCTTTGTTCGAAATTCATCTATATACAACGACTTCAAAATAGAAACACCATCCGAATACCGGCTTTCCTCCATGCAAAAATTCAGCAATAACCACTCCACTCACATCAACCAACTCGCAGCCGACGGATTCTCGCCATTCCCCAACAGACGACTAGTCAGACCACGACACATCCTAGATTTCATTGATTGACATTACACTCCTACACCGTTCTGGAACTCTGAAGGATATTAAATACAGAATAGTGATCTAGACAGAAAGGCGATCTATACAGAACATAATAAACCGTTGTGGAAACATTTGCAGGGTTTTATGTTCGGACAGAAAAACTGTGGTGACTCCCAGACGTTTGTCTACCCTTGGAACTGTCATTGGGCCTCACAAAGGATTTTCACGGAATCAACCATCCATTGTCGATCTGGATGAATATTCGCTCGGAATGCATACCGTATACGTCAACTGACGTTCGTATCGGTCAGGGATCAGAATTAATTGAGAATGGCACGTGAAATTTTGATGCCGTCAATGGGTAGGTTGGTACCTACTCAATATTCAGGAGAGAAGGTAAACGTCGACAAACGATCAAAATCAGTTGTCTAAAGAGCGTCTCCTGTGGAAACCTAAACTATTATGTACCTACGTAATTAAATTACAAATTTTGTTTTCATAGGGCATAGAAGGTAGTACGAAACACCATCGAAATTTGTCAGTACTGACAAAGACTGTCCTCCAAATATATATGGTGGTTTTCACAAAACGGGACATTTTCAGGCATAATAGATTTGAAAAACCAACTTTTCAGGCGTCGGCCTAGGATTTGTTTACTAAGGCATTAGGTCAATAGAGATAGTTTGCGCTGTTCCTCATAGAATAAAATCTTTTTTTTTTTAAAATAAAATTCCTCATTTTTCATTAACATCTGACACATGATTAATCCACGTCATTGAGGGGGATGGTTCCACATCATTGAGGATTCCCTCTTTGCAATACCACTACCACCAATAGACAGCTTATTTCACAAACATTTTGTTATTTGTATCAAGCATATTAAATATGCAATTTTAAATAATTAATTAAATATGTAAATTTTACCACTTTGTGCAAAAAAAAATTAAATTAGATTAATTGCCACAAAATATTAGGTTTACATTCATCCACGTCATTGACCAGAATAAACTAACCTTCTCCTTCAGGACTACTGACTAGGACTTCAGGACTAGGACTACAGGACTTCAGGACTACCTTCCCCTTCGAGCGGGAAATGGCTTGCACTCCCGCATTTGTTGCCACTTTTCGCTCCGATTTTGTTACCAAAAAAATTCCCTCCGAAAATACCGACGCGTTGTTGAGAATGAATCACTTGTTTGTCTGTATATTCTTTGTTGCTAAGTAGACATTTAACTCAGGAAGAACTACAAAGACTATTTTATCTGTTACAAAAACGTTTTAGATTTGAGGAATGGATAAACTGATTGATTGATTTGAAAAATGGGATATCTTCATTTGTTGGCGTGTTGTGTCAAACGCCTTAGAGATAACATTCACTGATCTTGATTTTGGTATACCCACTCATTGAGTATTTCATGAGTCCCTATATGGATTTCGTACTTTTCAGTGCTAGTTGTATCCTAAAAAATGTTTTCTGCACAGAGGAGCCACTCATTGAAATTATAGGCAGTTAGACGCAGTCAGAATGTTGATAGATGTCATACAACTTGACTGATACGATGTATGAAAATGTCCGTTTTTTGTGAGAACCACCCACATGAGTATAAATTTGGGTCAATAATTTGAAAAGAACAAGTGTTTGACTTTGTTATCGTGTTTATTCTAGTGACAAGCTTATGGCTTTAAATAATTTTTACGAAGAATTTGATATTCTATGTAGGTATCCACAGTGTGGGAGATGAGTGTTGGGTATTCCCCTCTTCGTCAATAATGATTTGTTGCCCACAAAATGCAACAATCGTCGGATGTTTTGCGAATATAACTGATGAAACATTAGCACGTCTCCTTGAGAGATATTGCGTACAACACAAACTTCTTACGACCAGAATAATGTAAAGGAATCACCGAATTGACCTTGTCAGATATAAATGGTATAAAGCTAAAAATATTCACTCAGAAACATTATCTGGACGAACAAAAACGATCTTGGAAAAAATGCGTCACATTAGAAAATGATAGTGTGATCATGGTGGTCCCTTGTTGATTTGTGTCTGAGTCAACTGATTACTGCATGTTAAGGCGAATGGTGTAAGGCTGTTGTCTGTCGATTATTGTTTGCTGTGTGACGGATCAGTGTAGCTGTTTGGTTTTTCATCGGAAGATATACCGCGTTGAATCAGGCGATCAACGCATGAAGAATGTATGGAGATGAAGCGATAGGTTTGTTTTGATCATCGTCACTATTTGAATGTGATCATGAACGGAACTCATGTTTCAACCATCCAGCCAGAATCCATTCATCCAGGGTCATTAAATTTTACCATCTTCTCATTATATTTTAGCGTATTTTCGTTCAAATTTGCACAAAAAATCTGTCCTAGCAATCGAAAGGCCAAGTTCGTAGATGAGCGGAATCGGCCCACTCTAAGGGCGTGGTGGGGGGGGGGGGGGTTAGTTTTAGGGGGGCGATGGATTACCTACCCATAAATTCTCAATCCTCATTTTTTTACTCTGAACACGATGGTGAAGTCAGAATTTCCGATATCATTTTCTGTCCTCGAACAGGATCACTTTGAAGATGAAGAAACGTGGTTGTTACTTGAGATGTTCTTCAAGGTTCATCTGCTCTATCTGATGACGGAATGAGATATCGCAATTCTGACTTCACCATCGTGCTCAGCGTTGAAAAATCTAAAATCGGAAAAAAGAAGACGTCATTTGTTATGAAACTAGTAAGATGGAGAAATTTTACATAAAACTGGTTATTTGTTCAAAAATTCGCTCTTTTACATTTGTCGAGATGATTGAAATAATGAATGGTTTTCTAATGAATAAAACATACTAGTCAGATTTACATACTAGTCTGAGTTCTAGATTTATTGGAGTATATACCTTTAATTAAATGGCATAGGGGATTTGGCACAAAAACCTGACAATGAAGATGAATATTGATCATTGGCCCCGACGTATTTGACCCTGGGGGCGGTTGGGGGGTCTGGCAAATTCCTATGAAAATCATCCCACGTACTCCTGCAGATTGTGTTCACGTAATAGGATAACGTGCCGTCTCTTTGAGCTAGAAAAAATATCTGAGGAGTCACGTCCAGTCGTGGAGGGTGAAATTTATCACGACGGCAAAACTACTAAATCAGGAACTCGCCGGCTTCATTGGGGAAAACTAACTTGAAATGCAAACAACTTGAATGGTTTGGCGAATTCAAGAAGTCACCATTAAGTACCTAATAATAATTTACGCTAGGTACTTTATAATAAATATTAATGACAATTTATTATAATTGTTGATTTATTCTCTTTGATAAACGGGAATTCGTTTTCCTCAAATTTGACATCACGACTTATCAAAAACTTGCCGTTCGTGATATCCCACAACCTGTATCCTTTCGCAGCCCCACTATACCCTAGTAGTGCACATACAGTAGCTCTATCATCCACTTTTTCCTCAACCCCGCTGGGACGTGAGCAAATGCTTTGCAACCAAACGGTTTCATGTGTTTCACGCTGGGTTTGTTTCCTGTCCAGATTTCTTCGGGAGTCTTTCCATTATCCAAACAACTAAAACAATCAACCAATTCTTCCTTGTTTTTGTTTTCTTTTTTTTCGAGTCCAATTTTTTTCATTACTTTTTCGTTCTTAAATCTTGAAACTGGTTTTGTAAAAATGTCAGCCAAATTGTCGCAGGTCGGGATATATTCGACTCCTATCCTTTTAATTATAATGGTTTGGCGAAATCAAGAAGTCACCATTAAGTACCTAATAATAATTTACGCTAGGTACTTTATAATAAATATTAATATTAATGACAATTTATTATAATAATTTGACCGCGTTATGCAAATACCTCTTAAGTGACAAAATTTCCAAAATCGAGTTTTAGGTGTCGTTGGATTCGTCTCGCCGAGTAGAATCGATTTCTTTGGGTATAAAATGAACTATTTTATTATAAAATGAACTATTTCCTAATATACCTACTAAGCGACATTCACTAAAAAAAAAAAAATTTGCAAAAAAAAAAAAGCTTTGCTGTCGCTTAGGAGGTATTTGCATAACACGGTCCAATTATTCATAGGCGGAAGGTTGATCTGCACAAACGAGATATTAAATCGTTGTGTCAAGAATTCGCAGAGTTTTTAAAGTTTGCTGCCAACCGGCTCCTTAAGGACAATTGTAAGAATAGCCCGGTTGAATTAGGATCAGTTTGTCATTTCTTTCAAGACTTCTAAGTTACATAATAATATTATTAATGATATTAATAGTTATAATAGGTATTAATAATATTATTAATAAGATTCCCAACCAAGATCATCAAGGTGTAGACACCTTGATGATCTTGGTTGGAAATACGGCGTGATTCAACTTTTATTCTCGGGATCTAACTAAAAGTGAGATCAGAGTAGAAAGGGTGAGAAGACGAAGAGTCAGATCATAGCCAGATCCTACGATGAGAAGGAAACAGCTTCCAAAACAAGCGCGCCGGTGCTGCTCAGGCATGTGGAAGTGTCAAAGCTGAAGTGAACGGCGGGGAAGCGTAGCACGGCTGCCAATCCTACAGGGTTTCCGGTAGCTCTACAGATTTGTCTGCCACCAATAAATTGGATCTAGTACGAACTTTTTCCATTTTCGCATTCAATCATAATAAGATAGTAAAAAATACATACACAACAGAAGTAAAATATTATTTTACTTATGTAGTGAATGTATTAGCGAATGTATGTGTCATTCCAGACGATAACTCTCGATAGAATTGAGATAAAAAGTTCAAGTTTGCTCAAAAATCCGTCTTGGCAATCGACAGGTAAGTTCGTAGATGGGCATAATCGGGTCGTTCTAAGGGGGGGGGGAGGTTTAGGGGGGGGGGGGGGAATTCTTCATAAATTCCCAAAATGGAACATTCTGACGAGTGACACCTCATTTTAAAGGTTTTTATATGCTGAACACGATGGTGAAATCAGAATTTCGATATCCCATTCCGTTCTCAAACTGGAGTACTTTGAAGATGAAGAAGCGTGGTTGTTACTAGATATAATATATCTAGTATTATCTAATATTATTCTCCATGTTAACTCTGGTCTAATCTGATAACGGAAGGAGATATCGCAATTCAGACTTCACCGTCCTATTCAGCGTTGGAATGGCCAAAAGCTTAGGGGGGGGGGGGGTCACCCAAAAAATGAAAGTCTGACAAGTGACACCTCATTTTAAAGGTTTTTACACGCTGAATAAGATGGTTATGTCAGAATTTTGCTATATCTTATTCCTCTCTCTGGAGCACTTTGAAGTTCAAGAAACGTGGTTGATAGGTACTTAAGATATTCTTCATGGACATGATTTGACCGGGTTAAAGAACATGATGTTCTTTAACCCGGTCACTAATGGAGACATTTTACACCGGTAAAGGTCACTAATGGAGACATGGGTAACACTGGTCACTAATGGAGACATTTTACATGAAACCAAATATTTCTTCGAAAATTCGCTCTTATAGCCATGCTGCACGACTGTGGATTTTTTTACTACTTTCAGCGCTCTGTAGGCCCCCTGAAGTACCCTACCATCTTAAATTATTTAAGATGAACTGATGAACGATCGAAAAATCGTGAGGGTTAGGCGTAGTAACGTAGCTAGGAATTTCGTTTGGGGTCCAGTTGGGAGGGGGGGGGGGGACGAGAAAATGTTATTAACAGGATAGTTGAGGACATTAAACATAGTTCAGGAATTTATGGGTTTTGCTGAGCCAAAATGCTAGATAAACGTGAGACTACACTTAAGACTAGTACGTATCACGTATGGTAACCATACCCGTCAGACCAATAATTGGTCTGACGGGTAATTATTATTCTTCATGGAGATATGTGCCGAAAACCGAAAAAAGTGCGAAAATCTCATGGTTTTTCGGCTATAACGGCCATTTCCCGAGGTTTTTGAATGTTGGAAATCTGCTCTATTATATTACCATAATTATATTACTACTATTTGAGGTCCTAACAACATATCAAAAAATCAGAGCGACCGGTTTTCTTGCAAGCACGGAGGAACATCTTGACTGGACTAACCCCCTCCCCCTTGGAGGGAGAGGATCTGGAGGTGTACGACCATGTTTGGTAGGTAAAGCTCAAGTAAGCTGGTAGGTAATAGCAATTTGTTAAGCAAGCAGAATTTCAGAAAAATCTTAGAATAATCAACGGTTTATTATCTCCTTTATGCAGATCACCCTTCTGTCTTGATCACTAAATAATATTAATTATTATTACGAATTATCATTAATTAATAATTATTATTATCAAGTAGTGTAAATTATTAATGTAAATATTAATAAATATATTGTTGGTTATTAATAATTTTTATGCTTCATTATTAATTATTCTAATTAAATATTATTTATTAACTCGATATTTGAAAACCAGGTGCTGTTTGAATCAGCTGGGCCAGTTTGAAGATGGACCCGACAGGCTGCCTCTCGATTCACTCTCATGTTGACGATTTTCGATCTGCTCCAACTTTGAGCCCTCATTGTGAACGAACAGCTCGTCGTACAAAGCTGTGGATGGTCTTAAAAAATTCTAAAAATAAAGAATGGCATTGAAAGAGAAGCGCTCAAAATTACGCTCATTTTCCAATACGCACCTGCCTCACGTATGTATTGCTCAAACGGAGGGGGAAGAACAAAAATTCTAATAGAAATAATTTACTGGAGGCAGTAAAGCAGAAAAAATTACCTAATATGCACTTGCCGCACCTTACCTTTACTTTTGATTGTAAGCGACGGAATCCTATAAATCGATTACATACCTAGTTGTAATCCATCAGGGCGACGGAATCTACCAACTTTTTCCACCCAAGCTACTGTTTTTTCTGCGATCACCTGATCAGTCAACCCTGGTCGGAACACAAACATCTGGGTGGACTGTCGCCGAGTGGGGGAACGGATAAAACTCAAACCAGACGCCATAGGCGGGACCAGTCAGAGCTTTAGTTTGGTCCCGTATCCTCCGTGTTTCGGGTTTTATCAATCTCCCTCTCCTCATCCAATTTCGCCTTGTTTTAGAGCATGTCCTTCTGAAAGGAATGTTGACGCAAGAATTTAACAAATCAAATAGTTTGTTCTGTGATACCTTATCTTCAACCATGGATACTACCAGGTAAGATTCTCCTTCAATCTATTTATCATTTCCCGGTCTTCTCGATCGTTCGGGTGTGGTAGCAAGGTGTGGTTGCAATTGTCACCACATAGTAATTTTTCGAGTCGAGCTTGAACTATTCGTGTTTTTGTTTTTCATTACAATTCGTTATTATCATACCTTGTTATCATCTGGGGCGTGGTGGCTTTGGAGACGGCGCGGCGTTTTCTAAATTTTAGGCTGTCACCCGATTTTCCAAGTCGAACTTGAGTCTTTAACTTGAGGATAACTACTAGTCCTTCCTCACCCTGAGCCGGTGCTCAAGTATCGAGTGTAGGTAAACACCAGGTACCTCGTTCCCTGCCCCCGTTTCTTCGTTATGCAACTCAACTTTTCGTCATGACCAGGCAGACCTGTAGCAATACTTAGTCCCGGTGGGGAACCGTCTTTCAGGTCTAGACACCTAAGTCTCCCTCAGTTATCGGAAATATCTTGGATTGAACTCGTCTTGCCATGTGATATTTTAAAACACCGAACGAACTGAACAGAAATGTTGTACACAATCGAAGAGGAGAAAGTAACCACGGGGTGAGTCGACAGTTTCGTACGTACCCTATAAAAATCCCTAAAAAGTAAAAGTTTGCAATATGCAATTCCCGCATTCAAAGATTGGAATACCTACTTACTCTCAGACTGAAAACTGTGCATTAAAAGTTTGGTGTTTTAACCATGTTTCCACCAGTTTCCAGCATGCCTTGCATATTTGTGCCAATCTAACCTACTCGTGAAAATCTCTAGTTTGTGGTTACAGTATTCGGTAAAAGTATAGTACCTATAACGTACTCTACCCCGCTTTCTTTACTATTTTAGTATGTTACTATAATAGTAACAATAATAATAATAATTACGACCTTAAGTAAAGCAAAACAACCTAAATTAATGCCCGCAAAGACTACCCTACCTAAATAATCAGAGTGTGAATCCTCACTAGACGATGAGGCGATAGGTGCGGTAGTAGTCAGGTCTATTATGGTATTAATCAATGTAGTGATCTAATCTATAATGTAGAATAGTTGGAACATATAGTTCAAAAGGGGGGTGGGGAGGGGGGTTTGCGGAATTAAAAATATCCCCCTATCGACTAGTAAGTACCATAATATGTACCATACTGATAATATAATGTCTACTGCCGCACCTATCGCCCCATCCTCTAGTGAGGTTTGAAACAGTCTTTGCGGTCATTACTTTAGGTTGTTCTGCTTTAATTAAGGTCGTAATAGTAATTTACTAAAAAATAGTTAAAAAAATTGGGGCTGAGTAGGTACGTTATACTACACTTTTACCCAGTATTTATGGGTACTTTTACCCAATCATTTGACCGACCCTCGACATCCCTCAACATTAGTATTTATATAGTTTACTGCTGAGCAGGCTGAGCTGCTGTTTTCCCATCCATACAGTCTATTCACCCGATTTCGACGTCAAACCCTTTGCTTCTTGTAGTGCTTACTGCATACTGCATCGCTCTATTTCGTGCCAATTGAAGGATACTCGTTAGGTCTCGTTGCCTTCGAAAGTCCTATATTGCGAGTGAAAAGTGCATTCTGTATCCATTTCCTCTCCAGAGCTGTTTCACAGGTGATTAGTTACGGAAGGAGGGGGGGGGGGGAAATCCCCATAGGTAACTTAAATAAGACCTACGTAGGGTACGTCCTATTGAAACTAGAATTCCTAGAATTCCGATCAGATCGAAAATGTAAAATATGCGAAATTAGAGAAAGTATGCACCAGCAACCAAAATATGACGTTTGATTTTCAATTTAAAAGGCACTGTTGGATTCAAAAACCTTCAAAACGTCTAAATAAGATTTTACACTTGAAAATCGAAATATGCAAAGTAATATGCCAATTCCGGGCTCTAGTGATGACCACGTTCAAAGCAGAAATCCCTGTCCCTGAGCACAAGCAGTTTCTTGTTGAATTGATACAGGTACACATATTTGTACTTACTAGGTACTGTATCTCCCGTGACAAATTCCACATAAAGATCCCCATAAGGTCTATCTTCCCCCAATTGAAATCAACTCCAAACTTTATAACCCCTCTTATGTCCTTCTGCTGCACGTGAATGCAATTGACAGATCGATTTCTCTTCGATGTTTTGGTTCCTATTACTACTAAAATGTAGAAAACTAGACACTTTTAACGCCTTTTTCAAAATGTCCATTTTCCGTCTTTATCCGGCCAATCTATGGAACTCGAGCAAACTATAAGATTTCATACGTACGCTTGGAATGTGTAACTAAACATGAGTGGCTGTTTCCCCCTAGTCATTAACTCTAATATCGGCCACGTATAGCGTTCTCTGCCCTGGCGTGGATCCTTTCGTTGGATATAGTTTCGAAATATCCTCCTTGCCTTGACACATTTGAAGAACAGGTGCACCGCCAATATCTCCTCTCTGCTGTTTAGTGATAGGACGAAGTTCCTATTGAATGTTCAAAAACACTGTTTTCATGTACATGTTGTATAATGAATCCTTGTTTATCGATGAAATCGTTTCCCACCTAATGTGAGACCAATTTAAGCCATAATTGTGGCACGATTGGGAAGTGGACCCCTTGTATAGTGAGGTTTCCCTGGTCATCGTTCGATGATAATTGAAGATTTGTAAATTTACATTAAATCAAGAGTAGGTAACTTGTCATGTTAAAAACTTGGTACTTGATTTCCTAAATTGTTATTCTTTCAACTTTTCCCTAAACCTATCCAGCATACCAACAAAACGAACACCGTAATTATTTTACAATTTACTCATCTAAGTGGTTGGGCCTACCTCAAGCTACATATTGAGAAATCGTGAGAAACCTCGTGATCATGTTCCGTCCTTGACACGCTTATCACGCTGCTCTGGGCACTCCGGTTTCCATACGGTTCTGTTTCCAAGCTCCTATAAGAAATAGACGCTATAAAGTTACTAGTTTCGCAAAATTCTATTTCAAACTGCAGTGCTTGGTGTTTGAGTGCAAGTTGGTTATTTGCCAACATTGGGCTTAAAACAAGAATCCTACTATTGACATGGATATGTCTTACTGCTGGGGATCATGTAAAATTTTGCAACACAAAAGAATGAAAAGAAAATGAAATCGATAGCAATAAACATTAACGGGCAATTTGGTCTGTAGCCTCCATAAACTTGACTCTGCCCAGGCCCAGGATCAGCTGAGTGACTTCTACAGCTAATTTCTACGGTATTCACTCTGTGAAGCTGTAATATGGTATGTAGCCTCCTTAGGACTTACAGTTTGTTTTGTTTTACTTGAGACACAAAACACATATTCACAGGGAGAAAATGAGACATATCGCTGTACTGATGTATCTGCATGTAGTGTAGATACTCAACATCAGTTTACTGATTTGTTTGGTGGGTTTCATATTCAAGGTTCGTCGCGAGAATTGTAATTTTGTTTAGGCTCAGATCTGTCCTAACAATTCGGACGGATGTTTGCGTCTAAAAAATCGCTAAATCGAGAAAATACCCTCAGTATCGATATTAGAAGTGGGTCGTTTCTTGAAATTGTCCTATGTCAGATAGAAAATTGTGGCCTGGTAGATTCGGAGAAAATTGTGGTCTGGTAGATAGGTCGAGCGAGTAATTAGGGTGAAAGAAAATTGTAAGGATGGAATCTCTATCACCCATTTGGAAATGAACTATGACGTGCTCTAAAAATTTAGTTTTATGGCCTGGACAACGTTATATATCGGGATATTGATTGGCCTGGTAGATTCGGAGAAAATTGTGGTCTGGTAGATAGAGCGAGTAATTAGGGTGAAAGAACATTGTAAGGATGGAATCTCTATCACCCATTTGGAAATGAACTATGACGTTCTCTAAAAATTCAGTTTTATGGCCTGGACAACGTTATAATATAACGTTATTAACGTTATTAACGTTATAACGTTATTATATAATATTATATCGGGATATTGATTGGCCTGGTAGATTCGGAGAAAATTGTGGTCTGGTGGATAGAGCGAGTAATTAGGGTGAAAGAACATTGTAAGGATGGAATCTCTATCACCCATTTGGAAATGAACTATGATGTGCTCTAAAAATTCAGTTTTATGGCCTGGACAACGTTATAATATAACGTTATTAACGTTATAACGTTATTATATAATATTATATCGGGATATTGATTGGCCTGGTAGATTCGGAGAAAATTGTGGTCTGGTAGATAGAGCGAGTAATTAGGGTGAAAGAAAATTGTAAGGATGGAATCTCTATCACCCATTTGGAAATGAACTATGACGTGCTCTAAAAATTCAGTTTTATGGCCTGGACAACGTTATATATCGGGATATTGATTGGCGATCGGTGATATTATTATGTGACCATTACTCAATCTATCACTAGAAATTCCTTTCCGCTATCATCGGCCTTGTTTTTTGTCGGGAGCCTCTGAGCTATTATATTCTGACGACTATTCCAATCACGATCTCTGACCTCTACAAAATGATCTAAGGTGTCGATGTTAATCTGTGATGATTCTCCCGCCTTAACTGCTCCTTAATTCCTTCAGGTTTGCCCGTTTGCCCCCCAACACCCGATCGGGGATCTCATTTTTCCCTAATCACCCCGTTGTGAGGAGGTTAACATCACTAAAGACTCATCAACTCCCATCCAAACTCAACACAACCAATTCGCTTCTCGTCCTTACCATTAAAAACTAATCATTTACCTAATATTTTCCTCTGATAACCAAACTTTTCGGAAGTTCATCAATCCGTCGTAAGCGGCGCCTTGGTTTCTTGGGACGCTCTGATGAGTGTCACTGTTCTGGTTTTAGGAAAACAAATTTTTTGATGGTTGTGCTCGTAACGAGGTTGGTAATTCCTAATGAAGGCTGTTAATGTGTCTGGTGTTTGTACCGATTTACTGTATGCTGAGTCGGTTTTCTGGTATTCGAAATCGTATCGTGTCCAGCCCTTCTTCTCGTATGAACAATTGATTGAAACGATTGTTGAGAGCTAATTGCAGTGGCATCGCGGTGTGATAAGATGTGGACGAAAAAACAGGCGTTTGGTGAATTTTGTTAGTATTTAGCACACGATTTTCGAACACTATCGATTTTTGATCGTAAATGACACTCATCGAGTTGGTTATGACACCAATTTTGGCTCAGCCAGTTTTCTTCTTCGCAAGAATTGATACAGTTCTGGTCTTGAGCTTTCTATGGTTTTGAGCTAGTTTTATATTGTTCATCTTGATTTGTTTCTCTTCCACTTTATTCAGAACGGAAAACTCAACACTCTTTCTTATACAGAAAGAACTGCCCCATAATTCCCTCCCAGACGCTCATTTTCGTTTGATTGCTTGTCCTTGGCTGCTGTTAGTGTAGCAGTGTTGGCATCCCATTAACCCAGACCTTTTTTCGGACGAACTCGTACGTTGACATCCATTTTCACGTTTTCAATTGCCGTCCTCATGCGATATTCATTGCTCTGGCTCTTCCGCTTGTTTCACGTAACGTCTGTCTGGCGCTTCTATTTGTCTAATTATTGTCTAACGCTCAATAATTCCACCACCTTGTACGTTGCAGGACTTAGTTCCGCTAATATGAATATGACCCCAATATTATTGACTCTTCGTAAAATCACAGGAATCCTCACTATCAGAGTGGATCCCAACTGGCTTATTGATCCTACTGTCTTAATTATAATTCATTTGACCGCAACTCCCAAACCCAATGAATATTGATTCCATTGTGTGCTATGTTGATCTTTCACGCGTGGAATTTAGTTTTTAAAATTCAAATTTATCCTTTCCATAGCTACATTTCATATTTCCTTTCCTGTTGAATATTTCATATCCCCTACGTCTTTCATTTTCGATTCAAAACTAGAATACAAAGGTATAAACCCGCGGTACATAGTATCAGTGTTGCAATTCGAAACCTTGCGCGTTCACTGGAGTGCAGAGCTTGATAGATACCTCATCATGAAGTAAGGGCATGATTAGATTGTTTTGTTTATAGATGCAGTATTTTTAGATCTACTTCCTTCCTGTCTACAAAAAATCGCTCTATCTCATTTTTCAAGCTCCCTGGAGAGTTTCATGCGCGATTTTAGCATTTGATCACGTTTCCGCCCTCCTTGATCAAATGCCAAAATTGCGCATGAAAATCTTCAGGGAGCTTGAACAATGAAATGCAGTTATACTATTTCATTTTTTCACTTGAGAAGCAACACAGCCTAACCCACAATTTGGACACAATGAAGTTTTTTTGCATGAAATCATTTTTCTTACCTACTACATAAGACTTTGTCGTCACCTATTGGAAGTTTGAAATACGTACCTACGTGGCTTTCTGGGACTACAAATGGATACTGATTAGTTATCGATTCTGAAACATTGTTGTCGAGGGATAGTTATTGGAATGCAACGCATCTAAGAAATCTGATGTTGGCATCCCAAACCAAGTTATCGCGTCACGTTAAGCTACTTAAAACTCGATATCTCATGACATGATATACATTGTATAGTCGTCCTACGTTTTTAGTTTGATGGTATTTTCCGTTTGCATGACGCTGTAAGCTAAAATAGGTATAAAAGCGTTCTCTTCTGTTAAATCTACCGATTTCCAGCGAATTGTTTACATTCTGGTTATGCTCCAGTAGTACAGATTGAGCCCATTACTAATAGTCTTTGTCATTCAGACAAGTAGATTATAATAGCTGCAATGGATTATGATGAGCTAGCAATCGACTTCTACCACTGATTGCCATGACTTGCTCTGCTTGTCTGACGCAGGTCCTAAGTCGCTTAATGGTCTGGGTTCATTGACTGCCTACCCGGAGATGAATTTGCTATATTTCAGTCGTCGTTCAAATTTTAGTTCTCCGTACAGATAGTGATGGCGTCGATTGTCATAATGACCACATTCATGAGATGCGAATTACTAAAGCGTGTCTGAACAGTTATAACTCCTTGTTCAGAATCACTTCTGGTAAGAAGGCAAGGTCGAGTTGAGATCATTGTTGTTTGGTGTTCTTAAGTGCGAAATAATTCAAGCTTTACTATAGCTGTTGCATGATTTGGAAGCCTGTTTATAATCCTTTAAATTTACGAACAATAGTTTTGTATATTCTATCGGACACAGGCCGTGGAAAACGAAAGATCACATTTAGATCCCCATGCTTGCCGTAAAGTTTCACTTCCAGACCGCGAAAACCGCAAATCAGACACAAGAGTAGCAAAAACTGCTGCCTGCCCCAACCACTCGTTTGTCCAGTTTGGTTCTAAACCAGTTCCCGATATTTTTTTAATTTTATTCTGCCTGGAGCCGGGGCTGCTTTTTATGGTCTTGCAAGAAACGTCGTGATCCAAAGTTCTTGTTGTGTTCTTTTTGAACTAAAATTAACGTTCAAAATTCTTTTCTTTGAAGCTTATTTTTTTCTAGGCATTCTGTTGGTCCTATGGTTTTTGTAGGCAGCTGTGTTGATGTAATTGGACTACAATCAAGAAATAATAGTCATTGAAGAATCAATAATATATTTCAGTGTCAGTTGAACACATTTGACATCATATCTTGACGTACCTTTTTTTCCAATTTATTCTGCGCTCAAGTAGTACCAGGAAAAGTCTCGTGATCTTTTGATATGTGTGGAGGGTTTGGAGAGTAGAGATTTTTATGAGATTTCGTGGCTCATGTTCTACCTTCTAGTCATCACCCAGGCTTGAAGGGCGCTAATAATAAACACCTAGGTATACTGGTCGCTGCGGTTTGGTTTTGATATTATCAAGGTTCCTTCTCAAGCGCAGCATTAGTCGCTTCCCATTAGTTTTTTTGAGGGATAACGGGATACCTAGCCTTGTGGCATTCGATTTGGGTGTGAACGACATTTGGCCTCCAAGTACACTTGCTTTACCGAATCGGTATCGTGTTTGAACGAATATCTGTAACACACATAGTTGAGCATAGCTTATGCCTCATTTCGTACTCCTTATAGCTATTGAATCATTCATTTCTTGCTTTTTTTGATACCGTTGAGCCAACTTGGCGTGGCATCAATAACTTGAGGTGATGAACTTCAACGGGTTAATATAACAGGGGGTGGGAAAGTCGATAGAAACCAAAGGAAAAAACGAAAGACACAATTCTGAATGAATATTTTGCCCATGATGTCATCAGCGCTATGGAGAAATATATATTTGTGTGTGCCTTTAAAGACGTACAGCTCATGAAATCACCCAACAATTCTTCCGAACATTTGTCGTTGTCATTTGCACCTTTTTATTCAAATGAACGTTCTCTCCTTTCAAGTTTAGTTCCACGTCATGGGAAAGTTTGAGCCTCATCCAAGTCGATTCTACTGGCGTTTCTTCGGGTTGGTGTCAGTGATGAGCTAAGTTCTGACGTCACTTGATCGATAGTTGATAGTGTCATCTCTTCATTCTATGGAAACCCCCTAAAATAGCCGTTCAGCTCGTATTTTGTTTCCGCGGCTCGTATCCTGTCTTGTTCTGTGTCGTATTTTCAGTTGTTTTGGCGACTGCTGACTATGGTGGTTTATCTATCTACGCGATGGTTATTTTCGTTGAAAAGTCGAGCGTGAGTTGATGGAATAGCACGAGATTCAAGAGGCCTGGGGAACTTGATGTACCGTGTGTCAGGGTGTGGCCATATCATCATTGGCCCACTTGATGGCCTTGTCAAACGCTTGCGTTTTATCCCGCCCTCGAACAACGATAAGTTCATATTCCCCCAAAAAATACTCCTTGTACAAATATCATGCCTCGCAAATATCATCCTACAGCGGCCGGAAAAAGCAACTAACTTTCACAAGCCACTAACAAAATAATTCATAGATTTGTAGTAATAAAAACGTCTCTCCATGGCGCCAAGGGGAGATTTCGAAACGGGTACGGTACTTGTGAAGTGGCTTGGACATCTCTTTAAGGCGGGCGCGGAAAGTGGATATCATAAGTTTTTCCGTCCGCTGCAGCACTGTAGAATGATTTGTATACGGAGTGCTTTTTTGGTGATATATCATCTTTTTGTTGTTGAAGTTGAAAAGACCTGTAGAGGCAATATGCAAGAATAAAAGCAATTTAATTTATTAATAAATTAAGCAAATTAATTATTTATTAACTAACTGAATAAAAAGACAAACGAGGTAAGCGGTTTTTGAAGTTACAAAACTCGGTACCTTTAGATTTAGCGATTTGAAACTTCCAGGGCTTTCTATTATCCACACAAAGAAGATCCACACCAAATTTCAAGTTGATCGGCTGTAGACCCGTCAAAAGTAGCCAAATTAAGCATAAATTTCAGTATTTTGTTCCTAAAATTGTCTTGGGTTAGGTAATGGGTTAGATCTTTAAAATGGCTCTGGGTCGTGTTACAAAGAAGGTCTGTGCTAAATTTTAAGTCGATTGGTCCTGTTACCCAGGCTGTAGACTCGTCAAAGTGGGCAATATTAGCCTAAACGCACTGTCCGAAGTTGAAACGAAGCTCTGTGCATAATTTCAAGTCAATCGGTGAAGGTCAATTAGGAGAGGCTGTAGCCTTGCCTCACTGAATAACAAGGAGAAAGAAAACCCTGGAAAACGCGTTTCGTGACGACCGGTAAACATACACTCGGTACCGTTCGTTCTTCTCAACTCGTTGGCTTGACGGGGCGGAACGCTGCCGTGTTTCTACACAACGGAAATGGTTCAGAATGTCTATATTCCAGTGTATGCACTTTTCCTCGTGTGTCAACCGATTTTAAATGTTGACATCAGTCTTGTGATAGGTCCAGTTCAGGTTTTACAAATTCGAATGATTGTGCCGATTAGGCTTATCTTATAAAACCCCATAATACTTCCTATCATTTCTAAGCCCTCTGGTTATGGTTGCTGTCGAAGAGCGAAAAATTCAATGGCATGTGGACCAATGAAATCACACATTCTGAAAGTCCTCATGCGTCGAGTTTACTCAGGCAACTTCTTCGCTACCCGCACCCCGCAGATTCCCAATGGCCATCGGTCGATGATTATCAGTCAGATCAGGGCCTGAGGACGTTCCGACCTTGCGGCATATTTTACCGGCGGACCTTCGGCTTCGAGCCCAGGCATTCCCCACCTATTCTACGCAACATTCCCCTAAGGCCGCCCACCTTCATCAGGGCTGCACGCCCCAAACTTTAATGCCGAACGATAAACGTCAGTTCTACACAAGCCGGATTATCAGTTTGACCCATATCCTATCGGTAACTCTTTGCAATTCAGTTCTACCCGTAGTTTCGCGTACATCTCTTCTTTTTGAAGGTACATAACGTTTCCCACCATTCTTAATTATCTCAACTTGTAACTTATAAATGGATTAGAATAACTTCTTTTTCATTTGTGGTCATGACATGACATGACATTGTGGACTCAGCGGTTTCTGCGTGGAAGTCGATACCTGTACACCGGTTTCTCACATCGCTTGACTTGTCAGCTGGTAAGATACCTCCTACCATCATAATGCCAGTCCCGAACTAGGGCAATTACTCTGCTATTTGTTAGACCAATTAACTGATGCACTCACACCCGTTCACAAAGGATTTTTTGTTTGTAAATGCCCGAATTTCTCCATTAGGGCATCAGTGGGTTTCATTTACTGTACATTCAGAGAGACATTGAAATTGTTTGTCCTCATATAACTACGGAAAAGGAATTTGAAATGGTTTAAAGAGATTTACGGCTGAACATAATCGTGATAGTAATAAAATCAACATTTGCCAACAGTACACTCTGCCAAAGTGACGAGGTCTTGCTCTGAGCATTTATTTAATCACCCAACTGCAACGTGATCCTAACAACTACTTTATAACTCACTTTAGTTCAGTGAATAGAATCAATGGAAGAACTGAAATTTTCACACCAATGGTCCGCGTTGCTATCAGTTGCAGCGGTGAACCACTTGAAGGGAAATACGTTTTTGACATGTAGAGTTAAGAGGCACCTTATCTTAACGATTCTGAGTCATAATTAATTTTGCTCGAATTTTTATTCTTACTGATCTGTGATTCATACGATGCCACCCATTTTCTCTACTTGTCGATGTAAGAGTATTACAGTTGCCTCTTTTTATAGAAATGACATGTTTACTGAGTGTTTTGAATCCTTGATCTGCACTTCGTCCACGATAACCTTGATTGCCGCTCATCGATCTATCGCACAGTTACGATCACAATCAAAAAGAATATGCCTAAGGGCCGGTTTCACCAAACACTCGTAACCATGGTTAAAATTAATCATTGATTTATCAAACCAGAGATTTTAATCGTTGATAAGGAGAAATGAGTTTCACCACTGTAATCAACGATTAAAAAGATTTCATAAAACGTTGTTTTAATAAAACATCGATTTAAGTTTAAACGACGATTTAGCATGGATTAGCATGGAATTAAACGGCGAATTAGCATGGATGCTATTCGATAACGACTGATAACGGCATACCGATTTTTCTTTTTCTGCTTTCCCTATATTTTACTTATATTTACTATTTTTCGTTTGATTGTTGTGATTGTTGATTTTTAGTTGTGATTGTTTCATTTTTAAAATTTTCTGAATCGGTTGCCTCGATGGAAGCGGCAGCGTCGCAGAAGCGGAAGAGGGAGCCGAAGTTTGAGTCAAATGAAAACCCTGTCACTTGGATACCTGTCACTTATTTCGATTTTATGTTCAATTTGTTCAAGAACGGATAGAACTGATGTTTTCGAGAGCCGGTACCTCACCCTGAAGTCGATTTCATCGAGGTCAAAATCATTTAGCCTCTCTCTAATCCATCGCGGCCGTCGAATTGAGAAGTCTCCATCTTCATCAATAATTTCGTCCACCAACCGAAATGCTCTAATCAATCCCCTGCTCATCATAGGTGTCAAGAATGAAAAAGAATAGAGAAACGGATCACAACAAAAGTTGAGAACTGGCAAGATGGCGGAGTGGTAAATCGTTGAGTTAGGGCTTAAACCAGCCAAAATCGGCTGGTTAATTTTAATCTTTGATTTATCTTCTTATCTCGTTGGTTTATTTAAAACGACGTTGGTGAAACTCGACATTTTTTGTTTACCACCTAAGATCATCGATTTAATTATTAAACGTTGATTAAAAACGTTGGTGAAACCGGCCCTAAACCCTAATGTAGAGTTCACGCTATTTCCGACCTGGTATGCTCTTGTGCCAAAAGATAATATTGTCCTACGCTGATTTCTGCCGTATCCTATTTATAACTGTTAGGGCTTCTCAGATTTATAAACTCGTTGATGCCGTTCTTTGTGCTCGAGCTTACGTTCCGCTTACAGTCTCTGGGGAGTGCATTTCGCCCATCCTTCGAACGATCACTTGTTCTTGGCAGTCGGTGAAAGCGTTTAATACCAAAAATTTTCTCGTGTACATATTTCCTGAATCATTCTCATCGTTTGTTTTAGGAGCACACTCTTGCTATGACATTAATTCTCTGTCGAATATGCTCATGTGTTGGAGAGTTCTGCAACTCTTCCAAGCTCTGCTTTCAATTGAGCCAAACTGCTGTCCATGATATCGTTCATTATATTTCAATTCGCGGCTTCCATATCAGTAGTTCCAACATTCGGAATCTCACGATCTTGTCGGCAATGATTTTTTCCTCCATGAGAAACCTCGATGTCTATCTGCGAAAGTGCGAGATCGATTGCTAAACATTTCAAGCTGTCAACTGACTGAATTGATTCGTGCCGCTCGTTATGCAACATGATTCCGTCGCCCGTCACGGGCATTTGCTATTCCCATATTGAACGGGAAAATTGTTATCGGGTCTGCTTGTTTCCTGAATGAATTATTCCTCTTAACATCAATGTTGGACGACGCTTTCAGCCAGATGGTCGCCCAGTCTGATCTACCGTCACGAAACTTGGGTGCGTTTTGCCGATTGCAATAATGTTTTAGTCAAGGAACCAGGATTCCGAGCTTCATCTTGAGAAATGAATGAGACCTGTTGGTTCGTCTGGTTTATATTTTTACACTTATATTTCCTGTATCACTCACGTTCAACGTGTGAATCTGTTGGGGTCCTACTAACTATCTGTTGGGGTCCACCTGAGCTGTATGTATCCGAAATTCATCCTTCTCCGTTGAGTACATCCCTTAAGTCTACAGGCTAGATAACGTCAACATGCATACAAGCTGCACCTGCAGGGTAAATAGTAATCGGCGAACACCTTCAATCAAGCCAGCACAAGTATTTCACGCAACCACGCATGCCTTTAATGACGGTTGACATTATGTATTTGAACACGTATTGAGGTAAACATGAAAACCAATCCAGCGGAACTGTCAACTCGTCCCCTTTCTTATTGAGCAACATTGACCAGTTCGCGACGCCTTTGCTCGCAGATATGCCGTTCCACCACGGGGCTAGCCAATCCGTTACTTCGATTGGTAAAAATACCCGTGACAAAAGTCGACTGCCCCAACTCAAGTATCCGCTTTCCAACAAAGGGAATTTTTTCCTCTCTTGGACTTTTTATCTCGAAGAAGGCCGAATTCCTACGGTCCCGCCTGGGGTAGATAACCTTCTGATGTTGCAGTTTGCTGTGTTCTTGCCTTGTTATTTTCGAAAACAATGGAGATGTTTCTAAACTCCTCTACACAAGTTTATTTATAAACTTGATCTTCCATTACTGTGGAATCTTTCTTTATTCCATGGTTTACTCACGTTTATTCCATTGATGAAGGTTGAATGATGTTGATGACTGGATTTTCAAAATGTATGACGGTTTTCGGTTTTATAATTTTCGACCAGGAATTTTTTCTTCTTTTTCATTCCCGCTCCACACTAGTTGATTTGCACTCCAAGGACGTAAATCCAGAAATTGAATTAAGAAAAAGCATTCGTCCGCGGTAGGACTCTCTATTCTACATTTGGGTAGCAGCAAATACCTTCAGTCAGATTTAGGTAGGTAAGCTTGATTTGTGGTATACCTACTTAATTTTGACCACTCCTCAGTATAGTTATACTATTCATGGACATTGAATAGTACCACCATAAAAAAATAATTAACCGTCATGAATGATTTTGTAGCGTTTTAGGTGTGTAGGTAATTGACTAGTTATTTATATGTGTATAGCTGAACCTTGATTTGTTTCTACACAATGGTTTTTCAAATAACTTTTCGACGTCATAAAGCCGTATGTTTTTATTGGTCTGTCTAAGTAATTGAAAAATCGCCTGTAACATACAAGCCAGTTTTGTGTGCCTTTTTACGACGGAGAATTGAATTGATTTACTAGGTATTGTTTGGATATGCATTCGTTTGTCGAAGAACATCTGTCATACGGGGGTCATTTATCTTTCGGTAGCACAACTGACCGTCGTGGTAGAGCCCGAGAGGATCCGAGAATGTCCGATCTATACCCCTCCAACTTTGCTAAACAGAGGTATTTAATATTATTAAGTAATACTCCAAATTTTCGATACTGTTGAAGAAAATGAACCTAAATACAACACGAAGAAATGAAATTTACTGGTGAAGATATCGTTTTTAATTTTTGGCCGCTATTTTCATTTTTATACTCTGTCTATTGAATTTTACATACTTATTACCTATTAATAAGTATGTAAAATTAATTTTTTCATTGACTATTCCGATTATGGCAGTTAGAAAAGAGGGATTGAATGGATCGTTGCAAAGGGGGGCTTAGGGGAATTTTAAGGGGGAAAATTACCCATAAATTCCAAACATGAAACAGTCTGACAAGTGACACCTCATTTTAAAGGTTTTTTTTTACGCTGAACACGGTGGTGAGGTCAATTGCGATATCTTATCCCGTTCTGAAACTGAGGCAATTTGAAGATGAAGAAATGTGGTTGTTATTTGAGATGTTCTTCATGGTTCATCTGCTCTAATCTGATACCGGAATGAAATATCGCAATTTTGACTTTACCATCGATTTCGGCGTTGAAAAATCTATAAACTGTGGTGTTACTCGGCAGAAAAAGGAGACAAAATTTGTTATAAAACCAGTAAAATAGAATCATTTTACATAAAACCAGTTATTTCTTCGAAAATTCGCTTTTATAGCCATGCTGTATGTGGATTTTCTTATTATGTTGTCTCACAAACACGGAAAATATCAGGAATCAATTTTCAGGAAAAAGTATCAGGAATAAATATCCGACATATTTTATTTTTTTTAAATTTCGTTTCTAAATTTATAAATAGTACTTAAAATACTTCTAAAAATTACGTTTAAAAACTGCACACTTACTGTACGTCATAAAAGGAAAGGATCTACAAGGAATTTCAGCAGAAAGAAGGCTAAATTAGCAAGACTAATTGAGCGAATCCGCTTGAGGCCAAAATTCCGTTTGAGTAACGGGGAAAATGGGGACCGATGAACATATTAAAATCCCATTACGAAACCACTTTCTCGTTTTGTGACGGTGAAAAATGATGATCATGTTTGACGGCGACCAAAGTTACAATGACGGAGCAAAAAGTCTATCGGCTCGGTTGAATTCGGTCCGCGGTACCTGAACGTCGGAAAACGTATCGAATTGATCAGCCAATTATCAGAGGAGAAATTCCAGCACTTTGCATAAGGAACGATAAGTTGGAAAACCACCAATTTGGGGTAAAAAATCGCGTAATTAAAATTGTCATTAAATTACATTAAGCCATTAGTACCTGCCCAAGGTTTTCTAGCACTCCATACACAACACGGGTTGTCTCAGCTCTGGCTAAATTTTCTGCTAGTAGAAGGTATTATTTGAGTGGAGCTGATTTTGATGCTTCTTACAGTTCCTACTGTAGTAGTTTCGTAGTCTGGCAGTGCACTATAAAGGTCCCGACAAAGTTTCCTACAACTTTATCCGAGGAACAGTAGGTTAGTATTATGGCGGGTAGTACCTTGCATCCAGCCAAATCCAGTTAATGGGAGCCATGAAAACTTCAGAGCTTTTATTCGCACCTCGGTCCTTAGGGTGTCTGAGGTATTTCAAGTCCTAGAAACACGCATGAGCCCTATATCAATGAAAGACCATCGTCCTAGTCCAAGGCCTATCTGGAATGCCTTCACTCAGGAATGCGCTCCCAGGACCTCCCGGGCCAATGGTCCCGGACAACCCTCTAGGGAATTGAAAATCCTCTACTCTGTTTTCTCATGGGTTGTCAGCTGATCGTATGTCCGACCTTTCGAGATCTGCAGACCGATAAGGCCGACGGAAATCCCCCGCTGCCCACCTGACCAGAAACCAGTTTCATTTTTTAGAACCGGAACGCTCTCAAACCCGTTCTCTCCCGTTCATTTAAGTAGTCTGTTAGGAATAAGATACAATGTCGCTTTATGTGACGATAATTGAAACCATTTTTCAATTATAGCATTCGCGTCGGAATTGTCGTCGTTTTGATGACCCCATTCTGAGGTCTGTCAGAATATTCCCCCAGGTTTCAGGGAGGAAAGACGCGCTTGACGAATGATAGGATCCTACCATTCACTGAAAATAATATTCCCAAAGCCCCCTTGTATTATAAGTATTTTTTGATAAGATACCAATTTGACGTTGATAAACTAAGGGAGGTTTAAGGAGGAATGAAGCCAATAAGCTCCCTGAAGCATGCAGCCATTTAATGTTGATTAGATGAAGCCGTAATCGAACTCTTGATGAGGTTTTAATCAATACCGTTCAAAGTCTCCCTTTCTTTCTCACTTCCCATCCTTCGCACTTGGTTCACGGGTGCCAAAGAATCTTTGGCAAAAATTAACCATTCTGTGACAATTGTGCTGTACCCTACGAACCGTGTTCAATCCCATAGTTTTTTTTTCTATTCAACTCCATACTTTATTGTTAATTGAGTATTTATTGTTAATTTATTCTGGTTCTGTTTGCTAGAAAATAGCTTAACCAATTTCCAGTTGGTAGGTTCTTCCTTTCGACATGAAGTCGAACTAGTTGTGAGAATCACCTCGTGCATTCATACTTCAAGATTGAAATAAATATCTCATATCAATCCATCAGGTTGGGTCTTGATCTTAGGTCGTGAATGTTTGGCTTGAGAGCAATCAAAGAATAAAGTATGTATAAAATTCTTCGTTAAAAATATCATTTCTTTGAAAACTTGTTAAAATCCAGACAACACATGAGGAAATCAATGGATAATCTCACCTATAATACTGTGTGTAGTACAAGACATAAAGAACCATGGAAAATGAAGATTCCTGCCCATTATAACCCCCCCCCCCCCCCACCCAATATTATGCACTAAATGTGCTGTGGGCTATGTAGAATGGTACTAATGTAGAGTCGACAATTGAACTAACAGAAACCCTCTGTGTGTGTTTCAGGCATTCCGCAAGGAGAGTTGGACCCCACAAAGAGGCAGAGTTCTCGAGTCAGAGCATCATGAAAGCAATGGAGAGATTCGTTGACGCCGTGCAGGACATGGAACAGACGATCCTCGTTCCATCTCGCTTGATGGATCTCAAAGTCGGGGACGAGAGCGATACCATCAAAGTCGACTCCAAGCCCAAAGACATGTCTTCGGACCTCTACAGGCTCTACACGATGGTCAACTGCGTCAAGAACGAGCTTCTATGGGGCAACAACGTACCCTTAGAAGAGGACGAAGGTAACGCGAACATGCACGTGCAGAGTACAACCGCGCATGCGCAGTCGGAGTCGATGGTAGTCAAGGGCCACGCGCGGCGGCCATCGACAACCTCTGTCGCTTCATCTCAGAGTGTCAGTATGTCAGACACTGACTCTGAGACGAGCAACGAGAACGACTCCGGTATTGAGGGCGAGACTGAGACCAGACCTGACTACGTGCAGACTGCAGAAGCTGCTTTCCGAAGACATCTCCACGGTCTTCAGCGATCCTTGGCACAGATGACGTCCGCTGCTGCCTACCTCACAAAGCGCTACCAAAATGACATCGGAGCCACGGTGTGACCAAACAAAGACTTAGCCTCATTTTTTTCAAATAAAGCTTCAGTGAGCGATCGTTGTGATAAAAGTGTTAATCTGCTGAATACACAAGAATTTAGTGTTAACGTCTTTCCTTGTTATAGAAGGTGCATTTATGGATTACGTGGTTAAACGTGAAATGTAGAAAGTAAATTATGGTTAAACCTCGTCTATCTATCTGCCACTTTTTGAAGTACGAAGGAAATTGATAATGCTCAGGAATAATATTTATGCGCCTCGTTTTCCTTTTCTTGTTTATCTGTGCAGATTATCAATAATATTCCTAAGTTATTTTACCCCCCACAACCTAGTCATAATAATCACTCAGAAGTTCATTCTCTATTGCTTTTTTTTAATTTTATAATTATCTTATATACAATCTGGCATTTTCATAGATGACCACTACTGCTATCAACAATAAAATTCCAGTGACACCCAATCTCTCCTGTGCTCCGTATTCTATTGCGCTAATTGTGTTTACTGTACTATCTGCTGGGCAGATAATGTAAAGTAGGACGTAGGAAAACTCGGATAATTGTATATTTATTGTCGTACTACTTCATTATTTGGTTATTATATTACAATTTTGAAGACAAAGATTTACTTTTTATTACCTTGGAAACATTCTGGTCTTTTCGACACACCTTCTTTCTTTTCTATTTGGGGTTCGGCTGAATGTTATATAATTTAGATGAGAAGTCAGATATTTCGCATTCTTTTTTTTTTTTTAAATATGATTTCCGAGTTTTGCTCGGTTTGCCTTACTGTTGTTAATGCCAAATAAATAGTTATTTTGTACAAAACAATCATTGATTTGTTACGATCTACCCACTCCATGAAAATTATGGTAGTTACCTGAGGTGGTGCTAGAGACGTTTTCGCTGGATTTGCTTTGTTCTCCGTGACAGAGTGAGTGAAAGTTCTGTTTGGTTTGGGAACTAAATTTGATTGCCATATTGACGATGGGCATTGCATTACATGAAGGTACTATCAATTAAATTAAGTATTCAAACTAGCTAACGAAGCGACTAAAGGTAGGTGCTGGTAGGTACTTATCGTTAGGCATTACAATGTAATATATCACATGTCATATGATATGTCATATGGACGAGGGTTCAAGAAAATTGAATGGAATCAGTTAACACTGAAAATCCTTCAGAAAGTTTCAACTGGCATTAGACTAGGTACGAGTATATTGGAAATTTATCGACAAACCACCATATTGTGCAAAAAAGTCAACTTGGCAGGATTGAGGAAGGCCTATTATTCTATTACCTATAGTAGAAGAATATACCTAATGTTCTTCTATAACATCCAGTAAAAAATAATGGTTCGAATAAAAAAATAGTATTGGTAACGAAATGAGGTTACAATAGTGGTATCCTGTAATTGGCTGTTAACTAGATTGGTACAATTATAGAAGGATATCCCTTGTAAGTTGAATAAGTAGCAATAAATGTACCTATGAGGAGACTAGGATTAGATCTCTAACCGCTTAAAGATACAAAACTCTGCAAATTCTTGACACAACGGTTCATTATCTTCTTTGTACAGATCACCCTTCTGTCTAGATCACTAGGTCTAAATGTCTAGATCCTAAATCGATACCTTACTTCACAAAGGGAATATGTCCTTAATAATTTATGATGGACATATTCCCTTTGTGAATTAAGGTATCGAAATGTTAGATAAGTCAAGTAAGTCAATTATCACTAATTATTAACAATTTTATCAAGTACCTAGTGAAAATGATTATAATTTATTGTTAGGTATTAATAATTCGTATTTACTATTAATAATAATAATTATTAATTATGATTAATTAATACGATATAATTCTGGGGTTTTTAATACTACATCGGTAATAATTTTTCTATAAAAGAAGTACCTACGAACAAACATTCGCTCGTGCGTCATAGGCTCTGACGTACTTGTTGGCCTCCTGCTAGCCGTCTTACGTCATACGCTCGTGCGTCATAGGCTCTGACGCACTTGTTGGTCTCCTGCCAGCCGTCTTACGTCATACGCTCGTGCGTCATAGGCTCTGACGTACTTGTTGGCCACCTAACAGCCGTCATACGCTCGTGCGTCATAGACTCTGACGCACTAGTTATCCTGCCAGCCGTCTTACGTCATACGCTCGTGCGTCATAGGCTCTGACGCAATATTTGGCCTCCTGCCAGCCGTCTTACGTTATACGCTCGTGCGTCATAGGCTCTGACGTACTTGTTGGCCTCCTGCCAGCCGTCTTACGTCATACGCTCGTGCGTCTTAGGCTCTGACGTAATGGCCCGCCGGTCGCTTGTGTTCTGACGTGATCTGAGGGAAAGGGTGAATCAAGGGAACAAATTTTTCCCGTTTCAGTTTATGTGCCAAAGCAAAGACATGAAAATGTCAAAAAAATGTGTAAATAGGTACCTAAGCCCAACTGTAATGTCAATTTTCTGACAATGAGTTTTCGACTATAGTTTTCAAACCTTTTTACTTAAGTACTTATTGCAATTTGAGACTGATAATGAGCCGTTTGCAAATAAAAAGTCTGATAACTACTTTATTACATCTTATTAATCTATTTTCAAGTTCCGATTCACAGTTGAATGTATTTTATTTAGATGTCGTAAAATTCGAAAACGATGGAATGACGAAACCTGTCGACTACTGACTCAAGTGATACTGTCGACTTCTAACACATGTAGGTCGACTACTAGTGCAAAACCATGTCGACTACTGAAGAAAATGTTGGTCACTGGTATCGACTACAGTAGTAACTACCTAGAGCATTGGGATTTTTTACAAAACTTGTTTTTCCCTTTTCAAACCATGTTGAATAATATTTCCCGCTGCCAGGTCTTTTAGGGAAGGATCTCGGGTACACAATGAACAGGTTTGCAATGAGAAAAAAACCGAGTGAATATTGAAATGTCATCCATTTCTGACCTATATTTAAAATTTCAAGTATCGAGCTCATCATCAAAATTTAATTTGTTTAAACAAATAGGTATTATTTAAACAATTTTACAGACAAGAAACCGAGTGAATATTGCATTGTGATCCAGTTCTGACCTATTTTTAAAATTTCAAGTCAATAGCTCAGCATCAAAATTTAATTTGTATTATTACAAAAAGGTATTATTTAAACAATTTTACAGATGAGAAACCGAGTGAATATTGCAATGTGGTCTATCCCCGACTGACGGTTAAAATGTCTAGACTGTAGTTTACCTGGAAGATGAAACACTAGGTCTAAATGTCTAGATCCTAAATGTTAGATTAAGTATTATTATCAATTTTATCAAGTACCTAGTGAAAATTATTATAATTTATTGTTAGGTATTAATAATTTGTATTTATTATTAATAATTATTATTATTAATTATGATTAATTAATACGATATAATTCTGGGGTTTTTAATACTACGTCGGTAATAAAAATTATTTTTCTATAAAAGAAGTAGGTACCTACCAACAAACATTCGAAATTACCTTCATTTCCGTAGCACGAAACGCACCTCAGAACAACAAACTCGACATCAGTTAAGCCATATGATGTTCCAAAGAGCTTGTTAGTATGAAAATGGACCTGTATTTCAACAGTTTGAGTCACGATCGTGTTGTGAGGCACAATCTTTGAGCCGTCATTGTGAACGAACGGCTGGTCGTACACAGCTGCAGATGGTCTTAAAAAATTCTACGGAACAAACTCTATCTAAATATGAAATAAAAAACATACCGTTCTATATGAATTTTTCGAGATATGAGATTTTCAAATTTTCAAAATTCGTTTTGAACCCCTTCCCCTTGACCTAGGGTTATGAAAAGTTTCGAGGACCATTGTGGGGTTGGTCGAAACCCATAAAAAAAATTTCGTAATTTTAACTCAACGCTAACTGGGCAAAGTGGCGCGGACGGCGTACGGCGGACGGCGTACGGCGGACGGACGGATTTTTTTTTATTCGATTTTCTGAATCTACGTATCTTGAAACGTAAACCAACAAATTTTGAGGGGGGGTTAAACTTTTTTTTTCTTTGGGCGATTCCAATGGTTCATTATCGAAGATAATAAACCAAAAGTGAGTGACTGATTTAGAGGTAAATTAGAAAGAATTGCCCAAATTCCACTCTATTAAATTTATGTACTTGGGTGTGTACTAGAGACTGCTGACAACCAGACATGCGAATTTCCTCCCTCAAAATTTGCTCGTTTACATTTCAAGACAGGTGCGTAGATTCAGCAAATCGAATTACCTAAAACGAAAAATCCCAGTTAGCGTTGTGCTAAAGTTACGACATTTTGGTTATGGGTTCGGATCTTTGAAACTTTTCATAGCCCCAGTCCTAGAAAATTTTAGATGCAACGGTGTTGTTCTTTTGGCCTCATGGATGGGTATGGATAGAGCACAGAACATAGAAACCTTCTATGTTCTGTGGGATACAGACACATACGGATAGATTTTAATTCAGAGAATTTTTTAACCCTCCACCCACCAGGTGGGGATTTGGGACACTGACAGACCCCATCATGTTCATGTTGTAACACTTACAAGAAATACTGGGAAATGGCTTAAAAAAACTCACAATGAACTTAGTTTAATAAAACTTTAATAATAACTATTATGAATCACACGATAAACATGGCATTTTTCAGTAAATGAAACCAATATCAAATTTTGAAATCTACAATCACCGTCCACCATGTGGGGTCCAGGCGGACTGTACTGTTTTCTTTGTTGTACTTTTCTTGTACTGTTTTCTTTCTGCGCATGCACCATCTCGTAGCTTGAGCTAGTTATCTTGAATACCTTTTTTGAGTTGTAACTGCCGGAGAACAATTTGAAAACAATATGCTCAAGATAACAAGCTCCAAGATGACGCATGAGCAAATCAGTACGCCTGGGGTCCGCCCGGACCCCACCTGGTGGACGGAGGGTTCATTCGTAGCTTTCTACCACAAGCCGTTCGTTCACAGGCCTCAAAAGTTGAGGTTTATGAAATAAGACATTGTATCAAACGGCGGCAAGTCCGGTCAGCGGTCTGTTTGTGGAACCGCAAATTCAATCAACTTGTTTTGTCCCATCGAGTTGCTTATTTGACGATACTTTTCGTGTCTTAGAGATATTATATATATAAAAATAGATACAGTAATCCGGATCAGTTTGGACCAGACCTCATCCGGATTATTAAAAAAATCCGGATTTTTGGTAATTTAATTTTAATCATCATTTATAGAAATAATTTATTAACCATCCATCGCTGAGCTGGTTACCTCCCTTCCCCCTACTTTTCATCTAATTGCACAAATATTTTGGCCCATTACTCAACTTTTTCCGTAATAGGTCTCACAAGGTAATTGTACACAGAGCTGTGAGCTAGACTGTTAAGAAGATAATAAACCATTGTGGAAGAATTTGCAGAGATTTTTTCTGTTTACGTTTGTATACAGTTGATGTTATTTAGACATTATTTATGAGTAAGGCTTATGACATTGTTGGTTTCTCCAGACCCAACGCATACCCAACTAATCGGTTGCCTGGTTTTTGATGGCGTCATGTTCGACCCTAGCGGAGTTTCTAATTCAGAGAAAGGGTGAATGAAAATGGCTTATAAATCCGAGTCCGAACTTTCCAACTGATGACGTAGCAGGTAAAAATTTGGAGTGACTACCCCAATTACCCTCAAGATGCCAGATAATGTGGCTAACATCGGATAATGGAAGATCTGTTGAGACGGACTAGTGGATGAGTAGGGCGGACTCCTTGAGGAGGGAGCCCCTCAGAACCCTGAGGAATGTACGGAGAAAGTTGAAGTACCCTCGTTTTCATAGGCTCCGGATGTCTCGGCCCAAAACCGACCAGACAATAGTTGTGTATGTAGGTACATGGAATAACTACTATAATTTACAAAATCAGTCAGCACGATAAACGTCTGCCAAGTGGGTGGAAAACAGAATGATTATAATATATTATACAAGGCAATCATAAGACCTGCATGGACTTACGCTCTGCCGATTCGGCGCACATGCTCCCAATCACAATGGCGACGTCTCGAACAACAAAATAAGACGCTCCAGGTGAACATTGTGCACACTCCGCCATTGGTGAGAAATGAGACCATCGAGATTTTGGACTGGACACCCCAACAGTATTCCGCAGAAATATCATGAGGAACTTCATCGAAAGTGCCAGAACTAACAGCAATCCTCTGGTTTCGCAAGGACTACTTCCCTTTGACGTCCAACGACTGAAGCTCCCACGCCTCCTACCTTCACTTTTGTCAGCAATGTTTGACTAACAGATACATACGTGTATCTCAATCCAGTTTAATTTTATGTTTGATTTATTAATTTTTATTTTAAGCACTTTCCAATCTCAGTCCTTCTAATTATTGAAGTACTTTAAGTAGTATGATAACTAATTATCAGCACTGTACAATTTCCAATAAGGTATAATACTGTACTTGTACTTGTAAATAAACCAATTAAGTATTAAAAAAAAAGAGTGGGAAGTGTAGTTTCCTCACGAGGTTTCAGGTGTGTTCCATTATTGGTTGGTGCATTAATCACGCCTCATTTGCACATAAAGCAGTCTTTAACCACCTGTCCAATTTGTGGGAATTCGGAAGAAGCTCTTATGAGAAATTACTGTTAGAATAGTCGACTTCTCACCGATGTAAACACGAAGTTAGAAGAGGGCTGGATAAAGCTAATTCTCATATTCTGATCAAGAATGGGAAGATGCTTAGTTTCAGCAATTCATCACTACTGTGAACAGTCAGTTGATACTCAAAGCTACATTTGTACGTAACTTCGCAGAAGAAGGAAAAAATGAGTTGCGCTTCTAAGACGGCTGTATAATGAAACCGACAAATATCCTCTATGACTTGAAATACAAGCGTGACAAGCAAATCTAACTTCAACTTTCCAAGGCAGCCCCCATGTTTGGTATTTGCAAAGGTGCAAACATTATACCACTTTGTATGATGGTAAGTGTGCTTATACACTCCTTGACTCCTTTATTGGGAGGAATTGAAATGTGTTCAAATTTGGCTCATTCCCATGAAAGAAATGTAATCGCACGTATAGATTGGAGTAGGTTGAAATAAACCTAGAAGTATGAACTTACCTACTTGCTTCTTGTTTTAGGGTTGATAACAGGTAGTTGTTAAGAGCGTGCAATCGGTAATTATGTAAAATTTTTTGAAAAGTTGCAAATGTGTCAAGGCCGAATATGAGTTCAATGTTCGAATAATACACTTGGCACTCGTTTTCTAAACACACCAATTAATACAACTAACAAGGCAGATTATCAAGAAACCTGTAGGTAGTCTAAACTATTTGATTGACAGAAATGGGTTTCTTCAAACAATCCTTCATCACAAAAACGGTAGAACAATGGAAGATAAAAGCGGAGAGTTGAAGGAGGCTCTACTGCTGTGTGAGTAAATAATATGAGACGTTTTCATATGTGTGTATGCACTGTGTTCAACTCGTATCTTGAAGGTTAACCAGTCGAAAAATGAAGGAAAAAGGACGAATTTACAATCCAATCCAGTCAATTTGGACACTACGTTAGCAAAGCTCGATGTAGGTAACTCTGATTTTTTAGTATGTAGTTTGGACAAGTTATGTTAATTTGAATCCAAGTGTACAAACTTCGAAAAACCTGTGCTCTCTGCGTACCACGCCAAATATAACTTTTTCAAAGTTGGTACCTAATTGAGTTTGCAACTCAAGCCCAGCTGCAACTCTGTGAGTCGTATATGGAACGAGCTATGGCCCTGCAAAAACACATTGTTACCCAAAATTGGCAATTATAGCATAATATATAGCATAACCGCTCGTCTTATGAGAAAAATCATCGAGCATGATGTTGTACGAGCTCGTAGTACGAGTAGATTTAATTGGCTGTAATTTAAGCAGAGAGCGAAGTATGAGAGCCTAATAGTTCACTTACAATCTCGAAAAAACATCAACAAGGTAAAAAAAAAATTTAAATTTTAATGTAATACGACAAAGCCTTTTTTATGACGTATTTGTGTGCCTGGTACCAAAGGAAAAGGCATAGAATCATGAAAAAAGAATATAATTTTAAATAGACATGCCAGGTTAAATACCGAATGTACAAAAAAAATCAGGATTACACCAGGGGCGTAGCGTCAGGGGGAGCGCAGGAAGCGGCGCTTCCCCACAAGAAATGAAGAATGTAGGTAGAACTTGAATGATGAAAAAATTTATTAGGAATAACAAAATATTTAATCAAAAGTAAAACATTCAATTGAAAATTATCTACAGCAACCTACCTACCCATGGAAGAATTCCGTCTTCCATGCTACCTACCTTTGATGAAATCCACGGCCGAAGCCAAGTAATCTAAGAAGAGGAAGAAGAAGAATTTGATTGCATGGAAGAAGGCGATGGGCGAAGAGGAACCGCAAAAATAGTACAAGGGGAAGGGGGGGGGCTCTCGTGCTTCACTCAATTTTCAGCTTTTGGTGCAACGATTGATTGCACCTATGTGGGCTAGGATGATGTTAATTTTTAAACCTCAAGAAAACCTTTACATTACTAAACTTCACATTTGTCAAGGTACGTGCATGGAAGAAATCAGCTAAGCAACAAGATGAAGTAATAGGTAAAATAAAATACATTAAATACATTTTATTAAATTAAATACATTTTATTCCCCGCCTTCTTGAATAGGGCACTATTTCACTACGAGTTTCGGTCGAGAAATTCTGTTAACCGGTTGCAATGATGATAATTATAGACCTTTACCTACTAATTGTGGTTGGAAGAGAAGTGTTTTTTTTTTGTTTTTTCATGTGTTAGAAGATTACACTACATTTATAATTGAAAGCTGCAGAAGATATTAGCACACAATGGTAAATGGACGCGTAAGATACATTTGCTAATCAGATAAAGTGTCTTCAGTCGTGAGATAGTCAAAAGAAACGAATACAAATAATCTACCTACTTAATTGTTCATAAAAAGTGTTTTCTGCCCCATCGTTATTCTTTACAGGTTCTATTCAAGGGTATGTGAATTTTCAATTTGCGAATAGCTCTGTGATACTGCTGTATACCTACTACTGCTCTCCAGTGTACTATATCACTCTGTCGGTCTACTTAAAGTTCCAGGTAAGTTGGTTGCTCAAAGGTAGTAGTTCACTATCCCTCTAGGTATGCGGAGACGCAACTATAAGCTATGACTTCATCAAACGGCTATGCAAAACAAGGTAGGTACCTAATGTCAATACTCGCGTAAATATAACCAAGTTTTCCTGCTTGCTTTCAAACGAGGAAACCGCGCCAATTTCACAGAGAATTGAGGAAGTCTTGAGTCCGACAAAAAACCTGAAGCCGGTAAATCTTATGACCCAAGGCTCAGTTTTTGCAGCATCAAAAAACTTGTTGCTGCAACGCGCCATTCGGATCTCAAGGATGTTTCAGCCTGCTCATCTACCTCCCTTCCGTTAGCCTACTGCTGTGTTAATCTATAATTTCCTCCTCGACCAGGATGTAACATTATATTCATCATTACGTATCACATGTACTCTAACGAATTATACTAGAAGGTTACCCGGAGATTCCGTTGTGACACATGTACAAGTACGTTGTCGGCTCTATCTCATCTTTTATTTACTACGTTGCTCAACTCATATTCCCTTGAAGTAAACGAAATAAAGCGTCGAAACGTGGGAATAAACCGTATTCCACAAACTGAATCTCGATAATCAAAGTGATATGTCGTCTCTTAAGGACAATAATGGCATATTTTAAAAAATGGGGTTTGAGCTGAAAGTGTATCCGATGCTGTTTTTTCCTTTTCTGTGCGTTGGTATCACTGAAATTTGTCTGTCGGTGCAACAAAACGTTCAAATTATCAGTTTAAAAAAAATATCAGCCTACCTAGTTTCATTTGTTTGGTTACCTACTGATTATGGCCTATCTCACCACAAGTTCCTTCATGTTTTTGTGTTGCAAAAGCATTAATCACTAATGTGGAAGTTATACCTTGGTATTTAGTTTTACCTTAGAGGACCATTAAAATAATTAAAACTATCTGTTTTCCTTTATTTCACTTATGTAGTAGAGATGGGCCATGATAGCATAATATTTTTCTCAAGAGATAGGCCATAATAATTCAATGTGGCCTATCTCATCACGCAGTCTATCATTATTAACGCCTATCTCTACGATCTTTCAACTGCTTGTTGATTCTTGTATTTTCAAATGCTCATAAAACATAAAACTATCACGATATTTCCAAATTCGACTACGTATCTCGAGGTATCTTGGGTATCGAGGTTCTACTAGGTATCTTGTTTTTTTTTTTTTGGAAAAATCACCCTTTGAAGTTAAATATGAAGTACGAGAACTGGTACTAGATAAGTACGTTATTCAGAAATAAATAAAACTTGTAGTTTCAGGCATGCCTTGTCTGAGTTTACAACTGCTTGATGGATGAGGAATTCTATGAGATGCTCTAAGATGATTCAAGTACAAAGCAATACGTCAAAAGGTGTTGCATCTTCTACCAGGTGCCACGATCTCCACTTCCTCAGATCCTAAGGTTAGTGTTGTGACATTCTCTTGTTACTTGAGTGTGCTATTGTGTGGCTTATTCTGAAAGCAACATTTCGAGGATTGGGCTAAACAGCTGCTAAGCCTACTTTTGTACGAGCACGACGTGCATTCCATGGGCCAATATGGGCTGCATCACTCAGCAGCATATTTGATATTTCCTTAATATATTCGTTTGAAGAAACGTTACAATTACCCGTCAACATATCGACGTACCAATCAGTGTCAGTTAATTTCCAATCTCCGGCAATTAGTGACAGTTTTCAAGGTGTTGTAGGTTTCCAATCTTCTGAGATGAAGATAGCCGAACTTATCACTTCCATTCGCGAACAACATAATTTCCGTTGGTCGCCATCCAGAGCTCGCGTTTGACGGGGAACGTCATAGATTAACTTTTAAAGGCACCAATCATATTGAAAATAAAATTGACGTTAAATATTTAATATTAACTTTCAATGTTAATACCGACTTGTTATCAACATTCAAGTTATGAATGAGTTGAATGTGTTGTGTGAGTCGAACGAATCCTTTGTCTCCACATCTGTTGACTGAGTGCAGGTTTCTAATAATGAATGAAAAAATAATGGCCGTGTCATTGAATCTATTGGTCTAACTTGGAATGTTCCATCGTTTTTAGTTCTGCGTGCTTTCAAATATGAAACCATCAGATTGTGAGTGGGTAAAGAGCGTTGTTCGTCTAACAACTGCCTGGGAATTCGACTCTCACGAAGTCGCGCATTATGACAAATCCATTGACACTAATTCTAGCGGTAGGTACCCACGACCTGAAACTAACCGATAACAGGTGGTTTCTGCACATACGCAGAGGAAACGGCACTCTAATATTCTCACGATCCCTGTCATCGGCAGGACATGTTATTTCTCCATTCACGAGCATCTGGAATTCGGATCGTCACAAACATCAAAGAACGAGGTTAGCCCGTAGGTAGAGCTGCGAATCCCAAGGAGAGTCGGACTAGGTTTTCGGTTTTTCATGTTTTACATTAATGTTTTTTATTGATTACCGATCTCTTCCTATTGGTGTTTTCGCCTACTGGGAGGCCTATTGGAGGCCTCGCCTGTTGCCGAAAGTCTTCTTCCCGCTTCAAGTCCTAACAAATTGCCGTTAGCGTTAAACCTGTCCGTCCGATTCGTTTTTTTTCTCTTTCGTCTCAGCAGCTGGATTTTAAAAACTGGTTGGCTCAGCGGGGTCGCACAGAAACCCACCTGCAAACTACCGAAAAGTCATTGAAACTGTTCCTTCATCCCTGATCGGTAATTTTTCCAGGTGAACTTAACAGTGATAGACATTTTCGCGGTTTAGTGGACTGCTGGGAGTACCCACAACCATGTTTGTTCCTGTTCCCTACTCGATAATCGAATCATTAGAAACCACTGACCGCTGCATATTGGGATCATTTCAATAATTGTTTGAATAATTGTAATTATAGAGAACTGTTTAAATATTAGAACTGGGACCTTGAGTGGGAATGCCTCATAGTGGATTGAGCTGAAATTAGTCATCCACACACAGGAACTCGCGCCTTTCAAATCGCCCACACGAACCTATACGAGTCTTTTTAACTAAATATTAAACTGCTTTGTGTTGGAATTGTGTCCCCCGCGCTGTGTCTTCGCCCTGTACCCAAGGAAACGGATCGTTACCGGCGTATGAGTGAGTCCCAGATTCATAAATACCTCATCAACACTCACAGTGCCAACATTTTGATACTGATATTTGCGTACCTATAAAAAAAGTAACATTTTTCAATTATACAGCCCCTACTAGTTGAAACTAATACAAATTAGAATCATAAACGTTCACCATACTCGCCAATGGTTGCACCGATCAAATGATTACGACCACGTTGCCACAGATTGGGCCGCACGGAGGACCTCCGCTCTGAGTCGCCCAATGAGAAATACGAGCGGGCCTAGGCCTTGCAAACGGTGGTAGATTCGATTTGGCGCAGACGCTCTGAGCGTTGCATACTACAGGAATCGCAAGATAGCTGTGCAGCGTAAGGAGTCCTGTGGATTGCATGCGCCTATTGGACAGTATCAGAACCAGCAGTACTCGCCCCGGCTAGTTTGATACCCACAGAGCTGCTTGCTGCAGAAAGGAAGAGAGATCCCGCATTTTCAGGGTAGGAAGAGAGCGCACGTAGACAAGATGGCAGGAAATGTGGACTGGTGAGTTGAGAGGGAGATGGACTTCCCGGTTGGTTCCTGACATCCAGGTGTCGCTGCAAAGGGGTCATGGAAAAGTGAACTATTTCCTGACTCAGTCCTTCTCAGGACAAGAACTATTCTATGCCTACTTGTACAGAATGGGTAAGGTCGGTACCCCATCGTGCCGCAGCTACCGGGATGTGGAAGATGATGAGCACCACACGTTCTTTAGGTGCGTGGAATGGGCAGAGGAAAGGAGCTGGCTCAAAGAAGCACTGGGTATTACGTATCCCAATACGAGTATGTCCAGAACTATTAGTTGCCAAGATGCTGCTGAGCGAAGAGCATTGGGACCTATGGGTGAGCACACATCAGAATATGTGGAGAAGGCGTTGAGGGCAAAGATGCTCCTCGAACGGGAGATCGAACGAACGGGAGACTCCGCCCGAAGTAATGTCCCAAGCTCCAACAAAGGGAAAAAACCACGTTAGTGGAACAAGAGCTACTGTGATCAACATCACTAAAGTCAGTACCTACCTCACATGAAAAATGTAAATCTCATGAATATAGACTGGGTTTTTTTTTTTTTTTTATACATTTTATTGGCTTCTCAAAAAAAATACAGCCGTTACAAGTTTAGAAAATAAAAATCACTTACTTAGTAAACATAATATTTAAAGCAGAGAGGTAATAATAAAAATATATAAACTTATATCACAAATGAACATTAATAGATTCCAGAAATTCAAATAACAGTTCATACACTTCGATGTTTGAAGTTGCCAGTACGGTATCGAGGTTAAAAGGTTTTTCTACTCGTTTCGAAACTTCTCTCAGTAGTTCTTCTCTGGCGATTGAGTGTTGGTTGCATTCCAGGAGGATATGCTGGGCAGTTTCCAATTCCGCTCCACAGAATCTGCACTGTGGAGATTGGATTACATTTATTCTGTGGAGATGGGCATTCACACAGCAATGTCCACTCCTTAGTCTCATCATAGTCTTATAAAATGCTCTATGCACATAATTGTGAGTGTCCTTGAACCAAGGTTTTGTACTGTTCATTGGGAACAATGACTTGTACCTGTTCCCTGAATGGTATGCCATAAACTCATTCTTCCATCTAAGGGAGAGGCCTTTTGCCAGATGTCTTTTCAAGTCAGTGTGTGAGAAGTCTGGTTTGGGCTGTGTTTGGGGAAGTGAAGCGGCATAATTGGCCTCTCGATCCGCCGCCTCATTGCCAGCGACACCACGATGGCCTCGGACCCAACAAAACGCCACACGAATACTGGACTCCAGCTTCAGCTGGTATAGGATCTGGAGTGAGGTAGCTTCATTATGTGATAATTCGGATGAGATGGACAGGTTTGCAAATTTGGTTGTGACGCTTTTAGAATCAGTCATAATAACTATGCTAGTTGATCGGAGCCTCGATTGTTCGTTTTGGATGAATTGAAGGGCCTTCAGTATCCCATACGTCTCTGCAGCGTAGATGGAGGCGTGATTCCACAGCCGGAAACGCTGGATGACGGTGTTTGAGGGAACGACGAATGCACAACCCACCCCATCTTGATGGACCGAGCCGTCGGTGTACATTATTAGACTGTTAGGCCAACGGTTTTGTATGTATTCAGCAATAGATGGTGGCGCCGTCGAATCGTATAAAGATTGGGGTAATGAAGTGATCGTAAGCGGTGACTTGAAAACATTGTATGGAATTGTGTAGATATGCGGCGTTGGGGATTGGCTAATCCAAGGTAGCTCGGAGCTCAGGTCTGTGAAACTGATACCAAGGAGCGGTGACGGTTTATTCATCCAATAACGTGAGACTAGGTTGTCTATAGCGAGGATTCGGATGCGGCGAATTCCGTCTTGATCTTTGCTATGTATTTTAGCTACGTACCGATCGGATAGTAGTTTCCTACGGAGATGTAGAGGAGGCTCACCTGCTTCTGCCTGAAGAACATTTATTGGAGTTGAACGCATGGCACCAAGAGCAATTCTTAACCCTGCGTATTGTACTCTGTCGAGTTTCACGAGCCAAGAATTTGCTGCTGCTCCGTAAAACTGGCATCCATAGTCAAAGATACTTCGGACCGTCGAGCGGAAGAAAAGTAAGGCAATTTGAGGATCTGCGCCCCATGATATATGGGTAAAAGCTCTCATCAAGTTGAGGTATGGTTCGATCTTACTTTTCATTTCCAAAATGTGGTGGCTCCAATTCATCCTTGAGGTCATATTTAATCCGAGAAATTTTACTTTACGGGCACAAGGGAATACCACATCTCCCAGTGTAACATTCTGCTGGTATGGTAGACGGTATCTCCTAGAGAACGGGCATACTATTGATTTTTCAGGAGAGATCGATAAGCCCAAACTGTTGAAGTAATTCATGACCACAGCGACAGCAGAGCTTAGCAGAGCGGTGCAATCAGCCGGGTCCAAGGCAGTGCAGTAAAGACAAATATCATCGGCGTACTGAATAATTTTTATTCGGTCAGGTAGGATGTTTTCCAAATCGGCAACATAAAGGATGTAGAGTACTGTGCTCAAAATTGCCCCTTGGGGGAGCCCCCTCCAAGACACCCGCGGTCCCAGAAGTCGTCCCCCGCACCATACGTAAAGGCTCCGTTCCTGTATGAGTTGGATAGTGCTTCTCACTGCAGGTTCCGGCAGACCAATTGCTCCCAACTTTGCGCTCAGAATATGCAATTCCACATTGTCATACGCAGACGAAACATCGAGGAATAGGGCCAGGGTGGTTTCGTTTTCTGTCAGACCCTGATAGATGTCTGTCACTAGCGTAGTTAGCGCATCGGTAGCCGAGCGAGTTGTTCGGAATCCGAACTGACTATTAGGCAGAATGTGTTCCGACTCAAGCCACCACATTAACCTAGCCTTCACCATACGTTCCAATGTTTTTAATAGACATGAAGCTAGAGCAATCGGTCTATACGATGTGGCCTCGCGGGGTGATTTCCCTGGTTTAAGAATCGGGATTATGACAAATTCTTTCCAACTGCTAGGAAACGTGGATGTTTGCCAAAATTGATTGTAGAAAGCGAGAATTTTTTGTTGAAATGCCGGTGTTAGGTGGTGAAGAGTTTCATAAGTCAAACCGTCCAACCCAGGTGACGTATTCGAATGCCCCTTAATCGCATCCCTCAGCTCTTTCGTTGTGAAGGGACTCATGAAATGATCGTGAAAGGAGTTGTTATAAGTCAAATCTGGTGGAATTGGTGGTAATTGAGACCATTCGGGAGCTAATTTTCTACAGAATTCGTCCGTCCAACTTCCGATCTGAGTCCTAGGGGTAGGTGATGTACCCCTCTGTATTCGCCGAATTTGATCCCAAATCTGTTTGATAGGAGTCAGCCTGTTGAGAGTATCACAATAAGTTCTAAACGATACACGTTTTGCCTGCGTTATTACTAGCTTCGCTCGGGCTGAACATCTCAGAACCTCCAAATAGTTTGACAGATTCGAATGGAACTTGTACACTTGAAATGCTCTTTTTCGCTCCTCAATAGCTTTAGCGCAGTCTTGGTTCCACCAGTAATTCTGCTTTTTGTTTTGCCCGATACGAAACCGTGGTATGGCATGATCGCAAGCCAGAGAAATCATACTTATAAATTCGTCAAAATTGAGTTCAGGTCTTTGAATAGCGTCAATGTGGGTTAGTAGATAGTTGTGGAATTTATCCCAATCTGCTTTTCTGAAATTCCATTTCTTATAAGGTGGGAGGGCAATTGTTTCCTCTGGGAGGTCAGAAGTCATAAGAATTGGCCAGTGATTGGATCCCCAGGCATCATCAAGCACACTCCAATGGAAGTATGAGGCATGACTGGCACTTACGAAAGATATGTCTACTGCAGATTGGGTTTGTTGGTTCGCTGCAGGTACCAAGGTTGGTGACCCATCATTAAGGAATACCAAGTCACAATTGGATGAAGCGTCAAATAGAGCGGAGCCGTAGGAGTCTGTATACGAACTACCAACTGCAGTATGGTGACAGTTGAAATCTCCGGTTATGATATAGGGCTGTGGGATGCTTGTCAAAAGATTTTCCCATTGGTTAGTTGTAATTGGATTCCCTGGAACATTATAGATAGCTGCTATGGTGAGATTAGTATTATTTGGCAGTCGGATGGTAGCTACGACTAGAAAAAGGCCGTTTATTTGGGAGCTTATTCGTAACCTTTCATAGTGCGATCCTCGGCGAATGAGCAGAGCAGCGCCCGCCCTTCCGTCGTTTCGATCATGGCGCAATAGATCGTACCCTCTTAGGGAGTACTGCCTTGATGGATGAAACCATGTTTCAGATACAGCTATAGCTGTCACGGGATGACCTGAAACGAAATGCTCCAGACTCCCTTTGTTTTTAACCAATGATCGTGCATTCCACTGTAGAATTTGCACGGTATTTTCATGAATTGTGTTATGTGTATTCATCGTATAGTTTTAATTATGTATTGTCGGAGTTAATTGTCCGATTGACGGGAGATGTTATGATGGTCAATTAGGTTTTCTAGAATAGATACCAGAGATTGGTTAAATGTCTCAGAGTTTTGAGGTAGTTGAGGGTTTTTTAAGAGGTTGGTGATGGATTCCATGGTAAGTTGTATAGCTTCCGAATTTTCTGCTTCCATCGGTTCACAGCTACGTCTGTTGCCGTTCACCGAACTGCGACGGTGTGTGTTTTCCAATAACTGACTACTTAGTTGTGAATTAGCCTGAGAGTTCTTCAGGTTGAAGTTGAATTCCTGACTTTCGGTAAACCAATCATCAGATCTGTTCGTTGGTCTGTCTGACTTTTTGTTTAGGGATGGCCGACTGTAAGGGAGTAAGCGAGCGGATCTTCGTGTTTGTTTCTTTGGGGGAATGTGAGAGGTTACAGTAGGTTCCGGAAATTGTTCACATTGGGGTTCATCCTGTAAACTGAGGACGGAATATCGATTTTGAGTTACTGTGGCATAAGAATCCTTCGAAAAGCGATTTTTCATTTGTTTTTGGCGATCTAATAATAAGGGACAGTTTTTGTTGTCTGCTTTATGGTCATGTGCCTTACAGTTGATACAGTACGAACGGGATTTGTCAGGAGAGCCGCATGTGTTATCCTCATGTCTTTCGCCGCAGTGCAAGCATCTCACACCATCCCTGCACTGGAATTTGATGTGTCCTACTCTGTGGCACAGAGTGCACACGCGAACGGGGGGGATGTACGGGTCCACCCTGCATCGGGCTCCATAAATAGAAACATATTCCGGTAACTGCTGTGCATTGAAAACTATGAAGCAGGTAGGTATTTTCGTTGTAGAAGTCGAACCGTTCGAACCTACAATGTTTCTGGATAGTCGCTTGATTCTTACGACCGGAACTGGGGTTACTATTTCGCTAATGATTTCATGATCCTCTAGGGTTACATCGATATTACGTACTACCCCTGTTCTATATATGAGAGAATCCGGAATGTAAGCTATAAGTCCTTTCGTCTGAAAACCAGTGAAGGTTAAGAGTGAGTTAGCTGATTTGGCAGAATCGAGTTCAATTTTGATTCGGTTGCCTCCAACAGTTGAGATGTTTGTTATGGAGCTTTTATTTATGACGTTGCTTTGGAACAGCCAACGGCCAAGGGACATTGGGTGAGTTCTTCCAATTTTATCCTTCAAACTCTCAACAAAAATGAAGAACGGACCTTTATCATCGGGTCGAAATCTGTTTTTTACTATGCGTTTTTGAAATTCATTGAATTCTGTAGTCTCCAGTGGAAGTTTGGGCTCTGTGATGGATTTCGGATCAGAATGTTTAGGCGTATCGTCCAGGGGGAGAGGTGCCACCCCTCCCCCTCCCTCGGTAATCATCGATTATTGAATTTCAAATAGATTTGTCGGAGGCAGTGGAATACTTATTCAGTGACAGAATATCGTTAGCAAAGATTATATAAGAAAGAAGAGTGAAGGTAGAAAGTGATAGATCGATATCTTATCTTATTGTCGGGTGCCCAGCAGATCGGCGAGAGTGAACAGGTCGCGCGTCTTCTCTCGACGGAGGCTACATGTCAATTTACTCAACCGTAAATAATGAAGTTTTTACTTATCTCCGGTACTTACCTCCCTCTCCGCGCTCTAACACATTACCTACTTAGTACATACTCGTAGTTAGCAATAACCTATCCTCAACCACGAACTTTTTGTCTCTAGTATATTTGAAAGAAGATCGATAGCTTAAAAGGATTGATGTGAAATGTTTTGACAAAAATCTAGTTCCACATCGTTATGACTGCAGAGGTACCTATAATAAATTATATCAAAAATCAATTCACAATAATATAGTTGAGAATTCGTTTGGTGTCACAGTATTGAGCTTATTCATGAATCATCAAGGTCTCGATAAAATATTTCAGCTCAACTCAATAGTTACGTTATACATAGATATTATTGATTTAGATGGTGACAGAATGATTTGATTGAGGGTTGACGGTGCCTTCGACAATGTATAGGTAGGTCAATCAGCAAACTGTCGGATCTACGTCGTCAATGAGTGGTGAGGTCGTTGTTATTAAACGATAGTTGGCATGAGGTCTCAGTGCGTGTTCTATCACGATACTCAATTTATATTTGCTGACGATCACATAGCGACTGAATCGCTGGGTCTTATGACTTCACACGGCCGTCACGACTTGCGGTACGTGTGCCCACTCTATTGTCACGTGATCGTTCGATCGTTCCCGCCTTCAAATCGTTTCTTGGAGTTTAATCAACCGGACGGTCTCGTTATCGCTCAAGTTTGTTTCGTTGGTCGTTTCTCAGGTTCTTTGCGTCGACCTACGAAAACCAGTTACTGAGCCAAAACTGTCCATCTGAATCGTCATAAAAAGTAACGTCCACACAAGTTTTAGCGAATTTTCGAAGAAAACAAAACAAAATGTTTAAACTTTTATCTACTAAAGAATAAAATAACAACTGAGCCATACAGCGCATCTCGCTAGGTACTTCACTGGGATACATAAATCATGTATAATCATGTATCGTAAATAATAAATGTCATAAATAATCATATTATGAGATTATTGAGATCGAATAAACCTACAATAAAAGCAATTGTCGACTCAAATACCTCGAGAAAAACGAAAGAAGTCGACTTCATATCGAATCGAGGTGTTTTATTGAGATCGAATGGACCTTCAATAAAATCCATTGTCGACTCAAACATCGAGAAAAACGAAAGAAGTCGACTTCATATCGAATCGAGGTGTTTGATTGAGATCGAATGACTCAAATACATCGAGAAAAACGAAAGAAGTCGGCTTCATATCGAATCGAGGTGTTTTATTGAGATCGAATGGACCTTCAATAAAATCAATTGTCGACTCAAATACATCGAGAAAAACGAAAGAAGTCGACTTCATATCGAATCGAGGTGTTTGATTAAGATCGAATGGACCTTCGAGAAGAGCAATTGTCGACTCAAATACCCTGAAAATTTCTTCTTTCGTTTTTAAACGAAAGGAGTCGACTTCATATCGAATCGAGGTGTTTGATTGAGATCGAATGACTCAAATACATCGAGAAAAACCGAAAGAATTCGACTTCATATCGAATCGAGGAGTTTGATTGAGATCAAATCAACCAACAATAAAATCAATTGTCGACTCAAATACCTCGAGAAAAACGAAGAAGTCGACTTCATATCGAATCGAGGTGTTTTATTGAGATCGAATGGACCTTCAATAAAAGCAATTGTCGACTCAAATAGATCTAGAAAAACGAAAGAAGTCGACTTCATATCGAATCGAGGAGTTTGATTGAGATCGAATCAACCTACAATAAAAGCAATTGTCGACTCAAATACCTCGAGAAAAACGAAGAAGTCGACTTCATATCGAATCGAGGTGTTTGATTGAGATCGAATGACTCAAATACATCGAGAAAAACGAAAGAAGCCGACTTCATATCGAATCGAGGTGTTTGATTAAGATCGAATGGACCTTCGAGAAGAGCAATTGTCGACTCAAATACCTTGAGAAAAACGAAGAAGTCGACTTCATATCGAATCGAGGTGTTTTATTGAGATCGAATGGACCTTCAATAAAATCAATTGTCGACTCAAATACATCGAGAAAAACGAAAGAAGTCGACTTTATATCGAATCGAGGTGTTTGATTAAGATCTAATGGACCTTCGAGAAGAGCAATTGTCGACTCAAATACCTTGGAAAAACGAAAGAAGTCGACTTCATATCGAATCGAGGAGTTTGATTGAGATCGAATCAACCTACAATATAAGCAACTGTCGACTCAAATACCTCGAGAAAAACGAAGAAGTCGACTTCATATCGAATCGAGGTGTTTTATTGAGATCGAATGGACCTTCAATTAAATCAATTGTCGACATCGTGAAAAACGAAAAAACGAAAGAAGTCGACTTCATATCGAATCGAGGTGTTTGATTGAGATCGAATGGACCTTCGAGAAGAGCAATTGTCGACTCAAATACCTTGAAAAAAAAAAAAAAAAAAAAAAAAAACACGAAAGAAGTCGACTTCATATCGAATCGAGGAGTTTAATTGAGATCGAATCAACCTACAATATCATCAATACGTGTCATGTTAATGGAGTGGCAGCAGGACCATTCATTTTAGTCCTCAATTTCGCGAAATACATAATTCGAGTGGTTTTGTCCGATCCAAACGCCGCATCCGGATCATTTTCAGATTACTTACATGTCTGTGAAGTCTTTCGTCATGCTTCTCTGACGGTTTCCATTTTCAGGTCACGCTGAAGTTCGTCATCTCTTATGTACTACGGGGCATTGACTATCCCCCTAAGTACTTTATTTTGAAAAGTTTAAATGTGTTTAATGTCGGACTTTTTTGAGCAGCCCCAAATTTGTATGCCACACGTCCAGGCTGGTTTTAGAATTTGCTTGTACAGCAGTAACTTGTTATGAACCTCTAGTTCTGAGTGCCTCTTACATCTTCCAATATTGAATATAGGAACCAATCTCAATGAAGTAAAATCTGATAACCTACTTGAATTTTACGTACAAGAACGATGGACCGTGGCAATTCCCAAATCATACGGGCATCAAACACAGCTAAATATCTAGGGTTGATCAAATTTTGATGTTGAGCTCGGTTTTAAAAATTGTGATGTGCTCTTTCCATCTTAGTTTAGCATCTAGCGTCAACCCTAGATATTTAGCTGTGTTCGATGCTGGTATGATTTGGGAATTGCCACGGTCCATCGTTCCTGTACGTAAAATTCAAGTAACCAGATTTTACTTCATTGAGGTTGGTTTTCCATTTGTTGACTTCATCAAGGTGATTTTGAAGTTTGTGAGCAGCTTCTTCTGCTGTGTTCCCCTCGCCCGCGAATGCTGTATATCAGCAAAAGTTGCTGTAACTCCACTTTTACCAGATAGGTGTCAAATTAAGACGATAAAATATAGAATAAACCACAAACGGAAAGTGTTCTGTCTCATCACTCATGTATTGGAAGGTTGACAGAATAAGGTCAATTCGATTGTTAAATGTCAGGAAAGTTTTGTGGGCTCTATATAAAAGAGAGTTATTTTCAGAGATTTCCGTTCTTGCCAACTTTTCCACTCAACAACCCTCTACGTAGGAATTCGATAAGGGGAGTCATTACGGCCAATGAACTCAACTACGAAGGTCTCAATCGATATGAGAAAAAATGTTCTAGTCATGCAGACAATGAATCGAAGCTATGACGAGTCGAATTGTACTAATGAGCGAAATTTCGAAGTGACCTACAAACTACAGCGGGTCGCGAATTTGGTTTTCTGTACTGACTTTTTACCTGTATTTTTTTCCATTACGGTAAAATTTGAGATTTCGTATTGATCAGACATTGTCATATTACAATGGTATAAGTACGTAAATATACCTCGAATCAAAATCCGTCTTACCGCCGTCCACGGCACTTGGCGGTTTTGAAATCAACCGAGAAATTGAGATTCGGCATTCGGCAGTCGCTGATAATTCTTGAAACTTTTCATATTTTTTCATGCTTAAGTCAGTATTGAGTGAAAAGTAGAGGTCAAAATAAAAAATTGTCAACTCGTTATATCTCAAAAACTTAAAATTGACGGTATAGTTTTCTAAAAATAGAAATGTCGAATATTTCGAATATTTCTGTTTGGAGTGATTTTTAAAGCCCATCCAGAGCATTGAATGACTTGCCATTTATTCACAAGGGCCCAAGGTAGAACCAAAAAAATCCTCAACATGAGCGTGAATCAAACGATAGAACAGCACCGTTGTGATAGCGAGTGTTTCGTTTTAAAATGCTTTTGGTGCCTACGAAAGGAAAGTATTTTCAGAAACGATGCAGGCAGGGAGAGTTGATGGGTCGACATCCTGATTAGCAAAGTAACCTTGATCTAAGCCTCGTGTAAATTACTGTAAATTTTAATTTCAAGAACCATTTGTACATATCGATTGTATAAGTAAATACTCGGAGTTCAGTAATATGTTTGTGAATGGCTCATTACTAGTGACCCTGAACAGAAATAATAGGCCGGAGGGATATTTTCTCAGGAAATAAACTCTTCGTGAGAAAATCCTGCAGCGATTCACTGATACCTAGGGATCAAACAGTACATAACATTATCGGATCCAGAAACGTAAACAACATCTTTATTCACAAAAAAGCAAGCGGTTTGAACTGATCAGCATCGTAGCACTTTGATAATATAATATATAATATTCGACGAGCTGAAATTATACATTTTCATTTTAATAATTTATTTGAGGGATGGAGCGTTTCTTCTTGATGGAAGTGGGTGCGGTAGGTTGTGGTTTCTTAGGGTCTGCATTGGGGCAGGTCCACTTGAGGTAGTACTCAGGGGGGTTCACTTTTCCTTTGATCCACACTTTGCACGCGCACTTGTCTCCGGGCTTTTCGCCGAGTTTCGTCACACAAACTGTCAACAAATTCAAGTTTTACGGGGAGGCATGATAAATAGTGGAAATTATTCAAGTTCTTAGTTTCGATAGTATAACAATTGACGTAGGTATGTTTTTGTAATACGGTAAAAGTATAAAAATCACTCATTTATAATAATTATAAATGAGTGATTTTTAAAAATCTTGACAATTTTTAAAAAATTAATTTTTTGAAAATACTTGTACGTTACTGTGCATTTCCAAAAAATATGCTGAAAGCTATCAAATCTCAGGAAAACTTGGTAATTCAAGATATTACGATATTTATTGACATAACAAACAAGGAAGAAGAGTCCACCACACTCATTAAGTGATAACGTGTTAATATATTAGATGCAATCGTTTACTAATTATTAGTAAACGATTGCATCTAATATATTAACACGTTATCACTTAATGAGTGTGGTGGACTCTTCTTCCTTGTTTGTTATGTCAATAAATATCGTAATATCTTGAATACCAAGTTTTCCTGAGATTTGATAGCTTTCAGCATATTTTTTGGAAATGCACAGTAACGTACAAGTATTTTCAAAAAATTAATTTTTTAAAAATTCTCAAGATTGTTCTATCCAGGACGCGACGGTAGAGTCAGAATTACGATATCTTATTCCGTTCTCAAACTGGAGCACTTTGAAGATGAAGAAACGTAGTTGTTAATTGAGATGTTCTTCACGGTTCAACTGCTCCAATCTGATAACGGAATGAGATATCGCTATTCTGACTTCACCGTCGTGTTCAGCGTTAAAAAATCAATAAACGTCATAATCTTTTGCGTGTGTTAATCAGCAAAAAAAAGACAAAATTTGTAAAATGGAGACATTTTACATAAAACTAGTTCTTTCTTCGAAAAATCGCTCTTATAGCCGTGCTTCATGACTGCGGATGTATTTTTCTTTATAGTGGAAGAGTGGTAAAACAATCGTCATAACTCTCTCCAAAGTTTGATGGGGGATTGCATGCATTTCTCTTTGGTTATCCTTGCGAGAAAATGTCCCTGCGACAAACTCTGAAGCGACTTATGGTGAGCAGCGTGTGGAAAATGGGGGTCGTCATATGAGTGACGTTATCTGTTCGGAATAATGGGTTTGTCCCTACTTTTGGTATGCATTTCAATTTACCACTCTTCCTCTATTAATGTCGGACCCTGTATATCGGACCCTGTATATCACTATACTTAAATAATATTTAAGTATTATGTTCTTACTTGGTGAGGATATTTTTGAACAAAGTTAAGAGCTTGATAAAGTTATGATCATGTATTTGTTCAAAATTAGACGCTATAGGCGATACTGAATTCTAAAATAAAATAATTAATGGTTAATAATGTAATTCATGTCTGTAATTCCAATTGTATTCTTCACTTGAAAATGTTGAATTCATTGCTCACTCGCTGTTTATATTTGGTGATGGAAACTACGATATAATTTAAGCTTGGATTAAATTTAAAAAGTTAGTCTATGAAGAATGAAGAGCTATGGCACTGAAAAGAATTGAACTTTTGAACTGATGAAAAATTCATAAAAAATTTCCACGTTGAGACACGTTTTCACTAACCACTATATAAAAATAGTATTGATGTAAAAGACGATAACTCCGATACCTGAGGGGTTCACAGCCTGCGACGACGGTCGGTCGATGTCTGACGCCGCGACGAACGCCAGAAACAGCGCGAGGAACAAGATTTTCATCATCATGAATATGGGAATCTGCGAACATAACGATAAAATTATAAATATACAAATTCCTACTAATCCACCAATTAATCGATTATAAAGAAGACAAATAAAAGTGCAAGTTGTATAAATATTAAAACTCTGCAAATTCTTGACACAACGGTTTATTATCTTCCTTGTGCAGATCACCCTTCTGTCTATACCAGACTGTGTTGCAAATCGGCACCATACCATATTCTCACCGTACTCATACCATACCATACGAATTTCTTTCCTATCATACCATATTGTACTAGACCAAATCATACATACAATAATATACCATACCATATTCATACCATGTCATACAAACCGAGTGAATATTGAAATGTCATCCATTTCTGACCTATATTTAAAATTTCAAGTATCTTGCTCATCATCAAAATTTAATTTGTTTAAACAAATAGGTATTATTTAAACAATTTTACAGACAAGAAACCGAGTGAATATTGCATTGTGGTCCAGTTCTGAACTATTTTTAAAATTTCAAGTCAATAGCTCATCATCAAAATTTAATTTGTATTATAACAAAAAGGTATTATTTAAATAATTTTACAGATGAGAAACCGAGTGAATATTGCAATGTGGTCTATCCCCGACTCACGGTTAAAATTTCTAGACTGTAGTTTACCGGGAAGATGACAAAAGGTAGTTTTATTCTGGGCGTCTGAGGGTTGGGTCACATAACGACCGTTTTCGACGCGAAAGTTTAGTGTTTTTCCTAAACCTTTGCGCGCTAACTGTGAACGAACGGCTGGTCGCACAAAAATCCAATTGGTCTTAAAAGATTCCTAATTTTTCAGGTCATTCAAAAGTGAACTAAAAATTACACGGTTCAGTTGAATATTTTGAGATATGACATCGTCGAAATTTTAAATTTCGTTTTGAACCCCTTCCCCTTGTCCTAGGGTTATGAAAAGTTTCGAGGATCATTGTGGGGCTGGTCCAAACCCAGAAACCAAATTTTGTAATTTTAGCTCAACGCTAACTGGGCAAAGTGGCACGGACGGCGGACGGCGTACGGGGGACGGCGTACGGCGTACGGCGTACGGCGTACGGTGTACGGCGTACGGCGTACGGCGGACGGACGGATTTTTTTTTATTCGATTTTCTGAATCTACGTGTCTTGAAACGTAAACCAACAAATTTTGAGGGGGGGTTAAAAAATTTTTTTCTTTGGGCGATTCCAATGGTTCATTATCGAAGATAATAAACCAAAAACGTGGGTTTTGCGCGTTTAGCTGGTGTGCATCTGTGCCTGAATTTCACGAGATTTAAAATTAGCCTTATCATAAGATTTCAGTGCTTTACATGGCTAGCCTTCGAGAAGAATGCACTTAGTAATCAAGAGTAACTACATAGGTATCCACAAAAATATCTTTAAGAACTGCAGACAATCCTTCAGTAACCACAGAGAGAACACTAAATCATTACAGAACTGTTAGAAAGTCGTATAAAAAGTTAGTGTTCATTAACGGAAACGTCAAATGTGGTAATAAGATGCGAAATTCTACCAAATATAGTCTTAATAATAAACAAAACCTGTAATGTACCTGTAACGAGGGTAGACACTAGTGGTTTTCAGTCTTATTGGTCAGGCTGGAATGGTAGAATCTAGGAATGGTAGAAGCATCTGATGCTTCTACTAAATGTTAATTGCATTCAACGTATCGAATTCTGTCAATAAAAGTTGACTTCCATGTCATTTGATGGAGATTAGGTATCGTGTTAAAGCAGAAATGCTTGGTTTTGTTGTTGACGAACGTGTGAGCGCAATGAAATTCTATTTATAGTATTGTCAAATCATGTAAATGTGATTTGACTTAACTTTAAGTGGTAGGACATAATTTAAGTGGTATGAATCGACATAATAAATATGGTGATAACCTGGGAACGGTAAAATGGTTTTTGTTGTGTATTCTAACCAAATGGCCCGTGCGAGTTTTTCTTTATATCGAAAATTGATTCCAATATCGGTATCGGTAGTCATAATCACATTAACAAACGAATAAAGCGAATTTTCGAAGAAATAACTGGTTGTATGTAAAATGTCACAGCTTCCCAAAACCCCCTTCAGAGTCTCTCGATTCTGCTCATCTACGAATTTAGCCTTCCGACTGCCAATACAGATTTTTTGTGCAAATTTGAACTTTTTATCCCAATTCTATCGAGAGTTGTCTGGAATGACACATACCTACATAATATGTACATATTATGATTTTTAGTGTCTTTTGGCAGTAAATTCAGGATGGTCGGAAACGGATTTTGGTGTAAACATTTTTCAGAAATTCGAGTTTCAAAAATTTTGGACTGAGAACTAGGTATAGCTTCCTTCTTTTCGAAAATTCGCTAAAGTGGAAATGATTCGATCCTCAACTCTAGTCGATCGATATCGAATGTCCTTCATCGTTTTTCGGTAAAACAAGTTCAAATTCCGGCGGCTTCTCATCAAGTTGATGTTTACAGTGTAGTTTGGCATCGATTGCAACATCAACATAATTTTTCCTTCGACTCCGGAAGGAATTCAAAGTCGGAGTCAATAGAACCCGTCACTTCCTGGCGTGGATGTTGGACGATGGCGTGACTGCAGCAGATAACGGTCGCAATAACTGAATCATTCCATTTGAAATCACCAACGATTTATCAAGATGGGCTTTCTGCTCGTAGATATACCCTCTGGTCCCCTAAGCTAAATCAATCACTCGTTATCTATCAAATGAATCATTCATTGGGAAACCTATTCATCTGAAGATACCAAAGTTGATGACTACATTTTTGACATTACATGAAAAGTTTGTGCTCCCTGGATAGGTAATGACATTAAATGTCAAATTTTGACGAAAGTAGAAAACTAGAAAACATTGATTCGTTTTACCGAGTTTTGTGGTGTTAATAACAACTTGACTGGAATAATAGTTTTGGGCTCGAAAATAATTAAAAGTCGAAATGAAAATCCACAGTAATGCAGCATGGCTATAAGAGCGAATTTTCACAGAAACAACTGGTGTTATGTAAAATGTCTCCATTTCACTGGTTTTATAATAAATCTGTGTCGATTTCTTGCCATGAAACAAGTTTTCAAACTTGTCAGTGGTACTGTGCAATATGTAAACAAGATGTGCCAATCGGATAATGATTATGATCTACATGCATGATTAGGATCGTGAATTTACCAAGAACAATTCGCTAGAACTCCACTCTCCCAAATTTAAATTTATTCAGCGATAAGCTTGGGGTTTTCCACGCTACAGCTACAGTTGAGTTAAAAGCTATTTTAAAACCATTCATCATTTCCCACATTGAGCTGCGTTCTTCATAGATCCCAATGGGTCATCGCGTACGTAGCCACTTCCCTTGAAGATGATTCAAAATCTACCTCATGGCAGTGTAAATGAAACGATGATATAAGATCTAATCGTTTATCGTTGGTGAACACATGACTGGATGAATGAAGACGATATTCTTGTAGATTTTGTTGAGACATTTGGACCAACGCCATAAAATGTTCAATCTTGGGCCTATTAGTAAATTAGGGAATTAGGCTTCGATATCCACGATTTTAGTAAAATTGAGTTTTTTGGGTTGTACTCACAAAACAATACCACCCGGATTTGGATACTGACATCACAGTAACAAGTTTGGTTAATGAGTTGTAGACGGAATTGTGTGGCTTTATTTTTGATGTTGATGTAAATCATGTTTGGAACAGTTCATTGGACGTTATGGTCCCCAATAGGGTCATGGTGGTGGTTATTACGGTGATAGAATTCTGGAACGACCCATTATACTGGAAATTAGTCGTGGGGTCTGGCAGTTGAGTGAATGTCATAGGAAGTGACAATTGTGGGCACAATCTGTGGAGGCCTTGGAGAAATGGTGCATAACACGCTTTTTGTTGGGCGTTTGATGAAAATATTACGATTGGCATGACTTCAATAGATGTCGACGGTCAATCTGGATTTTGGCGGGATGAGGAAGGATGTTTTGATAGGGGAAGATCCTATCTAGTCATGCACGTTTTGAACCGTGCGCAGTAGGTTGGCTGGGTGTGTGTCGTTCCGACAACAGAGATGTAACAGCCGATGGAGAAAAAGATACTTCGCAAATTTTTATCAAGTGATAATCGTGTTGTCTGATAATTTAAATAATGATGGTAATTAATGCGACTAACCTGTAAATAATCGCGGAAGACTTGGGACGATGGCTGGAGGTGGAAGGTGAATGCCGGAGCGAGGAGTTGCCAGCGGTACAGGAAAGGCGGGAGTAGGGGGAACTCAGGATGAGGATGTGTTTAAGAGGCGGGTCAAGGACTTTGGTCAAGGTCACTCAGAACAATACGTTCGCAGAAACCACCTCATGATTTCCACGGATCGTGTTTTTCCTTATAGTACTGAATAGTTCAGAGCTGAGTACAGTGATTTTTGACGCTTCGATATTGATAGAGTCGATCTATCGTAGCAACGCATTTACTTTCAAGCGGAAAACCCACGTCAGGACTGTGAATAACATCAGGTGCAAGCCACTTACAGCCGGATGAGGTATATGGATAACAAACGATAATGAGGGTTATTGAGAAGCCAGAACTTTCCTCCTCCTTATATCTATTCTTAGAAGAGCGATTTCACTCGAATTGAAGCACTGCTAAAACTAAGATGCACAGCCTTCATTCAGGGCCTCAAATGTGATAGTCCAACGAACCCAGTTTCCAATAGGGATGGCCGACGGAGACAAAATAATCGATTATGGAATTATCGATAGTTTTACAGACTCGATTAATCGGTTATCCAATTAATCGGTTGAAAAAAATCGATTCATAGATTAATCGAATCGATTTTTACATGTCACACTATGGGGGAAGTCGGGGAAGTTCGACACTATTATATTGGGGAAAGATCATTTTCATTGCAACAATTTAAAAAAATAGCACTGGACCTCTAGTGCATAGAGATGTGTGAGGGGAACTGTTACCATATAATACCACAAAATTTTCAGAAGTAAAGTCACGCAGTCACAGTAGAGCCGCAGCCATCGCCGGCCCGGCAAGTGAGGCAAACATTAGCACAAGTTTTTTGCATTTTGGTTTAATATCTTCGATAATGAACCATTGGAATCGCCCAAAGAAAAAATTTTTTTAGTTTAACCTCCGATACCGATTTAAATCGGTTTCAAACAATCGATTCTGTAATAATCGTTTTTAAAATTAATCGATTCGATTAAGACGGTGTATCGGTAGCAAATAATCGATCTTTCGATTAATCGCGATCGGTATCGGCCATCCCTAGTTTCCAAGTTGGGCCACTCCCGAACTCCAGACTTCTGCTCAAATCGTTAGAAAATCCTTCCCCTTAGGAAATTCCTAAGATTCTCATAAGATTGGAAGATCCTTTTCTAGTTAGTGTTTTTGAAAGCATGGTTTCTTCTAAAAATCGCTTCACTTGTTTGTCCTGAAATGTAGGAACAGGATGATGTACCAATTAACTCGTTCCGCGGAAGCTGGTTTGGTATGTAAACCAAAACCCTTCCCACAGTCTCGTCCTTCGGATTAGAAAGTGAAAAAATCGTTGATCCCCAATATTCATCCCTCTCTCCAAAGCTATTGCACTACTTAAACGACTAACAGATAACATTTCCGGCGGAAAACTGTTTGTCACATTCCAGAACAATCTATCTTGTGAACGCTAAGGTAGTTTCAGTTTAGGTTCATCGCCTACAATAAGAACCAGGCTTTTCTCTTTTCTCTGTTTTCTCCAGTCATAGGAGCCACAGTGAAGATGGAAAAGGATTAATATTCATCAGTAAACATCCCAATTATAGAAAAAACGCTGCAAATATTTCCACAACGGTTTAAATCTCTGGTCGTCGGTCCCTCCAGATCGCTATTCTACGTAAAATATCCTTGTGAGTCCCATAACTATATGAATTTATTTGTATTTATATAATTCATTGGTTTTACTTGTAGCCACATACGTCGGAAATAATGTATAACAATTCGTAGCTACCAACAGAACTGTTTCTTGTTCTGGATTACAAAATATCTGATATTCCGTAATTCGGAACAAGGAACTCCATATCAAGGCGGAAAAAGTTATTCGTTACAGTTTTAAAGTATAATATACTTATAGGATTCCCTAAAATTTGAAGAAACTTTCTCTATACATAGAGAAATAGAGAAGATCTTTTAGAAAATTCAATACACTTTAATTTAAGACCAGAATTGTGCTTCTAAACCGAATGGTTTTCTCAAAGACTACCAAAACCGAAAAGCGGGTAACGGGTATTCAGCACCCAAGTGAGTTGAAATGTGCACGGCGTCATGAAGAGGTTTTGGATCACACTTGTGCTAAAATTTCTGTTTTCCGAGCAGCACGAAGTTAGCACACAATTTTCAGGGTTGCAAATTAAAGTACACACTAACCATTGGCAAAGAACTACAGGCACTTTACATTTTATTGAAATTTCAGCGAATCTCCATGGAACTGGAGAAAACTGCAGTTTTCTCCAGTTCCAGGATATTTTTGATATCCCAACTGGGCGCGAGTGGGACGTTTTTCTCGTAATCCCGAAGAGTATCCGAACATATGGCAAAAGGTCCCTTTAGTAATTATTAATTTTTTCTAGACTAAAAAGGGTGCGGGGGAAGGGATGGTACAAAAATAGTTATCATTTTCCAGGACGATTCAATTATTGAAAATAAGTATCTTGAGGATATCAACCTTTCAGTGTTTATCGCTTTGAGTGAGATAGTGTGGGGAATACAATTAAAACCTTTAGTATTAATTGCGAACAGACACGTATTGTTCATGTGGTTTGAAAACGTGTGTATACGAAGCACATGGGTGTCAATGTGCTCTGGCCTACGAATTAGTCCCAGGCCGACTTAATACCACACTGAATGTTCTGTGAACATCGGTTTGAGGATGACGACAGGGGTTAGGAGTGAATTCGCTGTATTATCTGTTGGACGCCGATCGTGAAGGAACAGGAAACTGTTGTCTCGGACATTTGCCACTGATTTCATGTTATTTGAATAATTATTTCAAGCCCATGAGCGTATATTTTGTGAAAAACGTGTGACTTTCCAGAAATTGTTCCCATTGATATAACTGTTTCGATTTTAAGTTGTGTTCCATAATAAAACCACTTGCTATTCTCCAGATAATAGTTTTGTCTTTTCTTAGGAATACTGGCCCTATTACTAATATAATCTACGCAGCTGCTGGTTGAGATGATAAAAGAGGTTTCACATTCAAAACTAGAGATAGTGCCATAATGAAGTGCTAATATCGACAACTCAAAACAAAGCGGGTACACGTTACGGTGTGTAACCTCTTTCCTCTAACACGCATTCTACGTACGTAAGAACGTATTGAACTGTTGAAATGTTGGTTATCCTGAGTGTATTTTGTGTATGGAATTTCTGAATGTTCGGTAAAATGATAACTTAGTTTTGATATTTTCATTTTTCCTTTGTACCCAAATGCAACGCAGTAGACACCTATGATAAAAATTGGCCCATTCAAGTACCTGTCCGCATTGAGAAATTTTAGGCAATGAATTGTATAGAAAAATTCAAATAATACGTTCAGGAAACCTCCAGAAAATGGCATCCTTACGAACAATCAATCTCGCATGCTTTTTTGTTGTCATGTAATTCCATCACAGCGCTGAAGAACGCTAACTCGCATAACGCATTGATAGATAATAATTAACTCCACTGAGCAATCAGTAATTAAAACTCGTCCGTGGCTCATCCTGACCAATCAACTGCTTCAATTCAACGCGTCTTCATCCGGTTATAAAGGGCAACAACCTGAGCGTATCTGATTTATCCCACGTCGAATTTTCATAATATTCGCATTAAATTTTGGGAACGAAAATTCCTTGAAACAAAAACACTCGGATTTCTCACGAGTTATGCAAAATTAGTTGTTTTTAACGAGCTTTGATAATCATTGCCAGTTGGTAAATGGTAATACTTTCGATTATCATATTATTATTCTTTTTTTTTTATACCATGCTCATTAATAATTAATGAAAAAATTATTGACCTCGCTAGTCAACCAAAGCATTCTTTTCTATTGAAAATTGATGAATACCAAGCCCCCCCCCCCCCCCCGCTAATAATACAAATTCTGATCAAAATCACAATATCATTTACGGTATTTAGAAACGAGTGGCAAATGGATCTGACATTTTTCTCCAGCTGTGTGTTTGTTTGCACATCATGGAATCATTCGAACTAAATGAGGAATATGAACGGTCCGAAATGAAATCAACGTTTTTATCGAATTTTTGAAGAAAAGGAAGGTTTGTTCAAAATTTGTTCTCGGTTCAAAATTTTGAAATTTCCGAAACATTTTCATACCGAAATCCGTTCCAACCACCCTAAATTCACTGCCAAAAGTCACTTAACATTACCTATGTGTGTATATATATTTATGTATGTGCCATTCCAGACGATAGTAACTCTCTACAGAATTGAGATAAAAAGTTCAAATTTGCACAAAAAATCTTTTCTAGCAATCGATAGGCTAAGTTCGTAGATGGGCAGAATCAGGTCAGGGGGTTTAGGGGAGTTTTAAGGGAAGTGGGGGGGGGGGGATTTACCCACATATCCCAAAAATGAAACAGTCTGACAAGTGACACATCATTTTAAAGGTTTTACGCTGAACACGATGGTGGTCAGAAATGCGATGTCTCATTCCGTTCTCAAACCGAGCGCTTTGAAGATTAAGGTGTTCATCGCGGAAATAATGTTTATATTTGGGATCCACCAAGTTTTTGAAGAGAGAAATCCCTAACGTTGCCCACTTGTCAACACTGATCTAATGAATTACGGCACCCTAGTGAAAACTGTATTGTTTAACTCAGCGGGAGACGTATCGATTTGATGAGCCGACACTTATGTCACCATTGCGTAAAACCAGCTCCAAATTAATAGACGTTTCATTTTTTTTTTCATCCATTGTGCCCGGGAGTATCGTCACCTTGTCTCTCGAAGGTCCTTTTGAAGTGCAGAAGATGGAGAAAGCATATCCGGTGAAAGGTTCCATCTGAGGGACCTCCGGGCTGGGCGTTTTCATTGACGTGACGAATCTCACTTACCTTCCGCCCATCTATGGAACGTGAATTTAGAGATGGCATACTGTCTTATTATCACCATCCAGCTAGATCACGTATTTTTGAAATCTCAAAATGTCGTCGACGATCAAGTTAATGCGTCAAGTTAAGTATCAGTTCGCGCCTCCCATCTAATTCTTCTAGTCTATCGAGATCCTGTCAAATTCCAAGTGAATTTAAAATTGTACTTTAACATTAGTCAACGCCATGTGAACATCAATCGCCAAAAAAAGTCACTTGAAGAGAGTAGGTTAAGTAAAATATTCGATATATTTAAATATAGGCAGGTAAGGCTAAAATTGGAATTAGTTAGGATATTCTATCCTTCAACAGCCTCATTTGACAAAGCTAGTACACCCATATATAGCCACTTGATGCCCAAATCATAAACTAAAATATTTATGGTTGTCTATTTTGATGACATTTATTGCTTCATACCAACTTCAGTTAGATCGTAACCTTATTTGAGAAATGGGATTAGGATCCGAGTCTTCAACAAGTTGAATTCTATAATCCCGCGTTATTCCTCAAAATTTCAAACTGACAATGGCTACTCCAAGAGACAAGGTCGTTCAAATGAATTGCAAAATGCAGGTCGTTCCCAGAGCCAGTTTCCCTGATGGTTAATTCATGGTTTCTCCAAAGTAGATTGAGAATGATTTTGATATCGGTTGCCCCCGTTACAAGTTAAAAATTTATTGTTTGTAATTCCGTTCGGTTACTGACAATGGTGAGGCCGGGGGGATTAACATCTCCTTGGTGAGAAGAACAAAACGGATTTCACAATGGTTTATTTCGGTTTACATTAATCGGAATATTTATAGGACTTTCTCTCCACTCTAGAAAGACGGTGAATGTTAGTGAGGTCTAACATGATTTCAATGAAAGAGGGCTAAGAATAGCGTATAGAAGGACCACAAGAATTGTACAAATGAGGAGGCTCAGAGAGTCAAGGAAGCACCAGAAAGGGGAGACTTGTATAGGATAGCTTTCCAATGTTACAAGAGTGAAGGACTAAGTACTTTTTACAACTTACGGAGAGCAAATACAGAAATGGGAGAGCAAGTTTATCACTTTCAAAAAGTGATGAATGATGAGAAGTCTGACGCAGCAGCATGACGTTCAGAGTGGGACATGGTGTTAAAGAATAGCTGGTGCTATAAGTGACATGAAAAATGGTAAAGGACCTGACGTATATGGAAACTTCCGGGAGTCCTTGAATCAGATACAATAATAATTGTTAGATTGATTGAGCCCCTATTCCACGTGACAAGAGTCAGAGCAGGAACATGTGGGTACTAAGAATATCCAAACAAAGTGGAGATGGATTGATCTCTCGCTCCGCAAGAAGGACCGAGTCGAGGAGGATGAAAGCAGAGAAGGCCTAGAATTTCGTGGAGACGGTCCGTGTGGAAGGAGGCACAACGTGTGGACGGTTGGAAGAAAGTCGTGGAGGCCGTATGCTCCTCTAGGAGCCAAATGCACTGTCAAAAGTAAGTCAAGACTTTCTCTGAGGATGTGAGAGCAATCGATATACACGATAATCACTATGAATCGAACAATCACTGAGGAAAGAACAAGATTCATCCGAACTGACTGGAAACAAATGTTAACCAATTACAGAATTCGATGATTGTCATACGGAGACCTATTCCATAACTACCCATAACCATTATTATAGTATAGACGAGCCAACTCCTACTACATGGTTCATTTTATTTCTTCCAATGACCATACCGATTGGAGCGTTGAGCAGAATACTGTCACACTGATATACTCGTATTCTTAACTGGATTAAAGCACATCGAAGCAACATAACTTGGCATTTTCAGACCCACTGAAAGGAGTTTGTTGCAACCGTGATGCTTTGAACGAAGACCTTCCGGCTACTCTCAAAGCTACACTCTATTAGAGATCTCTGAAGTTATGAAAGAAGCTTTGTGCGCTAGTAAACTCGAGGTTCTTCTCTGAATGGAATGGCAATTTATGAAACAGAACAACCAGTACTCAGTATCAGAGAAAAATTACTTTACAGAGAAACTTGTACAAGAAATGAATTGAGAGTTTGCGAAAATGCTGTCCATAAATGTCAATATCTTGTTGGTAATGAAAATAATGTGAAATTATGGGATTCCAATCAACGCCCAAATCAGATTCTGTTATGTAGGTGTTTTGTTCTACTTGACTCTTCCATGAAAAACTCAACGTTTTCGGACATTGTTGATTCATGAGATCTCAATAACGTCCGATTAGGCGACCTGTTATGACCTTGATGTGCGCGACCCATTTTGTCAAACCGTCGAGAGAAAGGTCAAAGCAGATTGTTTTGACACCATTACCAATCTGTCATAACCGCTCCTCACTAAACATGTTTATTCTGTGCACACCCTCTCGAAAATGGTGTGATAAGGCGAAAGACGTCACAGTTATTAATCGAATAAAGATTCATTCAACTCTTTGAAACATTAAATAATATAAATAGGCACGATCAATAAGACAGTTGAGTCAGGTGGTAATTTTATGTTAGTTGTATCAGCCGAACCAATGTAAAAGGTCCACTATTTTCGTAAACAGTTCTTGAATGTAAAGTGAAAATCACCAACCTACTGACTTATCCAAGCGATGATTGATCACTTATTGGTAGTGATCTGCAAACTGGTTGTTATTTTCATGCATACATTCAAGAACTGTTTACGAAAAAAATGAACCTCATGGGCTCGTATTTGATATACGGATTTGATATACGGATATTGCAAAAATGTGCAACAAAATATCAATTCGAGGTTTGAATTTCATTTGAGATCATCCAATAGCTACCTGCAACCACTTCATCTAAAAACTTCGTGCATAAATGTTTCAATACGATTCTCGTGTCTCGTAGTTGCTACTAATTATTGTTTAGTACTTGCACGACCAAGTCCATGGACAATTATTGTAAATTAGTTACAATGAGAGTTTGAAAGGTTTGATATTACAGACAAATTTTTTTCTACTTGACTCGGTGTAGGCCACTCTGGTTATTAAATAATCGTACGTTCCCTATTATGTCATGCTATAATAACGTATTAGGTAATGTTGATATAACAATATGATGCTGTGCGGGCACGCACATATTTTTTGCGCTGGTTGAACGTAAGTAGTTATTAGATTGAAATTATGGATCAGAGAGTAGGTGTCTTAAAACACCATCAATATGAAGGACAGCTGGATAGGAACGGAATGTAACAAAAAGCAGATAATTGCTCAGATGATTTTTCATTGTACACGTGGTTGTTTTTCTGGCGTGACCTCCCTTCATTCCCCACAGGACCACCTTCAGTTGGGCGTATTTTTTGCAGCGCTTTTTTCATGCCGTTTTGCGAGCCACTGAAAACACTAGACTGTAGCACTTCGATCAAATGGCATTCCGATCCGCCCACATCCCACGATTTGCTGATAAGTAATTTTCAGGCTGGATTGTTAGGAATCTTCTGTTTTTTATTTATAATTTTGTCCCTGGGAACTAACGATTGTGCCTGCTGCCCTTTAGAATGAGTGAGAACATACAAATATTTGGGTATATTTTGTGTCTGACGACGAGGATTGGTGCGAAACGTTCAGACGAGTCGTGAGCTACTTCTTTGTGTTGAGTTTATACTTCCTGATAAATAAATATACACATTTAAATATATATTGGTATATAGCCCCAGCTGCCAGTAATGGAATGTTTATTACTCGCAGCTGGGGCTAGCCATCAATTCTGGTATGGGTTGTTATGCAATCTTAAGTACTCGTTATATCTAACCAGGTGTAGTCATGATGGCCGGACTGAAGAACTAAGAAATTAAAATCTCCAGTTCAAATGACTTTCCAGGTGCTGCGAGAATGTCTCATATTCCGTTGGGTTTGTTATTCAGAATTCGTAATTAGGTAATTTTTTGTTAACGAGGTCGCTCCCAGGGAGCAAACCCTACAAATTGGTATGGATCCTGCACAATAGGGAGCACCAGAATAGATAATCTTGTGTGTTTAGTCTTGATGGATCAGCTCTTCCTTTGTAGGTCGTACGAATCTTTGAGTTAAATCTTTGGTAACGCTGGGAGGCTTCCCGAGTACCTAGCTAACGCACCTGTTCAAAAACGATAGGTACTTAGCAGAAATGGTAAGCGTTCACTCCCCAAAGGCCTGTCACCCAAACCTGCCGACCTCCGCGAATCGAGTCATCTTTAAGGGAGTGATTATAGACACACCGCGTGTCTATAAGAAAACAAAATATTATTTACACACCGAAAAAGCTTTTCCAGCGTGTATATAATAAAATATTCAATATAAAATATTTTGAGTATATTTTGAGTATTAGTATATAATAAAATATTCAATTCATCGCTGTGGAGAACTCTCTTGTCCTCAACTCATCCCCACGGTAATGTTCGTTAGAACGCGAATGTCTAACTAATCTATATGGTACTAATCTGTTGTTTGGGGGATGTTTTTATTCTGCAACCCCGTCCACTTGATCTATATGTCCAACTAATCTATAATATAGATAGTAACAATGCAAAACCGGCGTAAGTTGAACGCGGCGTGCCTATAGCAATGTTCTACGCTGAGGACACGCGGCGTGAATATAATATCGGTCCATCTTTAAATCTCGAGTGTACAAGACTCTCTGGACTGATGCTCCCACATCCGCCGCAGACCACGATGGTTCACGGACTCGAAACACGTATTTTGAAACAAGAAATTTGTATTCGATCCCAGTAACTTCTGGTGAGGCATTAACTTGGTGAAACGCCCGCCATTGCTCTTCAAACCACCAGTTTAAAACATGATGTCGGGGAATACCACTCATATACGTCCCACAGATTGCTCTTTTCCTTTTCAAATCTACGGCCGTCATGCGTCATGATAGGGAGGGAAATCAATCATTTGCACCTTTATGGGATGGTTTGAGCCACAATATTTTCGTTGATTAAATAAATATTAAGAGTAGACCATTGCCACATCTCTGTTCGATCGACGGTCGCTATTCATATCTTGAAACGTATAAACTACCAACCCGTCAACTTGTCTAACGGGAAGTCTTGAATCCGGTTTCACAAAACAATTACTTCCATACGCCCTCTCCAAACGAAGCCTCGGCCATAATTCCTGTGTGTAAGTGTGCGTCAGTTATAAAGCTTCGTTGCACTCAAACTTCCTTCATCACACAACTAAACTGTACCAACTCATCCACCACACGGTCGAACAATCGTAAGTATTGTGTACCATTTCACAATCTTTCGGCTGTTTTAAATTGAATCACTAGGTTCGCGTGTTGTTTGTGATTCCATCCGTTATGATACAGCATTGTACAACTTGATAGAAAATAAAAATATTGCTGATAGGGAAAGTCCCTAAACACTCTACCTACATAGGAAATTAGACCAGTTTAGAATATGAAAGTTCGCTCCACCTTTAGAGTTTACAAAACTGTTTGAAACAAAAGAATGTTTCTGTTAAAAAGCTGATCGACGACAGCTTATTATTTTTGTACATATCAACCCTTCTTTCTAGATCAATTTTCGGTATTCAATATCCTTGTTAGCCCCATACGAAATAATTGGATTAGTGATCGTGTGAGAAGGTGGTCATCTTCGAGTGAGTTGATAGTCGGTAACTACCTCAATGATGGTCTCTTCAATTTTTCAAACGAATTTCGGGCTGTTCATTCATAGATTTTTACAATAAGAAGTACCTAGGTACCTAAATTGCCTCCTTTCCGTAAATGCTTTACGTTATTCATTGTGAACGATTGGCTAGTCTTTACATTTTGTCTGGATCAAAATTCAAAGTATTCAAAGTTCTATGAAAACTTCACCGTTTTTTGACAAAGTGTCCAGGGAGAAAAATCAAAACTCTTCATTTTGAAAACTTCGAATTTTTTTTCAATGATCATCCTTGTGGTAGTTTAAGCCCGCGAGTCGAATTAAATAATATAGAATTAAACGTTTATTCTATATTCGCATCTTGAGTGGTAGGTAAACCAACCAATTTTGTGGGAGTCCAATTGTTTTTCTTCGTCGATTCTAACAAATTTAAAATAATAAACCAAAATCCTGTCAGAGACCATGAAAGTTAAATCTTTTCATTATCGAAAATAATAAACCAAAAAAAAATTATGTGAGTCCGGGAAGTCATTGGCCAGACCTTTCGCAACTGAGATGGCAAGGCCTCACTTCACTTTCTTCTTGTTGACTTTCACCGAAGTAAGGAAGTGCAAAATATTCTTGACTGTCTGGCAAAGCCGATGAACCCTTCACGAAACCAAATATAATATGGTTGAACTTGTTTTGGTGTATAGTGAGCTCGTTCTTAGATAACTTGAATGACATGACTATAACTGCATTACAGATAGTATAGGCTTTGGTTAGATTATATAAATAACGTATTATACGAGTACATGATTTATATAAACATGTCGCAATAATTGATCATCTGAACAGACACTGAAGCTATTTTGTCGGACATCATAATATGATTACATAAGAGGTAATATTATTACATAAGAGGTTTTGTTTGGGTCATGATAGATTATTCGGTGTGGACCATTCTGTGACATGTTTATATAAATCATATACTCGTATAATACGTTATTTATATAAATTTATATAATTATTGATTGATTACCAGTCAAATTTAATTATCAGTCATCAGTCAAATTTAATACGTTTAAACAGATATTGTTTAATCGATTTAACAAACAAGAAACCGAGTGAATATTTCATTGTTATCCATCCTCGACCCATGTTTAAAATTTCAAGTCTCTAGCTCATGGGGAAGTTAGTTTGAACTCGATTGCAAAATCCCACCCGGACAACAAACTGAACAAATAAAAACGTGGTAAAAAGGAGTGTACATTTCTGTGCTAATAACCATCGATATCACGTTTTCACGTAAACCATCGTATCAAGCGAAGTTTAATGAGTGCATTAAGCCCGTATGTACGATAACAATTAAAACTATCTCTAACAATTGTGAATTTGTGGGAGCGGTGAAAACATACATGGGTATACATACATGGGAGCCGTGCGCTCAATGTGTTCGGTGATCAGCAATCATGAAAAAGTTGATTACGCCCACTTATACACCCGGAATCGTGTGTGTAATTGATTCGAAAAATCCACAGTCATGCAGCATGGATATAAGAGCGAATTTTCGAAGAAATAACTATTTCTATGTAAAATGATAAACCTACACCTAACTCCTTGACTCCTAAACCTCAGTTTATAGATTTTTCAACGCTGAACACGATGATGAAGTTAGAATATCGATATCTCATTCCGTTATCAGATTAGACGAGAACCGAACAGAACATCTCAAGAACATCAACGTTTCCTTATCTTCAAATTGCTACAGTTTGAGAAGGAAATAAGATATCGCAAATCTGACTTCACCATCGTGTTCAGCATGAAAAAAACTTTAAAACGAGGTGTCACATGTCAGACTGTTTCAGTTAGAGAATTAATGGGTAAATGATGCTCCTCCCCCCCCAAAATTCCCAAAAACCCCATCATCGTGTTCAGCCTAAAAAAACCTTTAAATTGAGGTGTCACTTGAAGACTGTTTCATTTTGGGAATTAATGGGTAAATGATGCTCCTCCCCCCCCACCCCCCAAACTCCCCAAAACCCCCCTCAGTATATAGCTTTTTCAGCGATGAACACGATGGTGAATTCAGAATTGCGATATCTCATTCCGTTATCAGATTAGAGCAGATGAACCGTGGAGAATCTCTAAGTAACAACCACGTTTTTTCACCTTCAGAGCTCCAGTTTGAGAACGGAATTAGATATCGCAATTCTGACTTCACCATCGTGTTCAGCATGAAATAACCTTTAAAATGAGGTGTCACATGTCAGACTGTTTCAAATTTGGACTTCATGGGTAATTTTCCCCCCCTTAAAACTCCCCTACACCCCCCTTAGAGTGGCCCGATTCTGCCCATCTTCGAACTTAGCCTGTCGATTGCCAAGACAGATTTTGTGTGCAAATTTGAACTTTTTATCTCAATTCTATCGAGAGTTATCGTCTGGAATGACACATACATAAATACATAAATATATACATATGATTTTTTGTGTCTTTTGGCAGTGAATTCAGGATGGTCTGAAACGGATTTCGGCGCAAAAATCTTTCGGAAATTCGAGTTTTAAAAATTTTGGACCGAGAACAATAGCTTCCTTTTCTTCGAAAATTCGCTAAAAACAAAACGTTAATATGGGGAACCATACAACCACATTCATAAAAGACCATGTGATCAAATTACTTCTTCAGGATATCACAATCGACGTAATCAAAGGACCGGTACTCATTGTACGAGTTTACACAATGATGTTGATGTCTAAGTCAATTTGGAGTCAATTGAACCCCCCAAATCCTCTGAATTAATTTCAATCATTATCCCTGCCGAATTCATTGTCATGCACGCGTAAATGTGCAATACCTCTTGACAGATAATGAATAGTTGTTGAGGCGAGCGTAATAAAACTCTCTAGGTAATGAAAAAAATGAATAAAATACAAAATTATATACATAAACAAATATTTCATTCAACTAAGAGAGGGAGAGGGGGATTTTGGGTGTAATTGGAATCAATCAATTATCAATTAATCAATTATTTTTCTCTTCCAGAATCTGCTAAGTAGGTACGATGTAGTGGGTTGTACGTTTGTTTCCACGGTGGTTCATTGATGTGCACTAACCTTCCAATTTCCATTTAGCAGATATTGGGCCTCAAAATACTTTCGAGAAGTTAAAAACCTTATTACGACTGTTTGAAGTTTTCCACAAATCATCAGGGAAATCCCCCAAAGCGCTGACAAGCGGTTTCTACGAAGACCGTAATACGGGTATCTATCTCTCAAAAATCATTTAGAATATGAATATGCAGGACGTTCGGCCAATCAGAATAGAATACCTTGTTGTTGTGGAAGACAATGGGGAAATTCATATAAGGGATCTCATACGGGGCTCAACAAACAAATTTACGATGTTAATGATGCCGGGGAGAATGATACAGCAGAAAGGATGTCGAAGGATAGTTTTCATACCAAATAACAGTTGAGATTGCGGAGATCGTTATGAAATAATATCATCATGTACAGGATGTGAGTATGGACACTTGGATTCGATAGGAAGTTTCTGTAGTCGCTGCGGAGGATTTTTCTCAAAACTGATGGTATTTGCAGAGGAGGCCGATGTGATAAAACGGTAAAATATTCGTCTGTTTATGGAAAAGTCCGCCACGCTATACGGACGGCACAAACACAACTAACCTGGTTGATTCTTAAATGGGTGATATCTCATGCGTAATCCAACCCTCTAAGTAATTCATACTTCATTCTACAGAAAGTATGGCACGAGATAAAATTTAAACGATTGTTAGCTACGGATGCCCAATTGAGTTTCATCTCAATTGAACAAAATTTGTTTAATGTAACTCTTTGCACAGAAATTACCCGTCCTATACCCCTCTATTGTCCGTCCTTTACCCGTCCATCTCCCTCTATGATGTTTACCTGGCCAGTCTCAACCAGCCGAGTACTAGTTTACGCTGAACAGAATTGCAATAACGGAATGAGATACAATGCATTGCAATTCTGACTTCACTATCGTGTTCAGCGCTGAAAAATCTATCAAATGAGGCGTTACTTGGCAAAAAATGGGGACAAAATTTGTTATAAGACCAGTAAAATGGAAACACTTCACATAAAACCACTTATTTCTTCGAAAATTCACTCTTATAGCCATGCTGCAGGACTGTGGATTTTTCGCGCGATTTAAGTCCCGACACGTCGAGCGGATAATTGGTACCTACAGTAGCGTTCCATAAAACGGCCACGAAGAACTTGGGGTTTTCAAACCCACTGGATTTAGAAGCGTCAGCTCGTACAAGAACTACTCGTACATACGAATTCGTTCACGAAGACTTTTCTCCGAGAAATTTGTGAAAGATATATCTTGTATACAAGACGTATCTTTCACCAATTTCTCGGAGAAAAGTCTTCGTGAACGAATTCGTATGTAGTTCTTGTACGTGGACCACTTGTATGTGGACGACAAAATTTGTGCGCGATATAAAGGCCAAAATCGTCAATAGTTCTCCACGATTTGTGTTCGAAATTGATTTTGTTTCTAGTCTATTAAATAGACTAGAAACAAAATTTTGTTCTACAAACTTCAGGAATTTCGATGCTCTTGTCTTCCTACACCAATACGGAGAATGAATCAAATCTTATCGTGGTAATGATGTTTGTACTCCCAAGCGTCTAAATTGTTTATACGAGTAACTAGATCAGGGCATGATCAAACGCAGCCTCTTCCCGTTTAACCCTGAGACGCTCTAAGCAACTAACACAATAAGGAGCAACATGAAGATACAACCGAATTCCTAAACAATATCTGAGGATTTGAGATCCTTCAACCATTTCAAATTATCGATCTAACCGTCAATTGAGTAGCCAATGAAAACTAAAAGCCTTGTGTCCCACAAAAAAAAAAAAAAGAAGAAAACCAGCCAGTTGGAGGTAAGTATGTGGAGGGTATGTGAGAGTATGCACCAGTGTAAACCAGCTATCAAAACACGTGAGAGTAAACGATACGTTCTAGCGAAATAATTATGTAAATCGGTTTTTCAGAATTGACGAAATGGACATAATCGAAAAATATAGTAGAATCCATCGTTTACATATCAAATGGAAACAAGAGGATTTGGAATGTAGTCCTACTTATAGACGCTTAGTCAATAAGTGATACCTATACCTACGACATGATTCTGATTATGTATTTCACAGTGAACAATAGGGTTAAGACATCAACTGGAGAGAAGGTACTTACAGACAAGAAGGATGAGATCCGAGTGAAGATTGGCCGAGATTGAGGTCACCTCTTCCCTCTCTTCACTTGACTTGAGTTCTGGATTAACCGGACATCTCCGGTTTACCTATTTTAGCCAATTACACCTCCTTGTCGGCTCTCGAAACTGATTTTTTTCGCGCTGTCATTCCATAGTTTAACAGCTTGTGCAAGGTCGGCGCCCCAAATCGGAACAAATGGCGATTTTCTCTGGGTTTTCGTTCTACAGCGTTTGCAGGGCCTGCTCGAGCCAAGCGACGGGACAAATGAATCTTGGTGACAAACTACCTATTTATATAAATTGGTGTGAGAGCACCCTACGTTTGGTGTGTAAACCTCCTATTTTATGCTCTATTCACCGGTTCCGATGTGCCAGTGTTGCCAAACAGCAAGGTAGGGTGAAAATACAAAAAATTACACACAAACGTCTAGGAAAGGGACATTATGTGCAGGAATCTGCTTAATATAATGTTATTAATTCAGTTAGACCTCGATACTTCGGCAGATCGATAGGTTCGGCTCTCGTAATGTTTGCTATTATGGTCACACTAGTATCTAAAGCGTTTTGAAGCAATTGGATAAATTTCTTTGGATTGGTAATGACGGGAGCGTTCGGGGGAAATCAGGCGTTGGAGGGGAATCGAGTTGTTTCCGAAACATTAGGGAGAATTCAAACCACGCTGGAAGTGTTCGGGATGAATCGAATGATGTCTGAAGAAATCGGGCCATGTCGCAAGCGTTTTTAAATGAGACCTTGATAATCCAGCTATGTCAGATCCCCGAGTGTCCCGAGTTATCGAAGCCTTACTGAAGTTGAATTCACTTACATTAATAACATTTGGTGAATAAGTTTGGGAAATATGTTTTGCTCGACCCGGTCCAACAAGCACAAGACGGAATATGGTAATTTCACCACCAACCGATCAATCCTTTGTTTATTCAAGCCCACGAGCTAACGCAAACCAGTATAGCAACTAGTATAGAATAATACTATGTGCATAATGTTTTAAGGTAGGTAATAAATTTACCTCCATATAGGTGGAAGTATTTGGTGTTCTCATTAGTCAAAATCAAGCAAATTGATTATGTATACAAATTCCGGTCACGTTGCATGAATCGATGAGCACATTTCCGAAGTAACGCCGCACCTACTCAATTAACACATTCCAACTAATGATTGTATAACACGATTATGATAAGTTCAACTATTCTAGGTTAACTGTCAAGGTAGTAATAATATTGTAATATTATTTACTCTATTAAAAAAAATATATCGAAATAAACCGGATTCTGAGTTTATTGATTCAATTTCTGAATAATACACATTGCCCCATACATACATGTCCCATTTGGATGTTTTCCGCCTTATCAACAGGGTTCCGTTTTAGGAAGTAATTAATAACAATTAATTTTGTGCTGCTAAACCACAATTTACTCTAATCGGTGGTAAAAATGGTAAACATTGAAAAATGAATACATTTAAATGAAATTTACAAGATAAGTCTCAAGACATGTCATTATTTCTCTACATAATCGCCATTGAGGTCAATACATTTTTGAAGCCTAGGGACCAGTTTTTGTATAATATATTATCCCCCACGACTACCTTCCGCTCCGCCTCCCGAAGCCATTTTCGACAGCATACTGGTCTTCCTCCTCCTTTGAAAATCGTTGTCCACCCCAAAACTCCTTCAATTTATTGGAAAGATGATAATCCAATGGTGCCAAACCTGGGGAATAGGTTGGGTGAGTCACAATATCCCATCCAAATGAAAGAAGCAGGTCCTGAGTGAGGCGGGCAGTATGAGGTCTAGCGTTGTCACTAAGGAGTGACACACTACGAGTCAGAATTCCTCTCCTTTTCTCCTTTATTTGTTTTGTTCAACTTCTTTAGTGTTTCACAGTATGCAGCTGCATTTATGCAAAATATCCCTTTCCGGTCCCTTTCTGAAAATTGGACTTAGCATTTTTTGGTTGATGGTGAATGAGTATGGCTCCACTGTAGAGACAGTTTTATTAACTCTGAAGTGTAGTGACGCCCCCACGTTTCGACACCAGTAACAATTGACTCAAGAAAAGTTTCACCTTCGCTTTCATACCGTTCAAGAAATTCTCGTGCGGCCAACTTCTGCGGCAGGTGGAGCGATTGGAGGACGAACTGTTTGACGCGTTTGGCTGCTGCGACAGTATTTCGTAACTGACTGAGGCGTTTGATGATTTGTTTTGACCATGAGGAACCTCTCTACCTACCAGTAGTGACAACTCTGAAAAACAAAATTCCCTTCGCCCTACACAGCCTTTGTAACCTGACTTTCTGGACGTCTCTCGTATTCTAATTTTGAGGTGGAAAACGACCGAATTATGGTCGAATATGATCCAACTTCATTCAAATAGTTTAATAATCGTTTGTACTAGAATTAAGTTGAGATTTTTGATACTGCTACTCAAGGTTTTAATACTTAGTTATTTAATGGAATATTAGGCGTAAATATATTGAAGTGAGGTTAATACTCGTATTTGGGTACCTCGATCAAGCCTTGGAATAACAACCTTCCACAGCCCTGACACTAATTTTACTTTGACACGCGACATTCTTGGGTGTATTTGATCAAAGGAGTTATTACTCAGTCAGTTTTCAAAGCTTGGCCTTGGCGTAGATTCCGTTATTGATTTATGAGAAAGCTGTCTTCCTTTAGCCCCAACCCACTACCTAGTAATAGTTGTTTTTTCTTTTTTTTGTAGGAGTTGAGTGAAAGTCATGAACGAAAACGTACAGATTGGATTCGGAGTCCTAATGAATGAGTGAAGACTGTTACCAAGTTATGTTTCCACCCACGTCACCAGCTATCATCGATATTTGTAATTCCTCCACAAATGTATCAGTGTATGAGACGTTCTGTGACGCCTGGCATTGCCGATGAGAAAAACGAACATCAAATACTTCAGAAAGCTGGCCAAAAACGAGTGAATTTGTCAAAGACGTTCGGAGGGTAGTCATGTGTACGAGAAATAATTTTGCGGGGCTTTAGAAATTCTGAACCGCGGCGTCTCCTGGGTGTAGTAAAAACTGAAACCAGTCAATTTCAAGGGCGGAATAAATTTTTTGCTTTGTTGAATCCGAAAACTGATCATAAACAAAAAACCCCAGACATGCAGCATGGCTATAAGAGCAAATGTTCGAAGAACTGGTTTTATGTATGATATTATGTGTGGAACATCTCATTCAACTATTTTTTTTTTGCCGAGTAACACCCCAGTTTATAGAGTTTTCAACGCTGAACTCGATGTTGAAGACTGAATTGCAATATCTCATTACGTTACCAGATTAGAGCAGACGAACCGTGAAGAACATCTCAAGTAACAACCACGTTTCTTCATCTTCAAAGTGCTCCAGTTTGAGAACGGAATAAGAAATCGCTTTTCTGACTTCACCATCGTGTTCAGTGTGAAGAAAACCTTTAATATTGAGGTGTCACTCGCTAGTCTGTTTAATTTATGGGACTTGTGGGAATTTATGGGTAAATATGATTCCTGGTGTCTTTGGCCAATGGATGTAGGATGGTCTGAAACGGATTTTGGTAAGATACAATTTTTCGGAAATTCGAGTTTTACAAATTTTGGACCGAGAATTGCTTCCTTTTCTTTGAAACTTCGCTAAAACTATAATGTTTTTTGTTTATATTGTACCAAATGGTTGGTGTGAGCATGTTTACATATTTTTTTGTACATTCAATTAGTACTTATTCTCTAATTGTACTATTGGTGGTGAACTAAATTATATCATCGTTTCAATCGTCGAAAGCCGGCAGTAATCTTGAAAACACTTACCTCGAGAGTTATCACCAAAATATCTGCGACGTCTGGCTGGAACTACTGGGGGTACGGTCGCCCTTGGAAGCGGGACCCGGCCGACGGACGAGGAAGAGATCGGAAGCAAAAGCGGAAGCAAGTCGGAAACCGACCTTGCGGGGTCTGGGCCCACAGAGCATCGCATATCATTAGCCATCAGTACCTTCTATCGTAAGACTTTTCACTACGCCTATCTTCATCAAAGATCGTTGTCTTAATAGAAGGATTCCGCAACGGCTTAATATTTCCCGTATTGATGGTATTGTTAGTCCTATTGTATGTGCAATACATTCTTGAGATCTCCTTAAATACGGAGTACGAAATATTTTATGAATTTTTCAACTAGTGTATTCCAACTACAGTGCAATATGCATTGCAATTGGCCCTGAAAACCGTTGATTTTCTCAATATAGAATATGCTTTATGAATATAGCTGACTTAGCGTAATTCCCAGTTCTATTGTACGAACACATCAGTTATGCATCTGCAGGTTTAAGTACTAAGTTTATGAGTGGACGTACGTGTTTTGAGTTTTGAATTATTTGTGGGCCACATGAACCAGACGAGTGACTTTCAATAATAAACTTTCGTTTCTAGACGAGGTATTTGAAGAGCCGGTGGAAGGTGAAGAAGACTGAAAAGATTTGGTGAACTAGAGAGGTAAACCAGACTGTTGTGTGTTGACGATCAGGTTATCTATATAAATAAAAACTCTGCAAATTCTTGACACAACGGTTTATTATCTTCTTTGAGCAGATCAGAGACAACCTAGTGAATATTCCATCGCCATCCATCTTCAACCCATGTTTAAAATTTCAAGGCTCTAGCTCATCATCCAAATGTAATTTGTTTAAACAAAATTTGTTTAAACACATTACATTTGGATGGTTATTTAATGGTTATTGTTCAAACAATTTTACAGTCCGGATACCGATTGAATATTTTAATGTCATCCACCATCCATTGGGATGTTTAAAATTCAAGTCTCTAGCTCATTGGGAAGTAAAAACAAGTAGAAAAAACAAATCTTTTATGACCCCCAGCACATATCACTTACTAATCAGATCATGAGGCTTTCTTCTTAATCTTCTGAGTAGATCATCAACTTCAAGGAGACGGACAGCTTCCTCATTGATATGACCCCCAGCCCGCGATAATGGGCGATAGCTGTTTTTTTTTTTATTTTTTTATTTTTATAAATTCATTGACCGGTATGCATCAACACAACACCTCAGTACATTGTTCTCAAAACGCTATATGATAATATTATAATATTAACCTTACCTATGTCCACAAACCAGTGTGAACTTATGGGGCGCAGCTGTGGGGCTGCACCACTCAAAATAATCAAGATATTCTATCAGCCCCACAACTGCACAACTGCGCTCCATGAGTCCGAACTGGTTTGTGGACATAAGGTTAAGGTTAGCTTGTTCTGAATCGACATTTTTGAGTGACAGCCCATTAGCCAATACATTTTTCTGAACTTGAGTTCCGAGTTCCTTCCTGTGCTGCTTGAGGTGCGCCTTCCAACGCAGCTTCGCATCCAGGGTCATGCCAAGGTATTTGCTATGAATTACTTGGTTGAGGTGTACCGGTACGTATTCGATCCGCCTATAGGTCAAACCAACATGAGGCGAGGTCTTGTAGGCGAGGAATCGATCAGCGTAGTTTGGAAATAGATTCACAGTTGTCATTACCAACAGCCAGAATGGCAGTATTATCAGCAAAATTTAATGTAGCTGTAGTATTTTCTTCGCTTTCGGGCAGATCGCTGGTATACAGTACAAACAAGAGTGGTCCAAGTGCGCTCCCTTGACTCCAGGTTGGACCTTTGTAGCCTCCGAATAGGCATCATCTTGTCTGATCCGGAAGTATCTATCAGTCAAGTATGACTCCAAAACGTCTGCATACTGCGCTGGAAGCATGTTTTGAGCTTGTGGTTTAGTCCTTCATGCCATACCTTGTCGAATCCTTGTGCAACATCAAGGAAGATTCTAGAAAATACTCTCGACCATCTTCCTTCATGTTACACAAGCATTCGAAAAGGTATGGCATGAAGGACTCATAAACTTCTAAACCACAAGCTCAAAAAAGTGCTTCCTGCGCAGTATTATTCGCTGGATGACATGCAGAAGCATCAGTTGTTTCCTGATTGGCTTTGACCCATTTTTCTTGTTGCAGAATCTTTGATGGGTGGAGCTGGGACAAAAGGCCTTTTCATATGTTTTCTTGCCTTCCATAATGAGTAGTCTGCTCGGTAGGTAGTCTGTGTTGCGATCACTTGTTAGTGTCGTGATGAACTGCTCATTACTGGCTTCTTGAATTTCGCCCATGAGCTGACATTCGTCTGGCATTCGCCCAAATTCTAGTGGCTGTGAAGTGCACGATTGAGAAGGCTGTGAGAACAGTGAGGCCGCGAGTAACAGTTACTTATCTTGTCTTTCTGCCCCGCGGTGCAGAGTTCGCTGATCAGCACTCGATCGATTTAAATTGATTTTGTGCACATTTCAACGCCATTTCTGTGCAGTTATGCCTTCCAATAAACGAGTAACGGAAATAAAAAGACAACACGAGCATCAGAAACCAACTAGCAACGAGAAGCGATATTGGAATCCAATCGAGAACGTAATGTTGAGGTCACCTGTCGGGTCAACCTAGTTTAAGTTTAGTTAAAGTTAATACGACCTTCAGTGACTTTTAGGCAGTTCGACGGTCGCCTGGCCTCCTAGTTGCTGAAAAAACATGTGATTGATTTCAGGGCTTAATTCAGTTTCATTTTGGTTTATTATCTTCGATAATTAACCAATGTAATCTCCCAAGAATTTCTTACACGGCATTTTGAGCAGACGTTTGTGGAATTCAATCGGTTTTTTGCTACTTCAGTATTTTCGATCCTTCTGCGTGTCAAGCAACGGAATAAAAGCAAAAAAAACTCGTAAGCTTAGGTACCTGGCAAAGGCGAAAATGGAAGAATTCATCCTAGAAGGAGAAAAAATTCTATCAGAAAATAAAAGTTCCAATAAGAATAGGAAGGTCCCATGCTCAAAAAAACTTGGCATGTCGTCGTCCTTGGTGCTCCCGGACCTTCACGCTCGTTGTTCCTAACAGAGGCGAAAACTCTTTAAGTAATGTGCTTTCATTCTCAAAATAAACCTGAAAAAACCCCCGAGAACCCGATGGTAGAATATGTTCAAGTGTCATCCCATTGGAAATGTTAGGTTCGAATTGGCGTTACCACCACGCAAAAAGCGCCAATCTGCTTTTTTGGTCATTTTCGTGGGACACTGTGGTCATTTTGGTTGTTCTGAGCCAGACCTCAGTCGTTTTCTTGAAAAAAAAAAAATAAATAAATTCGTAACGCGTATTTGTAGATGCATAAAACGACCAAATCAGCCGATTGGCTCTTTTGGCGTGGTGGTAGTGATATCACACCAGATCCAGCGTAAATCTGGCAACAATTGGAAGTATCGCTTCAGCGACTCCGTTCAGGAGCTTGGCGTCTCGTACGAAGAGCGTCAATTCGATTTTGAGGGGAATAGTTCGTTTTATGGTTCTTGTGAATGACGAGCTCGAATGTGAAGGAGAAATGGAATGTCACAGAACAGTATGTGACAGGGACGAAAAAATTGAGGAATGCGCGAAATCAACCTTGAATGGCCCCTGTGGAAGGCGATAGGTACGTTGTTGTATACTTGCCGATCCAAAAATTCTATCAACTCGAACGACGCATGCGCCGACGCAAGGGCGGACCCAGAAGTTACTGAGAAGGTCGCGCACTCTGCTCGAAAGGACTCACTAACAACCGGCCGCCTTCCTGCTTCAAAAAAAAATTACTGATGTGAGAAAATTAGGCAGGATGTGGATTAGGTTGGTTATCATATGGTTAGTTGGTTTATCAGGAGGGCGAAGAACGAAACGGAAGGGCGAATGGACAAATTACCCCCCTAAAGATGCCCTAAAAATCCTCACTCGAGGTTTCAGTAGGGATGGGTACCAGTTGGAAAAACATCGATGTTTACACATCGATATTTTTTTACGGCAAACATCGATGTCTAAAAACATCGTATAAAAAACTACGATGTTTTGAAACATCGCATAAAAAACATCGATGTTTTTTCCAAAAATACCTGTCCTACTGTAGGCCTACCTAGGTTCCAGTAACTACCTAGCTGCCTTTTTTTTTGTAATAATTACAAAACAATTATTGTGGTTCTTACTTTAAAATATTAAACATGAAAAATGTAAAAGACTAAAAATACAAAGAATATACAAAAAGACAAAAAATGGATTGAGCGACAATTTATTTTATTCTGAATATTTTTTCTTTGCCTCATGCAAAAAAGCAGTTTTGCGGCCTTATCTTCGGAGTGACGATTTCTAGTGTTCAAAATAAAACCCGCTTGAGAAAAAAGCCTCTCTGCTGGAACGGAGGAGGTGACTGCGTGCGAAATTCGTTTCTTCATCTGCCACTTTTCGTACCGGACAACAATAAACTTTAACGATAACCTAAATGTTGCAAGACTTAGTGGCGGTTTTGGTTTCATTCTTACTATCTTATTTCGAGTCAACCATGACTGACATGAAAAATATGCAACCTCAACATTGCAGCTGCTAGGTGAACGGCGAAAGGGCCTCGTAAAATAAGAAATAATGTATGTAGTAGGTAAGTAAAGTTCCCAATAAGGTACAGAAATAATGCAATTACACACTAAACGTAAAATAGGTTTGCAAGTGTAAGTATTTTGGGAGACAGGAAAAAAACTCTGCAAATTCTTGACACAACGGTTTATTATCTTCTTTGTGCAGATCACTTCTTCTGGTTAGATCACTTAATGATTGAATAATTATGATTTTGAATTATCATTACCTATTAATAATGATTATCAAGTAGTCTCAATTAAAATTAATAAGAATTACTATTGTTAATGTTTAATAATTGGACGGTGTTATGCAACCACGGTCCAAGCGACATGTTTTCCAAAAATGGGTTCTTGGTACCTTTGGATTCGTCTCATCAAGAGCTTTCATATTTGTACGATTTTAGCGCCCTCTATTCTTCCAAATTGTAACAGAAAGTTAAGGGTCTAAGCGCCATCCTCATAATAGGCATTCCGAATTTCGCAAAAAGTGTCTATCTCCAGGTTATATTTTAATTTTACAAAAAGAGTCTAAGCCCCACTACAATAGTAGTAGACTTGGACTCTTTTTGTAAAATTTAAATATAGATAGCCTGGAAATTCTTTTTGCGAAATTCTTTTTGCGAAATATGTGGTGCTTGGACACCGTTTGCTTGTCTCATCCGTTAACGAAAAGACTACACGCCAAAAATGTCGCTTAGACCCATGGTGCGAAATTTGGAACGACGGTTAGCCCGAGAGTCTATGTGACATAGACGCTTTCGGAAAACCAATGGATTCTTTTCAAATTAGACGCAACAGGCATGTTGGGCACTTCAAAATGAGTTATTAGTGACACCCTCCACTTCATGAATCAAGCACAAACGCGACACTTGATCAAAAACTTTACTTTGAATTCCTCGAAAATTTGAAAAATGTCGCTTGGACTCTTGTTGCATAACACCGTCCAATTATTGTTAGTTATTAATAATTATTACTAATTAACTCAATATCTGAAAATGCTGTGCTGTTCTAATCAGCTGGGCCAGTTTAAACATTGAACCGACAGGTTGCCTCACGATTCACCCTCATCTTGACGACTTTTGATCTGCTCCAACTTTTTCGTACAAACCTCCGGATGTTGTTAAAAAATTCTAACAATTAAACACTTCTTAATTAATGTGAACTAAAAACTATACCGTTCCATTTGCATTTTTCGAGACATGAATTGTTTAAAATTTCGAAATTTGTTTTGAACTCCTTCCCATTGACGTAGGATTATGAAAAGTTTCAAGGATCATTGTGAGGTTGGTCCGAACCTGTAAAACCAAATGTCATTATTTTAGTACAACGACGTGAAGCAGACGGATTACGTATCTTGAAATATATTTGAGATATATATATTTGAGATAAATATATGAAATATATTTTATATATAAACCCTCAAATGTTGGGGGGGGGGGGGAGATTTCTTTTTCTTGAGCGATTTGAATGGTTCATTATTGGTGATGATGAGCCTAAAATCGGAACTGAAAATAGGCATTTTTAAACAGGAGGAACTTTTAAAATAATAGGTTATATTTTCACCCTTCCTTGCTATTTGGCTATATGTGCAAATATTTATTCCTACCATAAAGTTCGCCGACTGTGTCGTAGCCACTTCGCGTCATAATTCCTAATATACTTTTTTGTGTAGAGAATCGATGCTCATCTTTAATCGATGACCTTTGGGGTAACTTATGACGTCAGAATGGAACAGTAGAATCGAGAATTCCGTGATTTGGACCATTTCGAACGGTATCAGCCTCCGTCGACCGGTAAGTCGACAGTTGCGCAGGCGGAATTGGCCCAGGTCAGGGCAGCCCAAACTCAGTTGGCGGCGCGAGGGAAAGGGGGAAAACGTAGGGTAGAAGGTAGAAGCGAAGGAGCGGCGTGTCGGTTGAAGAGGGGGGAACATCGTATGATGGTTTAGAGCCAATGGGAAAGCTCGAACAGAGTCAGGCCATCTCTCCCCCATTGGCTGCTCGCGGAGCGCTCGATAGAAGCAGCATCACCTCATCCCGCGGCCCTTCGCGAGACCAACGGACTTTCCACTTGGAGGCGACCAATTTTTCTTTAACGGATCCGCCGGAGCGGACAATGAGATTGACTACGTCATTGAATGGGCCGAGGGCGGTTCAAATGGAGTCCGTGGGACGAACCCAGAAGAACTGAGATCAACCACTTTAATCACAATTCATTTCAGAAACCTCAGTTCCATTGGATTAATCCTCCATTCAGTGAGTGACTCGCGAAGGACACCCAATACCCAATTGATACAACTGTGAAATTATTATGATCTGAATTCCTCGCCTCAAGGTATAATTTAAATCCATAAATCCAGTTCGAAGGACCAACAATTTTTCAAATCCACAATATTCTCCACCAGATAGCACAAGTTCTTAGGAACTTATTTTTTGGTGGGCGTCAGTTTCTTGTTATGTTTTCTTTTTCTTAGCATATAAGTAAATCATACGAACTGTTCGTTTAATTTTATTTGGTTTACCAGAAGTGTAAGTAATGTTTGTGTGTTTTTAATTTTTAATTTTTCTTGTATTTTGGATGCCAATAAATAAATAAATAAAATAAAAAAAATTTGCAATATTGCTAATGAACAATTTTTACGGTACTTGCAACCGTACACAATTCTATTTATCAGACGATTGTACAATTTCTCTCAATTTTTATTTGCATTGAGTTAAAAATGCCGATCAATTTTTCCAGCCCCTTGCTCACATTATAGATGTTCGAAAGCCACCGGTTCGAGTTGTCCGGCATATGGATCAAATCAACCCTTGTAGTATCCACCTGGTTACTCAATGATTGCTGTGAAGTCCGGAATGCTGAAGATGAAGGTCTCCCAAGTGAAACTTCCGTTGGGATCTCAAGGTCCGATTGCCCACATGAGGCGACCCCGAACTCCCTCTGCCGCCGCATAATCCTCACCTGTTTTTTGATCGGCATTCCAAGTGAGTTCGACCCGGATGACATTATGAGAGTGGCTACGACAATCATCGATCGCTTTCGTCATGGCCACCCATCAGGTGATCCCATCAAATCCAACGTTTAATAATTATTTATCTTAGGTGTAAAGTAGCTCCTAGAACGCTGATTGTTTACTCGATTACACTAACTACTGACATATCAGTAACATATAGTAACATCAGCTGCTATAACAACACTTTTACGTAACTTGAATGAACCCAAACGTGCAGAGCGTGTATCCAAATAGCCCAATCAAAGACCAAATCCTATTCACAACCCAGAATCCAAATCCTATTCACTACGATCAAGACCTCCCCCTCCACTCCTTCTATAAGGTTACAAATAATGACGTATATTCATTGGGGGGAACCACTATACTCGATATAGAATTACCACAGTAAATATAAATATTTACAGACCTCTCTATGTAATAAGGCGTGCAGATATACATATCTGGTACACCTCGATACATATAACCCTTACCTCTAATCTGGAGTGCGGGGCCCAATACCCCCGGTAACACCGGCTATCTCAAAAACCTATCCTTCACGGGTATCTCAAAAACCTTTCTCCAAACCAAGCATCCAGCTAGTACCTTCCTCATCGGAAGGAAAAGTTTAAATAGCGAGGTACCATACTGCATCACAGAAAGTAGGTTCTCACATTCATCATAATATAATCCAAAGTGAGCCAAAATGTTCTCTACGTACAGACGTTCATATACGACTAAAACTGTATCTATAGGATATAGATTAGATAACCCAGTTAATACAATAAAATATTTATTTTTTAAAACCGATTTGGTTTGTTACAAAACTTGACAAATTCTAAAATTTAACTACTTGAATACGGTTCAACTTGAACGTTTTTCTCATTTGTTTTTTCAAAAATTCTCTGTTTTAAGGAGTATAAAATGAAGCTGAAGAGGTCATCAATTTGGTTTGCGGGTTCGTCAGTTGATGTCAAGTAGGGCGGTTGTCGCCTTCTGCTTTTATTCTGATGTGGATACTGAGCTGATGACATCTATAATATAGAATATGTTGGAGGACGAACAATCCGACACCTTGTTATAATTAGTATTATCATGTTGGCAGCCATGTTATCACTGCTCAACTAGAGAACTCTCAATGTTTCCTTCTTCTTCCCGTGTCTTGCGACCTTGTTATACTGTGTGCTCTTTTGCTAAAATATAATCGGTGCCTGCCTATTTAATTCTGCGGAGTTATATTCCTCACTACCAATTTACGGAGTCTTTGGATCATTCGGTGAGTGTATTTGTTAAGATTATTTCAGGGGATTAACCCCGTGAACCTTCATGCTAGCAATGGTTGGGTTCGCGAAATCGTCGGAGCCTAATGGCGGACGGAATGAATCGATTGGCTTTGTTACGGTGTTCGGGCTATCTGAATAAAAGATCGTAGTCGGGGTTATTTTTCTTCATCTATTGCGTAGTGTTGTACTGAGCACTTACTACATGGAATGAACCCTAGGAATTTTCCAACTAGAACAACGGTGTTTCAATACGGGCAGAGTTAATATTGCGAACTACGTTGACGAACGAAGTTGATTTAACCTGCCGAGTGGGTGGTTGGAAAATTTAGCGATCGGTGTTCGGTGGCGGAGTCTAGGGGCGCCCCAAAGTAAATCCCACGACATATCCACCCTGTATTTTTTTTGCGCTTGCGGCTGGGGTTCAGATGAAGAAATAACCAATTTACGGAGTTAATTGACAAAGATGCGGTGTCAATTATGGGTCAGTACGTGGGCCGCTAGTTTTCTGCTGTCGTCCTTGGCGTTGCGGGATGGGATGGTTTCTGCGATGCCGACGACGACGCGAAAACGGCAAAGGGCCAAATTGGGTGGATTTTATTGATGAAAAGGACCCAGCCACGGGGAAACGGTGTTCGGGGAAGTCAACGGGTTGCGCTGCCTGTGACTTCCGTAAATAGGCCAACCAAATGATTTTTTCCCCGGGCTTATTTGTTGGTTGGCGATTTTCCCGATATGCAAAAGATTCTGAGGCGGATGAATCAAGTTGTCGGCAAATAACGGAGCCTGACAAACGCCTTTTTGTGACTGGGTTACCCTATGTGGCGCGATTTTATGCGATTTGCGGCGAGTATAAAATTCGGCCTGAGGGTTTAGCTTGACCTAACTGAACGTACTCTTGCGGAGGTCGGAGTCAATGTTCATGAACCTTGTCACTGGAGGTAAGAACGACGGATAACGCTGCGAAAATGCGTGTTCGAAGTTTACTGTAATTTTAGTAACTGATTGCGGTGCGGTGATAATTTGAGTGATAACTGATGGCGATACAGTTATTCATTCTGTTTACAGTATCAGGCTCTGTGCTGATAACACTTTGCGTTTCTCTGTCAAAGGGAGCCGTGTGTATCTGCAGGAAGGCGGTGAAGACTAATCACCGGTATAGGACAGAGAGGAGATCTTCCATCCAGATCTCGCGGAGACTCGATCTTTCAGATAGCAAACAAAGCGTATAGTAAAAATCCATTGGTTTACGTTTCGGGGTACTGCCATCGTCTCGGGAATGTTTGTTGTTGCGGTGTAAACAAACATTACATGGTATCACAGTGCTACGGTGTTAAGCACTGTTTTATCAAACGGTGTTATGATAACGGTGTCATTAAACAGGGTCGTGTAAATGGTGTTTTGCGGCAAAAGACGGGAAGAAGGTAAACGAGGTTACGCTAAATATAGTACCTTACTGGCAATTTGGGAATAGCGAACCTTATGCGGCCTGAGACGATGACCTGCCCCGACTGGACTGCCTGATTTTCAGCATGTGCATTATTGTTTTAGTGCTGGATACATGCTGATTGCGGAGAGTGCTCATATAAATTATGCGGCGAATGTAAAACGTCAGTTCCGGACGATCAGGCGGTTCAGTATCAGTTTCTTTTTAAGTCTGGAACAGTACCGGAAGTAGACAGTACGGTATGACATTCCTGGTTAACGGCTACGGGGGAAATTTGCGCAATCCCGGCCGAGCGTTATCCATGGTTTTTCGCGTTTTTCCATGTTTGCGAATGGAAAATTCGTACACACAGAAACCCGATATGGAGATCGGAGGTTGGTTCTGTGCGAAAACGTTCTTTTGTACAATGCGGGGTAAAGTGGAGTGTACAAAATGGAGTAAAACGTTATGTACGATAACGGAGTAAGACGTTTTGTACAATGCGGGGTAAAGTGGAGTGTACAAAACGGATGAAAATGAACGATGTAGGTGGAGTACATGTAAACGGTTTGAAAAGTTAAAGGGGGGAAAGCGGGTGGAGATCGTATACCCCAGATACCCTTAAGTTCCTTTTCAACGTTACATACCTACAAATAAGTGAAATAACACAGAATTCAGTGATAATATGTGGAATGGTTATTATCAAACGGTGAAGTAATAATTTTCCGATCATGTTACAGAAAAAGAAAAACATGGATACGGAAAGTCTGGCTCGTTTTGAGGAGAGGTTCATGGCCAAGGTCACCGAGCTAAACAGCAGATTTCTTAAAGAGGCGATAGAGGAGTTGACTCAACGCGGTGACGAGTTACTGGCGAGGGCTGAGGCCTTGGTGTCGATGCGGAGACACACGCCAGAGCGTATGGACTTCGCGGAGACTGGAGCGGTTGGCGGTGATTGCGGTGGCTCGGGGAATGGCGCGTCGTTGGATGAGGGGAGGTCGGACGCTAAGCCCCAAAGTGTCACTCAGTCCCGAAGGCGTTTCGCGGACATCACTCTTCCTCGCGCGCAGAATAGGTTATCCTCGGATTCCTATCCTGTGTGGAGGCGGAGGGTGACATTGGATCTGAAAGCATGCGGAGTCGACTTTCTGATAGATCCATCTCGGGCGCCCCCCTCTGATTGCGACGCGTCGGACCTTACCCGAATCAAGGCTGCGGTGATGGCCTACTTGATGTCCAATGTCGGAGGTGACTTGGAGAACGCGATCAAGAGTATCGATGAACCTTGCGAGGCTCTGGACATGATAGAGAACGTCATTGATCCACCGTCCTTAGCCAAGGAACATCGGCTCCAGATCGCGATTATTAACATCAAGTTTGATTCGCGGAGGGAATCTGTGATTGAATTCCAAAACCGCTTCAGATCTCTAGTGGAGAACATACGTAAATGTCCGGACGCTGATCTGTCAGAAAAAGCTGTTAGAAGGCACTTGGTGAACGCCATTGCGGAGGAGTGTCCCAAGATTTCAGCTGATGCGCTCGAGGATCCGTCTCTCACAGCGGAGAGGATTTTCGAGAAAATGCACGCCTGGCACGACTTGTCCTCTGAAAACTCGAGGAGAACCGAGGCAGCTCAGCCTGGCAAGGCCCTTGTCGGGGGCAGGCGAGCGGAGGGCAGGTCAAAGAAGCGAAAGGCTTCATGGCGTCCGGACTTCGAACGGTCGAATAAAAAGGGTCCTGGACTGTGCTACAATTGCGGCCTGCTGGGACATCCTAGGAGTCTCTGTCCCAATCGTCCCGGGGAGAAGGTCTGCTACAACTGCGGAGACAGCGGACACTTGTCCCGGGAGTGCGGGAGACCCTGGACTAATGAGTCCACAAGGGTTAGAGGAGACAAGGGACAGTCCGACGGAAAGCGGGGTAGCGACAGTCGACCCAAGTCCAGCGGTGACAACAGGACACGACCAGCCTCTGAACCGAAAAGGCGCAATAAACGCGGTTCAAGAAAGTCTGCTCGCGGTGGTGCCGGTGGCCGTGGAAATGAACCGGGTACTCGACGACCAGACCAACCCTCCCAACGCAGGTTGACCGAGTTCCAGGCCAAATTGGCCCAAAGAGCTGCCGATCGAGGGGAAAACGAGAAGCGGACTGCGGCGCCTTCTCAACCAATGCGGTCCCCCAATCGGAGCGACGAAAGGGCTCTATTGTCGAGCTCACAAGAGTCTCTGCTTTTGGGAGGTAAGCAATTTCCACAACTGAAGTTTATTGCTGATTCTGGTGCAACCGATCACATGGTAAATGATCGTGCGGTGTTTGCTAAATTAACATGTCTCCCTAGCCCTGTAAGAATTGCATGTGCAAATGATGATCAAAATGCGGACTTGATCATACAGGAAGCGGGTGACATTGTTTATTACTGCGGAGAAACTAAACGTTATGGTGTACTTAAAGATGTGCTATATGCCCCCCAGTTGGGGGAAAACCTGTTTTCTCTCAGAAAGCAGACGGTGAAAGGTTTTCAAGCCATCTTTGATAGAGAACGTCTGAGAATTGTTGACTCTAATACGGGGCAGACTTTGAAAACTGGGCGTTTTGAAGGCAAGTTCTGGTGGTTGACGTTTCATCTCCCATTATTGAATGCGGACGCGCAGGTGGTAGAGAATTTCCTGGCTAAGATGAGTAGGAAAGCTTTGGTCACCCAGACTGATAACCAGTTAGAAAATTTGTCATTCGGTGCTAGACAAAATGTGGCGGGCCCTTCTCACATTGAAGAAGTGAGACCAGAGTCAACATGGCCTTTGCCAAATAATTCTCAAACGGAACCGGGGGAAATAACTCTTAATGCGGAGTCAAATGAGTTAAGAAATAGCGGTGTAAAATCAATCTCTCTAAAAAGAACGCTCGCATTAAATGATACGGTGCCTCCCCCAAAAATATCAAAAATTGCGACTAATTTGAGAGATGATAAAGGTTTACTGTGGCATTTGCGGTTGAACCATGCCTCGAAAACCTATTTGGAACATGCGGCGAGATCCCTTCCCGAATTAAAGGCGGTGAAATTTGGGTCGAATATTTTGGACTGTCCAGCCTGTTTGCAGTCGAAAGCCAGAAGCAAGCCATGCAACTCGGAAAGAACCCGTGCAGTGGAAGCTTTCTTAAGGCTTCATAGTGACTTGCTTGGACCCATCAAACCCTCAGCACTTAGGTCACAAGCGCGGTATATTGTGACGTTTACGGACGACATGAGTCGGTATGCTTTCGCCTATGAAATTAACAATAAAACACAAGTGCATTTGGCGTTGAAAATGTGTTTGGCGGAAATTAGGAGTCTTACTGGGAAACACACCAAAGTTGCGGAGATAAGGGTTGATGGGGGGCTGGAGTTCAAAACTGAAGGGATGCGTCTAGTACTGGAAAGCGAACGAATTTCTCTCGCAGTCTGTGAGCCTTATACTCCTCAGTTAAATGGTACTGCGGAAAGGCTGAATCGTGAAATGCTTGAGAAAATTAGGGTCAATCTGTTGTCGTCTGGCATTCCTGCTCATTTTTGGGCCTATGCGATGAGACATGTGATCCATGTACACAATAGGACTCCTAACAAATCAATCGGCTTTAAGTCTCCTTTTGAAATGGCTACAGGTAGGCTACCCTCCTTAAAATTTCTGCGGCGTTTCGGTTGTGAAGCCTACATTCTAGACAAGAAACCTACTGCCAAATTGGATCCAAAAGCTGCGGTCGGATTCCTCTTGCAGTGCGGTGAATCAGGTTATCATGTCTTACACGCCAAAAATCAAGTAGTAATTCGGTCGAAAGACGTTGATTTTGTAGAGAGTAGAACATATGCGGACTCTCTTCCTTTGAATTCAAGAGACACTGCGGAGAAGCCGGACATTGATTTTGGGTTGGAGGAAGTACATGATGAAAATGTCACACATGCAATAGATAGCTCTTCACAGGCGGAGTCTATAAGGGAGCAATCTGAGAATGTTGAGATGAATGACGACATTGAGCGAGATTTGAACCCTAACACTTCGCAATCTAGGAACGACCATAAGCGAAATCTCATTCATGAGAATGATCGATTTCAATTTTTCGATGAATCAGCAGATAAAACACTCATTGATGAAAATGATGAGTGTAAATTTTATGAAACAAGCGAGGACAGCGGTCATGCATGTTTCTTTAGCGGAGACACGACGGGGGTATGCGGAGACCCTCAAACATATGCGGAGGCAATTAAATCTGCTGATTCAGAAAAATGGCAAGAGGCCATTAAAACCGAATTTCAAGCTCTGGAACGCTGTGAAACCTGGAAACTCATATCCAGGAGCGCGGTGCCAGAGGGGGTCAAACTTCTAAAAACGCGGTGGGTACATAGGCGTAAGGTTGAGGCTGATGGGTCAATTAGGTACCGAAGTAGGTTGGTCGTTAGGGGTTTTGCTGACAACCATAATTATGAACTTGCGGAGATTTATGCACCGGTGGCACGTTTACCAGACGTCAAACTTCTCCTTGCTATGGCGGTGAAATTTGATCTGGATCTTGTTCAGTATGACGTTAAGACGGCTTTTCTGAACGGGCATCTGGAAAAATTTGTTTATTTAGAACTTCCGGATGGATATGCGGAGTACCTTGGTTGCGGTCCGGACTTGAAGCGGGGGAAAGTTTGTGAAGTCCACCGAGCGCTTTATGGTTTAAAAGTTTCTCCAAAGCGGTGGTTTGAACGATTCAGGGCTGCGGTGGATAAGATTGGCTTCAAGCCCTACCCTTTTCAACCCTGTTTGTTCATTTGGAGATCTGGGGGCACAGTGGCAATCATGCTACTCTATGTGGATGACATTCTGGTGGCCTCTAACAGCAAACCCATGATAGAGCAAATAACGACCATGCTGAAAAGTGAATTTTCGATAACGGTGCTAGGTGACCCACAAAAATATTTGGGTTTAGAAATTAATAGAAAACGGTCTGAAAGAATAATTGAAATTACCCAAAAGTCTCATATCTTGCATATGCTTAGGAAGTTCGACCCCAATTCGAATAAAACGGCGTCCACCCCTATGCTATCAGATGGGGAAAGCGGTGAAAATGACGCGGAAGAAGGAGATTTAAATAAAATTCCTTATAGGCAAGCTGTTGGGTCTCTCCTTTACCTACAGAGTGGGACTAGACCCGATATTTCATATGCGGTGAACGTTCTTAGTAGAAAGCAATCAAATTTTACGTGGGCGGATTGGAAGGCCATCATAAGGGTGTTGCGCTACTTGCGGGGGACAATCAATTTGGGGTTGGTATTTGCGGATAAGTCCGATTCCATTGATTGTTATGTAGATGCATCACTAGGAATGTCTGCGGAGGAAGGCCTTTCAACCACGGGCTTCGTGGTTCGGGTTTTTGGTAATCCAGTTACTTGGAAAACCAAGCGGCAGAACCACGTAGCACTTTCGTCGGCTGAAAGTGAATTTGTTGCAATGTCTCAAGCTTGCAGGGAATTAGCCTCAATCCGAACCTTATGTTACTGGTTCACCGGAGTAAGGCTGGTTCCCACCATTTATGAGGATTCTAGACCTGCTATAAGATTAGCGGAAGTGGATGATTCTTCAACCCTGAAACACCTAGTAAGGCTGAGTTATCTATATGTGCGGAGAGAATTTCAGCAAGGAAATATCAGGATTGAGTGGATCTCCACTGAGAATCAAATAGCAGACAGTCTCACGAAACCTCTAATACGTGCGAAATTTGTAAAATTTCGTGATCTTCTCCTAAAAGAATGCTGATACGTTTTATATGTTGATTTCAGAACCACTGTTCAGTGAAATCTCCTAAGAGACTCGAAAAGGAGAAAGACTGCGGAGAACATTTGCGGAGACTGCGGAGAACAACTGCGGAGAACAATTGCGGAGAATAACTGCGGAGAACAAATGCGGCGAACTACGACGGTGAACATGAAGATAATGTTGCAGTGAAATACATGCGGAGAAATTCAGAGCTACGTGGAAATCGAACGCTCAAGAAAAGAAGACTTCGCTAGAAATCTTCTGAGCGAACAACTTCCACGACATACATCGAATCTCAAGCCAACCTCTGAAGAAGCTCTGAAGAGATATCTACTAAGAACATGAAGACCCTAAGATGGAAGAATTCGTGCGGTATCGTCTTGAAGGGGGGTGTTGGAGGACGAACAATCCGACACCTTGTTATAATTAGTATTATCATGTTGGCAGCCATGTTATCACTGCTCAACTAGAGAACTCTCAATGTTTCCTTCTTCTTCCCGTGTCTTGCGACCTTGTTATACTGTGTGCTCTTTTGCTAAAATATAATCGGTGCCTGCCTATTTAATTCTGCGGAGTTATATTCCTCACTACCAATTTACGGAGTCTTTGGATCATTCGGTGAGTGTATTTGTTAAGATTATTTCAGGGGATTAACCCCGTGAACCTTCAGAATATAATACAGAATATAATAATATAATAATATAATCTATAATACAGAATATAATATATTCTGTATTATAGATTATATTATAGAATATAATATAATATAGAATAATATAATATATTAATATAATATATAATATAATATTATTATATTCTGTGGTTTCTAAATTGATTTCTAAACTGGCATCCCAAAAGGAAATGAACAAAGCTCTCTTGTTCGCTGCGTTTTCTAGCTTGTAAGGGCTTCATTTAAGATAAAAACGTTGTTGTTTTTATTTTATTCATTTGTTTGTGGCGCCATTAGGAGCTATCATTGGTTTTTTTGGTTTATTATCTTCGATAATGAACCATTGGAATCGCCCAAAGAAAAAATTTTTTTAACCCCCCTCAAAATTTTTTGGTTTACGTTTCAAGATACGTAGATTCAGAAAATCGAATAAAAAAAAATCCGTCCGTCCGCCGTACGCCGTACGCCGTCCGCGCCACTTTGCCCAGTTAGCGTTGAGTTAAAATTACGAAATTTTTTTTATGGGTTTCGACCAACCCCACAATGGTCCTCGAAACTTTTCATAATCCTAGGTCAAGGGGAAGGGGTTCAAAACGAATTTTGAAAATTTGAAAATCTCATATCTCGAAAAATTCATATAAAACGGTATGTTTTTTATTTCATATTTAGATAGAGTTTGTTCCGTAGAATTTTTTAAGACCATCCGCAGCTCTGTACGACCAGCCGTTCGTTCACAATGACGGCCCAAAGATTGTGCCTCACAACCCGATCGTGAATCAAACTGTTGAAATACAGGTCCATTTTCATACTAACAAGCTCTTTGGAACATCATATGGCTTAAGTGATGTCGAGTTTGTTGTTCTGAGGTGCGTTTCGTGCTACGGAAATGAAGGTAATTTCGAATGTTTGTTGGTAGGTACTTCTTTTATAGAAAAATTATTACCGACGTAGTATTAAAAACCCCAGAATTATATCGTATTAATTAATCATAATTAATAATCATTATTATTAATAATAAATACGAATTATTAATACCTAACAATAAATTATTATAATTTTCACTAGGTACTTGATACAATTGTTAATAATTAGTGATAATTGATAATAATAATTAATCTAACATTTAGGATCTAGACATTTAGACCTAGTGATCTAGACAGAAGGGTGATCTGTACAAAGAAGATAATGAACCGTTGTGTCAAGAATTTGCAGAGTTTTTTTTGTAGGTATTCATCTTTAAATGTGTTATGCGTGATTTCCCAGCTGTCCGAGAGCATTAATGCTTTGGTCCAATTTGAAAATCCAGTTAGGCATATTCAACCGAGCGTATTAGTTACGTGTTGTTTATATTTTAGAACAAAATATAGACGTAACCACATCCACATAGACGTAACCTAATCGATTGCTCGAACATTTTATCACGTCACGATTCGAATTAGTTTACGTAAATTCTTATTGTAATATAAATAGGATTTGAAAAAAAAAAACCGTCTTATCAGAGTAGGTAATAAACGGTGCTTTAGATTCAGCTCAGATAGAATTTCCGAACAGCAGCAGCACAAGAGGAAAAAGTGACCTTTTTTCCAGTTAGTTTTTTGTATGGTGTTTTGACCCCTCCCCCTTGCAGGACCGATATAATAGATGATCGATTGTAGAGGTGTGTCACTGGTTACGTGTGCGTTACGTGGTATCGAGTGATTCGAGCCCCCCGTTACGAGTCATGAATGTGTTTTGCTCTATTTTTCCGGGGAATTTGTTGTTTTAAAATTGTTTGCTACCGGAAAGAGGGAAGGAATCCTTATGTATCATAATTAATGATTCATCATCAGAGCCAGGCAAATGCCATATTGCCATGGTGCCATACTAAAATGCCACATTGGGCTGAGTTTCGGGAAAATGCTACATTTTGTCACAAAATGGAAATACTGCCATATTTTTGCCATACTTGTTCAATTTTTTCTCCCATTCAAGGTGGACAAGGTTAAGTGTCAACGACATTTTCAAGGTGGCCATGTCGGTTATGCCAGTTCGTATCTTCAATTGTTCTCTCAACCAGAGTGAAAGTCTTCCTGGCTATATATATGTATATAGGTACAACAGTGCCATTCTCCTTGCCGTTCATACAGTGTTCAATCGTGAGTTTCTTCTTTCTGGTTTGCAAAAATCATTATGCCTAAAGCTGCTACTTCAAACGTTGCCCATTGCAGGAAGTCGTTTAAAAATGAAATCCATTTTGTTGTGGAGGATCAGAAGATATTCTGCAAGTTGTGCTCAAAATGGTAAGTGGCATTACTACTATTGCTGCTGTCCACCAGAATAGCCTTAATGGAGGCCATCAGCAGTTGGTAATTTTCGGGGCCGATTGGAGTAAAAAATACAGGCAAAGGTGAAAAGCTGTCCCCTGTAGAAACTGCGGCTGGGTGGAGATGAAATCCATTGCCAACACTCTCTGGCCACTCTGAAAACCCCAAGTGTGGCACATGACTTTACATTGCTTTTCAGCGCTGATTCACGTGGTGCTGTCAGTTATGGTGAAACAGCACCACGTGAATCAGCGCTGAAAAACAATGTAAAGTCATGTGCCACACTTGGGGTTTACCATAATCCATGTTTTGCGCAATTTTGATGACTCTAGCAACTTTGAACGCTCCTGGCGCCCGTTTCGCGCAGTGGGAAAAAAAAGTTGTCAAGTAAAATGTTCATGAAATTTGATGTAGAATGCGAATCTGCAATAAAAATGGGGGGGGGGGGGGTTTCTATTCGAAAAAACAAAGTTGGTGCGCGCATGCGCGACGCTTCAAACTGCAATTTTTGAATTCTTTGCAAAAAAATAAGGGAAGGTTACTCCGACAAGTTTTTTGATTTCTCCACAACCAACGAAATTGAAAGGGTGGTACGTTCATTATGGACCACCCTGTTAGAGTGCCAATAGCTGGGTTGAATTTTACTTGACACCTTTAACCAGGTTTAAACTACTTAACACCATTAAACAACCTTCAGGGACGAATTTGAAATTACTAGATATTTCTAATTCGTCCAATTCATAGTAATGAGTGGCTTTTTTAAGATTTGGATAGGAGAAAGCTGACGAATAATTTGTTTTTGTACTGCTGCAGGCCGTCTCTTGTCCACCGGTAAGATCTTGGAGCGATAATTGAGAGCTTGTTGAATGGAACGTAATTTTCTTTCGTTGCTATTCACGCGGAAATGATGCTAATCTGCATTGACGACAACACCAAGAGTACCTATAATTTACGAGTAATAAGCTACGAGGTTTATAAGTACTAATTGAACAAAAAAAGTCTTTCTTTCTCCTCAAAGTGCGTCTATGTTGGTACTACGCACGCTGCTTTGTTTGTTAATGATATTTTTCCGTCTTTGTACAATTTTTTAAGGTGAAACGTAAGTGACTGCCAAAGAACAGAACTCGTCGCCACTCAAATATATGCGTAGAAAGGTAGAGGAAAATTCTTATAAATGGGCGTTAGGCCAACACGGTATCTGTCTCTAGGCCCCTGCGATCCCAGTAACGAGGTTATGATGCGAGAGGCGGGAACCAACACCAAGTGGATAAGGATCGCAACTCTACGGGAGCTCCCAAGCGAGATACATTGTCAGAACTGCGATGACTGAAACAGTAAAGCATTAATTGAGCCAAGAAGAGAGCAGTATGGGAAATTTCAATTGTTCATCATTTTTTCAGCAGATTGGATGGCTATGGAATTTGCAACATATTGTTATTAAATATCATATTGTTAAACATATAATATTAAACTGATTGGTCTATTCAATAGACCAATCAGTTTAATATTTGATTACACTGTGTTGCAAATTCCATAATTCGATTAAAAATGATGTCCTCAATCCAATCACCTGAAAAATGATGAGCAATTGCAATTTCTCATACTTTTCTACAGCTAAATCTGAATAGATTCTATTCATCGAATCAATCTACTATACATCAGTGAAAAACTCTACAAATTTCTCCACAACGGTTTATTATATTCTGTACAGTTTATACCCTTCGGTCAAGATCACTGCTCTGTATACAATTACCTTGTGAGACCTACAAATATACGGAAAAAGTTGAGTAATGCGCTAAAATATTTGTTCAAATAGATGATTAATATGCACGGCCAAGGGGGGGGGGGGTGGACTATCTCTGTGATGGTATACCACAAGATATATAACAAGATAATATCTTGTTAATAGCTTATTCCGTAGACGCGAAAAGTATCTCAGAACAAGCAACTCGACGGTACCAAACAATGTAGTTTGAATCAGCTGTGATATGGTAGGTATAATACACGTTTGGTATAGGTACACTCTTGTTAACGGAATTTGATTGGCCCAACCTTTGAGCCCTCACTGTGAACGAACGGCTTGTCGTAGAAAGCTACGGATGGTCTTAAAAACCTTGTCTGAATCAAACTATCTGTCTAGGATTGTCGGAATCAAACTCTATCTAGGTCAATAAATATGTACAAAAATCTACACCGTTGCTTCTGAAATTTTCGAGATATGGCGTTTTCAAAACTTCAAAATTCATTTTGAACCCCTTCCCAATGACCTAGGTTTATGAAAAGTTTCAAGAATCATCAGGGGTGTGGTCCATTGGTTGTAACACTTTAGAAAGACGAATGAAAAAAGATGATTCTTTGTCATAACCTACTTTTTTTAAATATCCAGCTTCGATGTAGACGTAAATAACTCCAATTTAAAAACACGTTTGATTATCCAGCTAATTGGTCCTACCACACAATGTAATCTGGTTTCATCTCATCTTTTTTCCATTGACTGTTTAAGACCTGAGACTCTCGGAAGGAATGGTCTAATCTTCATTATTTATACACTTCGAGAGCGAATGAATAAATAATTAATGGAATTCCTAATTTCACTATTAATTAGTGCTCGTATTACTGCCCAAAAACCATATTTTATAATTCTTGTAGATCTGAAGAGTTGCTGGGGTCCAAAGTTCCTGGAGCCAGTTGTTGATGGTAGCGTTAACTTGTTTCTCATGGCGACTCAAGGTGGAGGTCATTATAAGAAAACGAACACAGATAACATAACAAGCTTGGCAATTGGAATTACAGTGTTGCAGTGGGAATGAGTCTTCAAGTCATTGTCGTTAAAAAATCAACTTCTTGGTTACCTAGTCTTAGGAATGGCTGTTTCTGGAGCCTTATGTTTTTAATTTTTGGAATTAGCGCTTGTAAATGTCATACAATTGATTCATAAATCACGTATGTACTCAACGCAGATAGACAAAAAATTCCAAAATCATCCAATTTCAAAAATTGTGTAAATTTGGGTCTTACCAAGTTTTCAACTGCCAATGCTTGTTGTCACAAATACATAAATCAAGTCGGTAGTGAGTGAATGAAGCTATAAATGAATCCGTTATGAAGCACAACGTGAACATAACGTGTAGCTCCATGATATACACGAACAACTTCTATAGTCCAGCCATTGGCCGACTTACAATCGTGTGCATTTTTGGGGGCCTGCAAGTTGCAGGCTGCAACAGTTCAAATATTGCTCCAGTTTTTCACGATTGCCGCAATTATTTCGTCAGAGATAGGAAGCGGTCGGCTGGAAGGCGTAACTCCTCTAACCAACCTCAAGGCGGTTGGTTAGGATTTTTAGATTGAAGGTGGCTCGAGGCGGAGTGACTCAGCTGAATCTCCCTCTGCCCTCATACGAATAGATATGTTGACAATTATTCTTGTTTAAATAGAATACAGCGAGTATGGTTCCCAAATGACATGCTCAGTAGTACGTGCCTCAACTTTGTCACTAGTACGTAGCATGTGAAGATCTTTGCCACGAGTGACTTTCTCAGATAGTTGTTTATCCCACAATGTCATCCTCTAGATCATTTTGGGTTATCAAAACCCATCATTGAAGCTTAAATGGAGCTCTAAATTACGAGTGTCAACTCGTGACATTTTATATTCCCAATCGAAAATTGTTAATAGGGACGAAGTTGGATCATCTATTTCTAAAGTGATGAGGGGATGAAATGGGTTTTAAAGGTCATCCAGACACTTGGGACTTTCTTATCACAACCAATCGTAATATCACTCTAGCCTCAGTCTACTGGCTAATTTGGACCAGTTAGCTAACTTTACCGTTCTTGATCGCCATGATAGGAGACATATCCAGACACCTCGGACAAGTAGTGGAAATCCATCTTCGGAAATAAAAGGCGAGTTTCAAAAACGAAAAAGACGACTGAGTGTGTTTCTGTGTTGTACTGATGAAGGTGCAACGGCCGAAACCGGTCTGCAAGTGTATTATTTATTTTTGTGGAAATAAACTTTTTTGTGTTTGAATATTGCCTTTTATTTCTGACCCTCAGGGTATCCTAGCATCCAGATTTGGAAGGGGATTGGCCATTACTCAATCCCACGATAGGTAGGACGACTATAAAACTCAATACATTCATTGATCCCAAAATATAGAGTTTCACACTCATGTTGCGGTCGAACCAAACATTACCGTCATTCGCCATTAATAATTTGCATTCATTCTGCATGGTTTGTCCTTATTTCTCGGTTGATCGGTTTCAGTACCGGATGGCTAAATCCGTATTTGTGCAAAAGCTCCAGTTCCAGGGTAATGGAGTCTATATCGACTATATCGAAATGGTGGGATGATAGAATGATGGAAATGATCGAAATGATGGAATCTACAATACCTATCGAATTGTTGTCGTAGATGGAGGAAATATTTGAGTCAAAAGCTGAAAAATATACCCGATCGGCGATAAATCCGTGGAGATGAATGGGAGAGAGAAAGTCTACCAAGTTGTTGTTTTGTAATCGGAGAGAATTAGAAAAACGAAAGGAAGCGGTTAAATCAAAAGTACCTACCAACCACTGACACTGTTCATTATTGAACAAAATTAACCAGAATAACAATAAAAGAAAAATTGACACGTTTACTACATTGGCGTAAAGGGGGGCTACATCCCTCAGTAATCTGGAGAGAATAGAATACCCCTTAAGCTGGGGGGGGGGGGAGGGTTAATGCAATTGTTTTTGATTTTTAAATGGCCCAAAATCGCATTTTCGATATTATATTTGCCAAACAATCATTTAAGGGCTATCAAAAAGCAACGAAAAATTTGATGAAATATTCACATCAATTGTCAGCATATTCAGAATAAAACGTGTGCATGAAACGTTCAAATGAATAAAATTACTTGATACATTTACGTATTTCAGCACTGAAGAGAAAACCAACACAGAATGAATTTGTCAAAAAATTATATTTGTACGGTAGTAGCTAACAGCCTCTTATAATCAAAAGTTCAAAATGTTCCCACGTTCCACTTTTCTTAACCTGGATACGAAATTTTGTTTTATAATTACTCATAGAAGCACTGAAAATAGTGAAAGAGAATGAAAACCACAGAATGAAAAGCGAACGGAAACGATAGAAAATCCTTAGTCATTCAACATGGCTATTAGAGCGAATTTTCGAACAAATAACCGCTTTCATGTAAAATTTGACGTTTGGAACATCTCATTCAAATATGGTCAATCTTTAACTAATTGGGTAATTATTTACGGTATTCAAGTATGGAGCTAGTCGGTTCGTTCATTTATCCCTGTGATATGAGTGTGGGAGAATGAGCATTCTTAAGGTTATAAGTGCGAATTGATTGATATTATTAATACCTACTTGAAAACTAAGAGTAGAACACCCAATAATTCCATATTAATTGATTGGGTTGATAGATAAATCACTCGAGACGCAATCGTGGAAACCTAAAGAAAAACGAGAATATTTAAAAAATAGTCTGTTTTGATACTGACAATGTTTAATCACCGAAACCGGTCCAACAGTGTACTCATATTTCAGTGCAAATAGACGATTTTTTCAAATACTATCGTTCTCTGAAGGCTGTTTTTCGTACTGATTAAAATTCCCCCAAAAAAACTCCAAGTTGTCCTGGAACAATCTTACAGGTCCTTCAGGTTGTTGTTTACCTCGGGGCATTCACTCGTGTCTAGAAAATTCTTTGGCAGTCCTCAAGCGGCTTTCCACTGGATCAGTCCGATCCGGAGGCCTTGGGACGGTCTGGGACCTTCCATGCACCTTTGAACAATGATTATGTCACTTGAGGGAAGAGAACAACCTGCATTATGAAATCACGATGAAGTTATCCGACCTTGAGGGTTGGTTGGAAGGTGTTTTACTCATCAACTTGATCGGTGCGGCAAACGACTTATGGGCCACACGATTTCACCTGTTCGTTGTACACACAGGTACTCAACCATGTCCAAATACTTAGGACTATTAAGAGTAAACAAACCAGCGCCAGCCACATAGGAATCGTGTATAGCGTTAAAAAAAAACTTCAAATGAGGTGTCACTTGTCAGACAGTTTCGTTTGTGGAATTTATGGGTAATCCCCCCCCTTCCCCTTCTAAAACTCCTCAAATCCCCCTCACAATGGCCCGATTCTGCCCATCCACGAAATTAGCCTTTTGATTGTCAAACAGATTTTTGTGCTAATTGAACTTTTTATGTCAATTCTATCGAGAGTTATCGTCTGGAATGACACATACACACACACATATATACATAAGATTTTTGTTTTTTGTGTCTTTCGGAAGTAAATTCAATGATTGTCTGGAACAGATTTTAGTTTAAACATTTTTGGGAAAAGTGGGCTAAGCCCCTCTCCCAAGTGACATGCTGGGTGCGAGTGAAAACTCAAATAGCAGTGGTGCGGGCAGTTTCCATGAGGCTCAGGGGATGCCGTAGGAAAGTGAGGTGCCTAGGACTGGAGGATGGTGCCCTAATGCCCCTATAGCCGCCAAGAGCCTAGACCGTCATGCGGGAAGAGTCAGCATGGTTCATCCTGCCTCTGTCTAGCCTCAACGTTCAACAGGCCTCGAAGGAAAGAGCACTTCTACGACAAACTGTCGTAAATATAGCATTTGCCGATTTGGTAGCTCTTTTCGGAAATTTGAGTTTTAAAAATTTTTAACCGAGATCAATAGCTTTCTTTTCTTGAAAAAAGGCCAAATGTAGATTTACGAAATATTCGCGAAAAATTTTGAAAAACCTCAATGTTTCTTCGGGGTTTCTACACAATGTTTAAACAAAAGAAACTTCATAGCCGCTAGTATGCTGCACCATCTGCGTTTCTCCTTTAAATGTAACACAAACTTTGGTAAGTGAAAGACACACTTGTCATACCTTCAAATTCAAGTGTCTTCTCCTATCAAAAATTCGACATAATGACCTTTTTGTGTTTTCTGGTTATTCTACTGTTCTGCCGCTAAAACTCAGGGCATTAAAAAGAACGCGGAACATTTTATGGTAAATGCCTACACCCAGGCCAAAAAGTGACTTTAAATTATCACTGCGAATCATAATATAAACAAGTATGAATCGAGATAACAAATAACTAAAGAAAGAAAGATGATCTCGTGCGATTATTTTTAATAAAATTTTCTAAATTATTTTTCTGGTATAATGAATAATACGGGTTTAAAAAAAATTGCATGGAAATACTCCACGGGGAGTTCTTAATTCTACCGAATCCAAGCACAATCTCATTAGAGCAGAAGTAATTTCTAAATCTTTTGGTCACTTTCGTTTTAGTGCACTATTAGTGCATCTACAGATACGCGAAACGAATTTCTTAATATCCAAATAATTAAGTATGTCGGCTCTGGCATGGGGAGCTCAACTCAGTAGTACTCCATTCAGAGTACATAAGAGACGGGGCTTATGGCGTAGTGGCAAGGATATAATACGCAGGAATTACAATAGAAGCTTCTAGAACGAGTGAATGCCCTCCCAAGTACACAACGTCATATTGCGAAGGAAACAATTAGGTTATTATACTAGTGTAGGTATATCTTTAGAACGACATTCAGAACCCGTTTGTAGGAGTGACGAAACGGAAAAACTGGATTCGAGAACGTTCTTTCCTGCGCAAGTTACACGGATGGGTTCTTCCAGATGAAGGAAACTCACTGTCGGAAATTCTGTAACCTACTGTTGTTAGTACTGCAATTAGGTAATTAAGCTGGACCCAACGACGTCGGCTGCTTTCGGGAAAATCCAGCTCAGCTAAGAAAACCGGCACCCGGAAGCCATCCATTTTCGGCGGTACACAGGTAGGTACCTAATACTTTTTTTTATTGGTGAAAAATATAGATAATGTTATTGTATAATCTACATTACAGTTTTGCATATATAATAACTTGGGGGGGTAGGTACTGTCCAATGATAGACCCCGCTAGTAACAACTTACAACAAAATACCAATTTGCTCAACAATACACAAAATACGATTTGAGAATAAATAACATTAATAAGATAAATAGATTATTTACAAGGTGAATAAATAAGATTTGGCCATCGATGGTAACTTTCTAGAGTAAATCCGGTGGCCTCTGCCGTTTTAGGGGTCTTGGAGGTCTTAGAGGTGGAGTTGTTGGGAATAAGAGTGATTAGTTCTTTTGGATGATTTTGGAAGTGTCGTTTGGTTGAGTGCACTTTCGTGTATGTGGCCTTCAGGACGTCAATGACTTCAGGAATTTGCAAGTCTCTGTGAAGAAGAGTGTTCTTAACGTATCAAGATGCTCCTGATATCAGTCGAAGAACTCAATTTCGGAATGTTTTAGAAAGATGGTGAACCTGATAAATACAAAAATTTCTAGTAGGGAGGTTTTCTCCTTCTAGGCATAAACTAATTTATAAGTATGTCTGGTACAAGCGTCAAGGAAGAGTCATCCGAAAATGCCAAAATTTCAAACCCCAAAAAAATTACATAGTACCTATTACATAGTATTACGTTTTACGTTTTTAGCGCATTTTCGAAGAAAAGGAAGCTGTACCTAATAGGTAGTCAAGCTGTAATCCGTTTTTTGCTATCTAGTTTATATAAAGCTCATATACGATTAGCCAGCTGAAAATATTAGTGTTGAAAATATCACATTAAAAAAATACCAATTAATTGTTCACTTTTAACCACTCTTTCTATGTCTATTGAGGTGCCAAATCCACAACAAGTTTGAAGTGGCATTTTCAAAATGCCATTTTGAACACTCAAAATAGAAAGTAGGTATATGAGGTGTATCTCCAACACTGAAGTGAAAACTGATAGTGAAAAACGGGTTTCAGATTTGGATTCAGGACACTCTGGATCACACTAATGATAATAATATTATTATATTATTTATTATGAAATAACCCCAATTGAGGACTGATTAGGTATACGTGAAAACCACATTTTTTGTTGTTCATATCTGACAAGGAGCTAAATTCAGTCTGATTAGTAATATTGGTATTGGTATAGATACCAACATAGATATAGATCTATGTGAAATTTCAACATAGATTTTGCTTTTTCGCATTTTCGATAAAACAGTTTTTGCACGCCAAAGACGTCCATGTTTGACGTATGAAAGACTAGTATGGACCTCTTGAGTAACCCCTTGAAATTTGGAAGGAGTCACTCTCTTGAATTACCTCATTGTTGTAATATTTGTATGTTGTGTTCTGGTTTTCTCCTAGAAAGGGAAATTTGCAGCCAATATAATAGTTTTATCGAAGGTTCTCTGATCTTGTCTACCTACTCTATAAATCAGCCGTTGTGGGCTCGTAGCACTGCACACTGTGCTGCGCTCTCTTGACGACCTCTCAAACCACAACTCGGACTCCGTTTTTTCTGCTCCTGTGGGTCTAATACAGTGTATTGTATACATTCGGGGATAGTGTAGTACAAGCCTTTGGCCTTTTGAAAGGAAGAAAGAAACTGAATGAAAATTTTACACTGGTACGTATTCGGTGGGTAACTTCACCGCACTTATAAGACTTATAAGTGCAGTCCTCGACGATTCCAAACCACTGGCTTTTAGTTGAAGGCAGTGGTTTGGCATTGTCGAGGATACAACATAATACTCTACAATGTACCAATCATTAGTACCTTCAAAGGTAGGTTTAATGCACTTCGGGACAATCAGTGTTTGTTTTCACAACGGCCTCCTCCTAATAATCAATGTTGTAGGTATACCTACGACAGGTATACCTACAAAAATAACGGTAGTGAAAACAGGTAAGTAGTGAATAATAATTATCAACGTGCAAACATGCAACCCTATTTCGACGAAAACGATTCGGAGGATTTGGAAATCGAAATATTATTATCTAGAATCATATAGATAGAACCCGAAAAAAGTGGTCGTGTTGACTACAGCACAAGGGCGGATTCAGGATTTTCAAGAGGGAGGGGGGATGATTCTTTAGCAAGCCAGTTTTAGTCCAATAACATTAGAATATAGCTTAAATGTTAACAATAAAACAAAGGTTTAAATGTACAAAGTGTACGTTCTATTAGAATCTCTACAATAAAATTCAGCCTAAAATCTGTAAGCTGAAGTGGAAAGCCCACGTAAAGAAAAAAAAGGACGAGCTCAACTTAAGATTCAGAAAAATGTATTGGTTGATAGGGAAACACTCTGAACTATCAACACACAATAAGTTGCTTCTATACCAGCACGTAATCAAACCAATCTGGACTTATGGGTGCCAACTGTGGGGTTGCACAAAGAAAAGTAATATACAACTTATACAGACGTTTCAAAACAAAGTTCTGCGGTGCATTGTCGAGGCACCTTGGTACGTACGAACAGCTGATCTTCATCGCGACCTACAGATGGAGACTGTTGGCGAAACAATAAAAAAACTTGCGATGGAGCACGAGAGCCGGCTCCACAAACATCCAAACGTCGTAGTACTGAATCTACTGGACAACAGCGGAGACATACGGAGACTGAAGAGGACCAAACCATTGGACCTTGTCATGACTCACTAGTGTGGAGTGATGTGTAGTGGATGTAGATAGTGATCTATATACCACAGAAACGCTCTAATGTATTAGAAAAACGTTGCTAGATGTTGTAATACAGTTGTAACATAAATAAATAAATGAAAAAAAAAAGCCTAAAATCACATCGTTAAAAACCATTTTGTAGCCCCCCTCTGGATTCACTCCGGCTACAGCACAATGAGATGTGTACACATTTTTAGCAGGGGTGGATCCAAACTTTAATTTCGAGAGAGAGAGGGGGGCGATTCAATTCTTTTTATTGCATATAGAAGGTTTTTATTGCATATAGAAGGTTTCTCCTGTAAAAAATTTGTAAGGAACTCTTTGCTTCGCTGCTGTTGTACATGGCCAAATCAATGTTTTTGAGTGATTTTGCTTTTTCGCTAAAACAGTTTTTGCACGCCATAGACGTCCATGTTCGAATTCAGCCTAGTATGGACGTATTGAGTAACCCCTTGAAATTGGGAAGGTGTCACTTTCTTGAAAATCGAGATATCCTGCCGACAAGTGATCGACAAAGCTGAGCTTCGCTCAGACAACTGCTCTACTATTGCCGATTTTTGGATACCCCCCCCCCCCCTTGAATCCTCCACTGATTTTTAGACACAATAGCGTGCGATTACGCGGTTATATGTATAGTACTCAAAATCCGTACGATTCACTTGATGGGCTGGTAAACAGACTCCATTAATTGATTTATAGAAGTTATACTCTCCGTTAGCTACTAGTTGAATTGACTAGGAATCTACAAAATAAGATTATCAGGAGTTGATCATGTCTCACATTAACTCTTATTTTCAGGTGATTTAATTAATAACTCCTATCTCCCGTTCTGTTGGAGACAGTATTAAACTGAGGGTGAGAAATGAAAAGATCAGACCGCGCCTCATCGTTTCCTATCAAAATATATTTATCAAGTATAAAAATCGTACAAAATCGTTTGGCAATGGTAACAAAATACGCTTGTTGGTAACATTATAAAACCTAGCTAGTACCGGCACAATTAAACAATAGTAGGTAGATATTGACTATCACATTAGTAAGAATGAAGCCAGTAAAATAATATTATCGATTAGAAAATAATTATTAGTTGATTTAAAAGTGTGATTTAAATAGTAAGTAATGATTTAGTGACCTCAAATTAAGAGAATTGTAGGTAGTATTTCGTGTCTCTGATCAGTCGTCAATCCTGAGACATGTGGATGAAAATAAATGATCACAGATGGAGTCACGCAGGATCGATTATCGATAATCAGGGCGATGCGATCATCGGGTCAGCTTCCGTCGTCGTTGTCGATGACGACGACTGAGCTGTGGTCGTTGACGGCGGCCTATTCTCCGAGGCTGCTGTACCTATTTCCAGTAATTAACAATGATTAGTTCAAAAACTAGTGTAAGTAACACGGAAACAATTATTACGCATTCTAGAAACATAAATTGGCTGGTTTGCTATTAAAGAGTTATACAAAGCGAGCAAAATGCTTTAAAACGCATTTTAATATATTATTATTTTTATTATTTATTTATTTTAATAATATTATTAAATCGTATACATTTAGGAACTATTGAAGGCACAGTGATTTATATAAGGTGATGCAACCAAGTCAAACAGGCGATGAAGTAGTTTGGTGCTCGTATGAAATTTGGACCTTTAAGGATTAAAATTAATGATAATATTATCAACTTAGGAGGTGAAATTATTTATTGAGTTTATAAAGAAATCGAGAGAGGGAAGTTTAAAACAGGACTTATGGAAAGTAAATTGAAGATGGGGGAGTGGCAAGTGGGGAATGCAGTTGAATAAGAGTGAGTATAAAGAAAACAAAAATCCAGTAAATTTGCTATAAGAGCAAATGTTTGAAGAAATTACTGTTTTTTGTTTGTTTGTATAATGTCTGCATTTTACTTGTTTTTATTGAAGTACTTGAAGCATTCAACACATTTTTCTGCTTTTTGCCGAATTTATAGATTTTTCGTAAATACATTATTATCCATAATGTATTATTTTTTGCGTGGATCTCAAATATGACCACGTTACGAGCTCTGGATTGTTTCCTGACAAGGAAACCACCTCATCTCTAGATGCAGTTCTGCAAGAGGTTTGTGGTGACGTCACAAAATGTTGCAGCTGCAGAAAGGATTTTACAGATATACACAGTGGTAGTGTTAATGAAAAATATGTTCACAAACTAGAAGTGACATAACCAAACTTCCTTTTTCCATCGTTGCTTAGAGAGCAGATGCCACTGCTGAAAACCATCTGTTTTTTTCTGATTGTTCACCTCTAATTGGCGCAATACTGGGTAATAGCTCAATAAATGAGTTCACTGAATCCTTGCGTTCTATAAATCTTGTTTCACAGAGTTTCTTTCATAAGTCTGGATTTTCAGACTGAGGCGGAAAGTTCTTGCAATTCCCTCGAGTGTTATGACGAAAAAACTGAATAACTTCTCTCATAACTTTGAGTCTGTTCATGATATATTTCGAGTATCTGAGTCATTCCTAGAGTATCTAGGAGGTACTAACTTGGATCATTCGTCACCCTATTCTACTCGTCAATTTTGTGTCACTGATTTCTTGTCGTGATTTTGTGTCAATTTATTATTCAACTTCAGATCTATAAGCGAATTTTCGGAGAAAAGGAAATTTTTCCATTGTTCTCAATCCAAAACTTTTAAAACTCGAATTACCGAGAAAAAAAAAAAATTCGAACGAATACCTACCTACTACATTGAAAATTCGCTCACACGATCATGCTGCATGACTGTTTAATTTTATAGTGGATTAGGTTTTGTTAACAAATCGTAACTAAAACAAGTTTTCAATATTTCGCGTTTTTTTGAGAAAGAAAAATGGGGGGGGGGGGGGGGTATGAAGCCTTGAGTGAAATGATAAGAATAAATTCTGATCCTCCAGAGAAGACAGCGAATCAAACCAGCGATGCCGGACGTAAAGCTCCGAGTCTGGAATTGGCTGATTACTTTACTCTTGACCAGTCGTTTTCACTTACCTAAGATTTCAACAGATCGTATCGGTTCCAGCCTGAGTGGATCAGCAGATCTAACCGAGGGCCGCTGAAGCTGCGTTCGAGATGTATGCGGCCTAGCAAGCAGGAGCTTGAAGATGCCTGGGGATGGCGGCCGTGTGTCCGCTGCGTCTCGGTGGTCGCTAGCGTCCATCCGTTCCTGAATACAAATCAACCCCAATGATCTAAAGGTTCACTCTTAGATGATGTATATTATTTTCAAGTTGCTACATGTCTCTCGTCTTCTGCTTCGACAATGCTATCGGTACCTTGAAAGCAGCGAGGGTCTCAGAACCGTCTGTGGCCTGAGTAGTTGTCGAAGCTGCGGTGGTACCGGAAGCATCTTCACTTGAAGAGTACTGGACATTAGGATTGACATAAGGATACGAAGCGGCTGGACCCACTGGCTGGCCGTATGGTCCTCCCTGACCATAAGGACCTGCCTGTCCGTAAGGACCTGGGGCACCATAGGGTGGGTAGATGGGTTGACCTAGAGGAACTCCAGGCTGTAAAGGAGTCACTGGCGGTGGTGGCCCAGGTGGCAGCTGTGGTCCGACCCCAGCCCCAATTCTCCCAGAATAGAACCTCTGATTGTAGTAGTCCTAAAAAATAAGTTATTTACAATGAATAATCATGAATAATCATTACTACATAGAATTTTCCTTTAACAAATTCAACTACTTATAAACCAGAATTGACTTCTATGAAAAAAGATTCAACATTGTGCATTTCGTGAGTCCGAGATGCACCAACAAAGACATATTTAATATTAATATATTATCAAACTACCGCCTAATCATCGTTGATTTCATATGTGGGCTCATTCTATAAATTTATGAACAGGTCTTTGACAGGTTGCGCCATAGTAGCAAAGCTTTGGCCATACCAAGGCAGCAAAGAAGAATCGTTCTCTTTTGGATTTTCAAACTGGAAACAATCATACCTGTTGATAAGGAGGAATTCTAGGCTGGTAGTAGCCAGCACCAGGAATAGGTCCTGCACCTGTGGGGTCATAACCGCCCAGGTATGGCCTGTTGTATCGGTTGTAATTAGGGCCATTGTAACCACCACTGTAAGGGCTATTGTAACCACCGTTGTATCCTCTTGTCCTGTACTGAATGTAATCGATGAGGTAGTTCATGATCTCTTCACGGAGCGCTTCGTAGTCAATGGGGGCATTGTAAGGGTCATAGAGAGCTGGAACACGTGGCGGTACTGGAGGCGCACCTCTGTATGGAGGTCGACGACCTACCTGTAAATCAATTGATTTTGTTAATGCTCAATCAGTCGTTACACAGAAAAATAATGAAATGACGTACATTTAGGCTAATTGCTCCCAGGATTTTTATTTATACTGTGTGGTAGTGTGCATGGAGTAGACTGAGATACACACCAGTTGGGAAGTAAAGTTAATTTTAATTAGCGTCTTATATTTATTTAATAACGCTATATAGGTTCAATTTCATGTTCACTTACGATAGGTGGGGGTAGTACGGGGTAAGCGTTCTCATCGACGATAGATGGTGGAGGACGTAGGAAGGTCTGGCGAGGTCTGGGGCGTCCTGACCCCAAGACTCTGTTCACCATGGGTACTACAGCCCCAACTTCTGGATATTCCCCTTCCTCAGAATCTTCTCTTCCTGGCGAATAGTACCTAGAAAATATTTCGCCGACAATTTCAATTTCATTTGAATAATAGTTCAGTCGTCTCATGTTTGGAGCTGATGGCTGTTCAGAAGACCCCTTGATACTCGTAATAACACATTCAAGTTCATCCACAAATGAAACCTTGAGCAGGTGACTATGAATAACATCGCTCGATATATATAAGGACCAACATGCGGATGTATATAGGAAGGGACAAAATAAACTCCCCTGAACAACATTTATGTGGGCAGAAAATTCTCGACTGAGCTCAATATTTTTCTTCACGCGTACGAACAGATTATACAGGGAAAGTGTGGTCAATTTTTCAGGCTTTTCGGGTGTTACCTTGATCTCGGAGGAGGATAGTCGGGCTTGAGGTTGTTTTGTTCTAGAAGCATGTTCCTGTAGATTTCTCTCTGATCCGGACGCTCACCCTGCTGATTGTATCTACGGATGGAATCAAATCACGATCGTATGAGCAACAGCAAAGTCCAAACAAGACCATAATATGGTATATTATACCTATTTTAGGTATATTATACCATAATATAGGTATATTATACCTAATTTTTCAAATGCAATAGCCCCTATATTACTTTCTACACCCCGTTTATCCATCCCGTATATTTTGTTGGTGAATACGAAAAAACATTTCAAGCGACAAATCCAATTTAAAGTTTGTAAATTACTCGTGGTAAATCTTGACAGTTAGTTTTCAGTTTGCGCTCACCTGCCATAGTCTCTAGGTAGAGGGATAGCACGAGCCGCACCACCAAGTTCTTGGTTATCCCTGGCTCCAAGCTGCCGCCTAATGACGTTATTCCGATCAAGGGTGTTCCGTTCGACATCGCCAGTTTCCTGAGATCTCGTATCAGTTAGAACTGGACCAAGCGGTCTCTTTGTGACGAGGACTCTAACTGGCCGCTGAGGAGCCTCCGTTGCTCCTCCACCGAACTCCTGAACCTGCGATGGTCGACGAGTCCCTGCAATAGTTGTTAATTTTGGTTTATTATCTTCGAACCAATGGAATCGCCCAAGTTAGCGCTGTGCTAAAATGACGAAGTTTGGTTTACAGGTTCGGACCAGCCCCACGACTATCCTTGAAACTTTTCATAAGCCTTGACCCAGGGGAAGGGTCAGGGGAATCAAGAGTCATAGCACATTGGTTTTGAGAAATAATAATTTTTTGTAATTAATAATAATTAGTAATAAATTATTGTTACCCCCACAACGATCATTTGTAATTATCTCTATAAACGTTTCCTTTATAATTTAGTGATCTAGACAGAAGGGTGATCTGCACAAACAAGGTAATAAAGCGTTTCTTTTATTTCCTTCGATCTCAGTAGGTAATTTTAAGGAAAGTTGAACTGAACATCCCATTATTCGGATTTGCAGATTCATGAGTGAATTGACAATCTAGTTTATAAACTCTACAGCAAGGAAGTATTACGATTTCCTCCGGTAGAAACCATCAATCTCATTCGATGAGATCAATCACCCTTTGATCGTTCAAATTCCTTTCTATAAATTCGAATTAAAATTTGACTAGGTACCTACTTTAGTTTTGAATTTACACTTTGAAATTAAAAACAAAGTTAAAATGCCATATCTGATGTTGTTCAATTGCAATACTTCTTACCATATTCATAAACTGGGGTGGTGGATACTCTTTGTTTGAGCGGTATCCTCTGAATTTGGTGGGGGGTTGTCCCTCTGTACAAGGGTATTGGCCGGCGCGTTGTGTGCTCTGCAGACCCATAATCTTCAGTTGCTTGGAATCCTGAAAAAAGCGGTATTCAGTTTTTAAGAAAAATTGACTACAGGTATTAAGCATTGATAAAATACATACATATGAATTTGGTTTTTGAGCGAATCGGGTGGTCCGAATGTTGATGAATTTTGAACGTACTTGTATTTAGGTCAAATTTAACTACACATCCGACTGGAAGTTAGGCTACAGGCTAATCTTAGGAGGGGTTGGTATCTACGGTAGGAGTAGGTGAGTCAAAATAGCATTTGTAGCGGCAGTAAAACAAACAAGTAGGTAATGCAAAAACGTGTATGTGAAAATTCTACCAGTTCCATTAGCAGCAGAGTAGGAGACCCTCTTGAGCTCTCCATTATTGTCGACGTAGCCGAACATTCCTTTGACGTTGCCCAGTACGTCGCGGGTCTCGATCTTGAAGGATCCATCAGCAGCCTCATAGCCGTACGTGTATGTTCCGTCTTCGTTGACCCGATTAATCTGCTTGATGATTTGCACTCCTCGAGGATCTTCGTCCTGTTCGGCTCTTTGGCCCCAAGCAGGAGCCGCCACTAAAAGGGCTACCTAGTGACAACAAAATAAATATGAACAACTCTACCTCTTCCTGAATTCCCGTCACAAACTACTTGACGTTCTACCACCAGTTTCCTGACTCTTCAGGACGTCGACATTTTTTTGCTCTTATATGGCTTCTAAAAGACCAACTGTCTTCAATCACTTTCAAATTGCACACTTCTGCTAGAAGTTGCAGTTTGAAGGGCTTGAAGCAGCTCCGAAAAGTGAAGATTGTAAAACATTTCCAGAATATGGTAGAAGCCATGATGTTAGTAGGTCTCTCCTGAATATTTTCTCATACAAGTGAGAGGAGACTACGCCAGGCACGTTTTTGGCTTATACCGAAGTTCAGGAAAATACTTCCCCACTAATTCGCCGTTTAAAGTTTGGCAGCAGACTTAATCGACGAGAAGATTTTTCAGTTCAACTTGATCATCAAGCCAACATTCAAAAAACCAATGAAGTGCAATGAATATCTTCAGATTTCTCCGCTGCCCGGAACACATAAATTACTTTTGGAACCTTGATGAGTCGTCAAACGGCCGACTGAGGAAACGCACTAGCCGGGTGGTGCAAGCCCCTGGGAAACGCCCGGGTAAAAACCGCCTTCCCCGACAACTAGGACCCAATTCCCATGGCAACACAATGTCAACATTCCCAACAGAATCGTCCGTGGGTTCCTATCGCTTGCCCGAATGTGACCCTAGGAAACAAAACAATCTCTCAAGGTCGTCATTCTGAAAGACTGCGCAATCCTCGATAATTTCCCAATACTTACTTTGGGAGAGATGACTGCGAGTGAAAACGGGCTTACTTACTTAGAATACCGAACGGTTTGAGATTGAATTTTGCACTAGGTACCTATCAAATACCTGATAACACACTTATCGAAGAAATGACACTTTCTTCCATCAAGTAGATGCCCTAAGTCAGGGGTTCCCAACCTTTTTGCACCTGCGTACCAATTGACTTTTCAAGAAATTTTGGCGTACCCCCAGACCTAAATATTACCTATAATAAACGTATAATAAAAATTTTCAAAGGCTTTATGGATTAAATTCCGGCGAATTTAATTATCTTTTTTTTTTTTTTTTTTTAAATGCATTTATTTTAAAAATACAATACATAAAATACATACTGCTTAGTGCTACTTAATGCTACTCCCCTCTTTAAGCAGAGCTTGTGCTGAGGGGAGGAGTCGAATCCTCGCAGACAAAATGAATGAAACAAATGCAAAATAACTAAAATAAATACAAATTTTCAAAAATAAATACTAATTTCCCAAATAAAAGAGAATGATTTGCTATTGATAATTCTAGAATTGATGATAATATTTACAATGTATATACATAAATATGAACCAACCACGACCCATCCAACTCACAGTGGTGATCCGGAGAAATGCCCCTTCAACGCCTTTTTGAAGGGGTCCAAGGAACCCATCTCTCTTAGATCACTGGGTAAATTGTTGAAAGACAACGCCCCCCTATAATCAAAACACCTCTGTCCCCAGCTGGTTGCACGGAATGGCAATTTAACTTTGTTTAGGTAACTTGATCTGGTCCCCGTATTTGTTATCATTTGCAGGTTACCCGCTATTTTCTCCCGTTGAATTTTAATTAGCGTCGCCCTTTCCACGAGTTCGTGCACGGTTGGTACTCTAAATAGGGCCACCGTGGAGTATCTATTACTTCTTTTGTCGCTTCCTTATCTGGTTTGATAATATCAATATTTGATAATATCAATATTATTGTGTATAACGCGCATAATGATTGCACCAAAAAATTGGTTTTGGAGAACTCCAATTGTGGCATATGAATTTCATTGTTTTTCAATGCTGATTCACGTAATGCTATATATAGTGGATATATCCATTTTTGAATTTAACTAGAATTTTTTGGAATGTCAGCCGAAAATTCGGTTGTCTTTAGTGAAAAATCGCGCTTTTTTCATCCTTACGAGTTAAGTATATATAAATAAAATGAGGCGATTTTAATTAGTTCGGAAAGCTAACTTTATTGTCTTTCTAAAGAAAAGGAATTCTTTGGACATTAAGTTGGAAAACTCTGCAAATTCTTGACACAACGGTTCATTATCTTCTTTGTACAGAACACCCTTCTGTCTAGATCACTAGGTCTAAATGTCTAGATCCTAAATGTTAGATTAATTATTATTATCAATTATCACTAATTATTAACAATTTTATCAAGTACCTAGTGAAAATTATTATAATTTATTGTTAGGTATCAATCATTCGTATTTATTATTAATAATAATTATTATTAATTATGATTAATTAATACGATATAATTCTGGGGTTTTTAATACTACGTCGGTAATAATTTTTCTATAAAAGAAGTACCTACCAACAAACATTCGAAATTACCTTCATTTCCGTAGCACGAAACGCACCTCAGAACAACAAACTCGACATCATTTAAGCCATATGATGTTCCAAAGAGCTTGTTAGTATGAAAATGGACCTGTATTTCAACAGTTTGATTCACGATCGGGTTGTGAGGCACAATCTTTGAGCCGTCATTGTGAACGAACGGCTGGTCGTACAAAGCTGCGGATGGTCTTAAAAAATTCTACGGAACAAACTCTATCTAAATATGAAATAAAAAACATACCGTTCTATATGAATTTTTCGAGTTTTGGAATTTTCAAAATTTCAAAATTCGTTTTGAACCCCTTCCCCTTGACCTAGGGTTATGAAAAGTTTCGAGGACCATTGTGGGGCTGGTCCAAACCCAGAAACCAAATTTCGTAATTTTAACTCAACGCTAACTGGGCAAAGTGGCGCGGACGGCGGACGGCGTACGGCGGACGGCGTACGGCGTACGGACGGATTTTTTTTTATTCGATTTTCTGAATCTACGTATCTTGAAACGTAAACCAACAAATTTTGAGGGGGGGTTAAAATTTTTTTTTCTTTGGGCGATTCCAATGGTTCATTATCGAAGATAATAAACCAAAAATGAGAGAAAATAAAAAAAATAAATATGTTCTTTTGTGTAAAACAAAAATGTTTTGAAAAAAAAAAAAGTCAATGCAGCTGCTCAAATTGTCGCTTCCTTGGGGAAGCAAAGTTCTGCCCGATGACGCCAATGCTCGTGAAGAGCACTGTGAATGGATGGAAGGGAATTGACTCAGCAGTCTGGGAATGGAATGCAACCGTCTATTGATAATCAATTATGGTTAACTCCAAGCTTATCTTGTTGGATAAATGGGTTTATCAATACGACGACCAGGGCCTATCGTTACTACACAAGTGCACATACTCGTACTTGGTTTTTATCTAAATCGCGAGGTGTTGAGTTACCATCACTTTGTCTCGTTGACAGCTCCATTCCCAGAGACACAATAGTGAAAGGCCTAGTGCGTTTGCAATCGACCAACGTTCACAGGCAATGAAATGATCATGTACCTAGAAACTCCACAAATTCTCTGCTAGCAAATTAGTGATGTCGACATTTCTGGGTAGTAATATTGAAACCCACAACCACGCCTCCTCTCTGGGCATCATTGAACCTCCCTTTCTACACGAAAAGCTTACTCCAATAGGTACTCATATGACTCTTTAAAATTAACAACCCAAATTTTCATATTTTCCAGGTCTGCAACTTCTCAAAAACGAAGGACTTTACATGAGTAAATATTCTATCGTGAATTTTCCAACGACGATAAACTTGACACACATGCACAGAGTATATAATCAGTTGGTTTACTATCTTCGATAATGAATCATTGGTCATCGATCAAGAAAAAATCGAGCAAGGAAACCTCCCCCCTCCCCCCCACACTCTCAAAATTTGAGTGTTCAAGTTTCAAGATAGTTTTCTACGTAGATTCAGAAAATGAATTTTAAAAAACTGCAAATTCTTGAGACAACAGTTTATTATCTTTTTTGTGCAGATCACCCTTCTGTTTAGATCACTAAATGACTGAACACCTATTATGCATTATCATTAATTATTATTAATGTGTGTGTCAATTTGTGTAAATTATAATTACTTATAATAAGTAATTAATAATAAGTAATAAGTAATTATAATTTACACCAATTGACAGTTTTAATTACACAAATTTTTTATTACACAAATTATTGTTAGTTTTAATAATTATTACTTAATAAAGATTAATTATCCCATGTAAAAATTTGGATAGAGATTAATTTTTAGAATTTTTTGAGACCTACCGGAGGTTTGTACGACTAGCCGTTCGTTCACAATGAGAGCTCAAAGTTGGAGCAGATCGAAATTCAACATGATGGTGAAACATGCGGCAGCCTGTCGGATCAATGTTCATACTGACCCAGCTGATTCGAACCGCACATGGTTTTCAGATATCGAGTTGATTAATAATAATTATTAATAACTATCAATAGCTATTAATCAGTAACAATAATAATAATGATAATTTACACTACGTTACTACTATAAAATTACTAATAATTATTATAACGTATCATTAATTTTAGTGATAATTCATAATAATTAAATCATTTAGTGATCTAGACAGAAGAGTGATCTGCGCAAAGAAGATAATAAACTGTTGTGTCAAGAATTTGCAGATTTATTTTCTAATTTGGGAACGGCCAACACTTCTGCAGAAACCATGGTTTGATATTGTTTATAAAACTGACCTAAGTCACCTCCGAAACATGTTAACCTCCCGTCGTACAACATCTGCGACACCCGCGTTTAGTCAGCCTTGAACATTGAAATTCAGTTCTAATTTTATCCGCGTTGGAGTGTAGAAATGAACCACTTCTCACACCTATGTGATACTGTTCGGGGATCGTCATAAGATAACAATGGATAGCCACATTGTTCCTTCTTAAAATTGGCTCAAGGGTAATAATACCAATCCTCCCAATAACACTCCGTGTAAACATCACCCCCCCCCCCACGCCTCGCAAATATAATTTCCACCCCGCCTGTCTTAAAGAGATGTCCTAACCACTTCACAAGCACTGTACCCGTTTCGAAATCTTCCCTTGGCGCCATGGCGAGAAGATCTTTTACCGTACAAACAAGCAAAAATTGTTTAAAAAGTGAAAACATTTGTGTTGAATCTTGAAAAGCTGAATGAGGCTTTTTAAACAATTTTTGCTTGTATAGGTAATATGGTAAACGATCTTCTCACCATGGCGCCAAGGGGAGATTTCGAAACGGGTACGGTGAAGTGGTTAGGACATCTCTGGCGGCCGGGAAAAGAGCATAATATAGGATATTATCATAACTTTCCCCTGCTGCTGTCGAATGATATTTGCGAGGTGAATGATATTTACACGCGTATCTATTACAATTCAATAAGTAAATGAAAATGAGTAGCTAACTAGTTACTGCCTTACTCGTGATTTGATGTAAGGGACAAACATCACATAATTGCATTGGGTCTTTCAGGTGTTATTTGATCTACAGCTCCAAAATTTTGTTTCTTCTTTGATTCTACACATCTCACCAACTACAACTTTCATTTACCCGAAATGTTCAAATGTATATTCATGTAAAAATTCATAATAATTAATGTTTCATTTCAATTTCATCAAGATTTCCGGATTATTGGGGCTCGCTCTGATTCGAAAACAATCTTTGATAGCATAAACAATTGGATGCTGTCAGTGATACATTTTCCAGCTGATTGTATAGGTACTAGCTGCATTTCTGTTTATGTTAGTTTTCTGTATCTGTTATCTATCATTGGACACGTACGAATGTAAGTATTTGATTCACAAACCAATTACTTTTCAATTTGAAATTATCATATTAATATCATCATAATTTTCCAATTAGCTGTACTTGATTTCATTATTTGAATAATATTCAAAGAATACCACCCCCTTCTTTCCCTGTGTGGTATTATATTATAATATAATATTTTTTTGTATCACTCAAACAGCGTTACGAACGGTTTCAGCCAGTTAGGCGAAGTTCCATGTTAAAATGCCGGCTGAAAGTGGAACCTAAACAGTGACACCTCTGCCATCCAATAACATTTTGCCTTCACAAATTAAATTTGTTATATTAATCATGAATTTCGTAGATTCATGATTAATTGATATTGATTATTGATTAATTGATATTAACTGCAGTTGACTAGCTATCAAACGTAGTCGATCACACCTAATGGTTATCATCTAGAATGTTCATACTCGTACAATGTATTGAATGTGTCATATTGAAGGCATCCTCTTTTCAGTAAAATTTACCTACTAAATTTATTTTAATTTAATTTTAGCGACCGTAGAAATATAGGAGACATTTTAATGATATAACGACCAAAGTTAATCATTAGGTAGTTGATTTATTTTAAATCATTCATCTATTCCCTGAACCCTTCGTGGTCAGGCAGTTTCCTACTGTGCAAATTGGCGCCCATGTAGTCAGTGTATAGGCATCGTTTTGCTCTTTTAAAATGATTCAAAAGTAATAAGAAAATATGGTTGGTTTTTCTCCTCGAAAAACGTTGTTCTCGAGGTTATCAATAAAATTTGTTTTTAATACTTATCACTCGTCGATATTTTCATGGATGCACTCAAGTTTGGAGGCGAAGGGCAAAAGAAAAATTATATCTTACTCGAATATTCCTTCGCATGCGGTCGTGGAGAACACATATCTGGTACTGTCAGTACTTCTGACAACACATATTTTTAGCACTAAAATTGGAGTTGCACTTATCGGTTAGCACTTTCAGACAGGTGGACGGACGTAAAGCTAAGCACTTGAAGGAAGGTTGGTAGGTACTCACAGAGAGTAAGGAGACTGTGAACATTTTCTGTGGAGCGTGGACATCCGTGTGAACCCATTGTGAGCTCTCAGAGCTTCCTATATAGACTTGGGAAGAAGCCGATTTTGCAATATCTCCCTCTCGCTTACCCGGGGACCATCAAAAGGCAAAAATTCATATCCGACAAAATCTACGATTGTTGGGAAATATTACTCATACCACTTAGTGATGGAAATATATTATGTAGTTAGAATATATATAATGATAGAAATATATTATATAATTGAATCCGATTAGTTCTCGGTGCTTATCTTTTTTCTGTCGAAAAGCAACCAAAAAAACATAGGTATTGAATTGATATACGAGTATTTTCCGTACCTAATGTATAAATATTACGATCAGAAGTGTTTAAACCTTTTGGAACGTCATATGTCTTCTCTGTGATTCATAAGACGTCCAGAAAGTAATGTAAACCCTCAAATTTTGAGGTGGGGTAATTTTTGTTTGTTTCGTGGTCGATTCCAATTTTTTATTATTGAAGATAATAAACCAAAATGTACTCATATAAGTACACTTATATGGCATTTACAAGATGAGTTTCAAAACATGTCATTATTCGAATAATGTAGAGGATCCTCTACATAAGCGCCATTGAAGTCAATAATTTTTGAAACCTAGGGACCAGTTTTTCTCTTCCCTCGTCTTATACTTCCCGGAGCCATTTTTGGACTGCATCCTGGTTTATGGTGGTTCCTGAAGGTATAAAATCGACCAATAATATCCCTTTTTGGTCCCAAAAGACAGATGCCATGATCTTCTTTTCTGAAAATTGGACTTTGAATTTTTTGTTGAGGGTAAATGGATATGGCGCTCTTTAATATTACATTGTCATCCATACTCGACCCATGTTTAACATATCAAGACATCACCCATCAAGGCTCATCACCCAAATTTAATTTATTTAAACAAATAGGTTTAAACAATTTCACAGACAAGATTCCGAGTGAATATTGCATTGTCATCCAGTTCTGACCTGTATGTAAAATTTCATTACTCATATTGTTTATTAATACGAGTATAAGATCTGTGATCACTCATTAGAGTTGAATGCTCACTCGCTGGTTAGTGGTTACCAAGCACTCGCGTCCCAAAATAAAAAACGCTGCAAATTCTTGATACAACGGTTTATTATCTCCTTTGTGCAGATCACCCTTCTGTCTAAATAACGAAATAGTAGATGAAAAGTTTATAGAATTTGATCATTTTTATTATTTCATCATCTCTATAAACTTTTCGTATATTATTTTGTGATTCTGGGGTTTCTATAACCACCCACTCATTTAATTATATTAATTACTCAAAATTGCAAATTATTTTTAATTATTACCTAATAGTTTTATTATAATTAATTATTACCAATTATTATTATTTATTAACTCGATGTCTCAACGCCAATGTGCCGCTTGATTCACCCTCATGTTGCTCAAAAGCCAGTCGAATTATTTAGCCCTTTTATGGAAAGAAAAAAGCTTGTTCAAACATGAACATTTAACATTTCAAGTCCCTAGGCCATCGAGAAGTTGAAAAGAAATTTTGTTCAAACTTGAACTAAAATTTCCAAATTCGTGTTTAACCCCTTCCCATTGGTTAGGAAAACATTCAAGGATCTTTTTGGGTGTTCTCCAAACCCCCGGAAAGCAAATTTCGTAATTATTGTTCATTCGATTTTTGGAATCTGCGTATCTCGAAACGTAAACCCTCCAAGTTGGGGGGGGGGGGGGGTATTTTCTTTTCTTGGGGGATTCCAAATGTATCGAAGATAATAAACCAAAAGCAGCCAGATTGAAAATCGGCCGAGCCAAAAAGATCTAAAATGGTGGGGGGGGGGGGGGCTATATACTAAGTAGTACACCCAACTCTTCAAATGAATTCATAGGTTTTTGCAAATGGCAACTATTTCCTCAGTATTAGTTCACTGTGCAGTGATGATGAGTGTGTACTTTAGGAACGATACTACCCCCTGCTTCGTCAGCTCTCTGGAACTCTTAATACACGCAGTTAATACTTGCTCACATATGTATAATATGTAGGTATAATTAATAGTTACAGCAATGTGTAATAATCATATATCATAATATAATCGGTATGCAAACTGAAACTTTTGTCGCTAGGTACATATCACGTTAAAGTTTCGTTTGATCACAACATTTCCATATTACTGCTTTCTCCATGGAAGCGTGCGAAGGAAACCTCCAGCGAATTTCGCAAATATGTTGAGTTCTCTTGTTCTGTTGGTCTTTCCTATTATTTACCTACCTCCCCACATCGGGAGGCCGCCTGGCGTAACGTTTTCTCCTTTTCAGTTGATTCGTGTGAACCGCATTTTCCTATTTCACTCTCGGTTTCAGTGACCTACCTATTTTAAGGCCTTACGAACCAAATTATTATAAACGAATATTATTTACGTGATTTAACGAACTATCTCGTATTTTCAGAATTCCATTGAACAAATTTGAAAGGTACACATGAAGCTTTGATTTGAATCTGAAGTGACATTTCATTTAAACAGATGTTGGCAACAGTAATGAGAAGTTATTTCTGGATTCGATAACATCTAGTTTACAAAGTTTCTTTACTCCCAACGTTGAAATTATTATGAAAGAGTAAAATTAAAGTTTCAGCATTCATTGATAAAATTGGTAGATTAACCGTCAACCTGCTCAGATGCAGTATATATTATATATTACAATGAACAATTGAAAATATCCTTGTATAAACATTTTAACTGAGCCCCTCTACAAATAGCCAACGTATTTTTGTATTAAGTGCTCAAGGAAACTACAAGTATATAGTCCCAATCCCATATGGCTTAATTTGCACTTGTGGTGTAGAAGCACTTTTGATCCTAGACATTTTTCAAGCAATATTATGATTACAGGCAAGTGAAAACTAAGGAGCAGGTATGTCTGTCAAGGTTTCGTTAGCGACAAACCGGTCAGCTGATTGGGAAATTCACTCAACTCCCATCGTGCAGTGGTAGCTTATTTTCATGTGTCCTAATCGAAGGGAACATCTCCATTCTCTGTTGAGGAGGAGGTCTGTCTGCCTGTCTGATTTTTGTTATCATTTGATCGCCCGGCCGGAGGTCCTTCAGACCCCATGTGAACCCTACACATGCGAAGTTCGTTTATCTTAGGAAGGTGGAAGGGAGGCTCCAATCTACACGGGGTTTCTTCTGTATTGTAGTAAAGGTAGAGCCCAATATGTCTGATACATTAAAAGGTTCTTATTTTCCTAATAAGCCCAAACATAATGTCTCGTACATGAATGAAAAGGGTAGCCATTTTGACATGGATATGTATTTTTTTGGCCACAATCTTATGAATTGGCTGGGGTTCATTCCAACATTTGCGTGATACAAATTTGCATGATACTCCTGAGATGTTCCTAAAGCTAATTTCTATGCTATTCACTCTATGAAGCTGTAATTTGGCATGTGGCCTCCTATAGGACTTACTTTACCTTCAAACAGAATATGCCTGGGATCAGCTGAGTGGCTCCTAAAGCTAATTTCTATGTTGTCACTCTATGAAGCTGTAATTTGGCATGTAGCCTCCTTAGGACTTTAACTTGAAGCTGCCTAGGCCCAGGATCAGCTGAGTGGCTCCTGGAGCTAATTTCGATGCTATTCACTCTAAGAATCACTTTGTAGAGACTACCTACATGCCAAATTATAGATTAATAGAGTGAATAGCATAGAAATTAGCATTAGGAACAACTCAGCTGATCCCAGCCCTATGCTACTTGAAGCTAAAGTCAAAGGAGGCTACATGCCACATTACAGCTTCATAGAGTGAATAGCATAGAAATTAGTTTCAGAAGCAACTCAATCAATCAATCAATCAATCAATATATTTTTATTTGCTAGGATCGCACGTAGTACATAAGCAACGTCAAAAATCTTACAAAAATAGCAACGGTAAATTAAAATTGTGAGCAACAATAAAATACAGTCAAAACAGGTACAAAAGGAACAAAAGGTGTCGATAAAACTAAAATACAATAATAGAGTTAATTTTCGTCAGGAACTCCTCAAAATCATATGGAGCCAATCTGGTGAGGTACCTGATCATTTGGGCCCTAAAAGTACCAAGGGGAGCATTTCTCTACTCTGAAAGCAGGCATGAAAAGCCGCCAGAACGGCCGGCCTTGATAGCCTCTCGGACAGGCGCCTCAAAAGGAAGGTGTACCTATTGAGACACTTCCGGAGGTGCGCACAGTGAGGCCCCCAGCCGAGCTTTGGGTCAAGAACGACACCAAGAAATTTGATGTCTTCTGGATTCTTGTCGAGAGTAGACAAATCCCTCATACCAAACTTCATGACCCTGGTTTTTTCGGCATTTACCGAAAGCCTGTTCATTGTAAACCAGTCGGTAACCGCACTGAAGGCAGCCACTTCAGAGTCACACAGCGTAGAGAGCGATGGACTTTTTAAAATTAGTGAGGTGTCGTCAGCAAAAAGAATTGACTGCATTTCTAGACACAGTGGCAAATCATTTATGAACAATGGTTCATTATCGAAGATAATAAACCAAAATGAGGAACAATATTGGTCCCAAAACGGATCCCTGTGGTACGCCAAACTCAACATGCAAGGAGCGTGACAACTCATTGTTGTGTCGTACAGCCTGCGTTCTACCAGAGAGGTAGCTATCAACCATAGAAATCGCAATGTCAGAAAAATTATATTTACGGAGCTTTTCCAGAAGAAGTGGATGGGAGATACAATCGAAACACTTTGCGACATCCACAAAAGTTGCAGAAGCTGATCCGCTGATCCCAGCCCTATGCTGCTTGAAGCTAATGTCCTGAGGACGCCACATGCCAAATTACAGTTTCATAGAGTGAAGCAGTAACATAGAAATTAACTTTAGGAGCCACTCAGCTGATCGTAAGCCTATTACATGCCAAATTTCAAGTCTCACCCACCGCGGGAATTGCGCATAAAAAGGTCACATTTCTTGTATCACGCAAATTTGTTACGTCTACAAAAGTTTCTTATGATTCTTATGATACTTACTGAGCATTGCCATCCTGACGCTTCCCTTCACCACAAGAGCTGGTTGGTAACTAACTCACTACTCACTCAAATAACTTTTCGACAGTTATGATTGCACACCTTTCACGCATTCATTTTCCGTAACCTATTCCCTGGTATTAGGTCCCAGCCAATCTATTGCCAGCTAGATAGTGGTTATCACGGAATCCCATAGTGCAGGTATTTGGCCGGCGGCAAAGAGACCCTCAAAGGCCTTTCCCCCAAGTTCTCAAAACAGTTATTCCAGTTAAAGGGGTTTTCTGGTAATAGTTATCTGGTATTAGGTTACTGGAAAGTATATTATTAGGGTTATTCCCCACCCCTACACGAGTAGATTGGCAATCCCAATCAAAGTTTTTGATTGCGAGACGTACATCACAGAATCGATTAATCGAAAATCTCCCTTATCAGGTTCTTATCTCTTTTTATGTAACCTTGCACTTCTCGTTTGTCGGGAGTCAGAAGTTGTGCTTGTGATAGGCTCTTTTAGGCGTTTTCCCGTGTTTCAGAGTTTTTTATTTCAAGTGTGATCACTTCCTTTATTGTGCTACCGATCAGTTCCAAAGTAAGTTTAAGCTATTATAATCCTACTTGTCACTTCGTTTCAAACTAGGGAACATTGTGAACTAAAACCGAAGTCTAGGTTGAGTGATTTTGTCGAATCATTGATTTCAATTGCCGTCTTTTATTGGATGATTAACTATCTGATTATTCCCGAACAGTAACATCCACACAGAATCAGAATTTCTTATTATTTTTGTCGCCAGTTCGGAATTTGGACATGATGACCTACTGGGGGTCCATTCTCGTATTTTACATCCCATGATGGCCTACGATACCCGATGGTATCCTCCTTGGAACTTGGAACTCTCTAATTGCGGGTTACGTCTCATGTGTAGACGTCCGTCGTGTTTGATCTCCACCATATAAATTTCCAAAAATTGGTCAAGTCCATTAGAGAAAATAACGATCGTTGCAGTCGTTAATTTCAAAAATGTTTCAGTAGGTACTCATAGCTCATGTTTCTTGATAGACCTAGCGACTCGATTCTGTTATAGATAAGTACTGACAAGTTCGGTGGGAATTTCCATTTGTCATGGTGATTTGTTATACTTATCATCGTATATCTGCTTGTTTGAATTGATGATCTATTTGACCGTTCATTCCTCATTAGGATTTATTCTCAATTGAGTTCGCATTCCGGGGCGACCGTATCAAAGTTCAACAGCTATCGACTATCGTTATCGCTGGCACTTCAGCTGTAATTATACTCGTACATACTCGTAGAATTAGATACTGCCAATTTTTGTCGGCCTACTTTTTCTTCATTTTTCTACCTACCAGGTAAGAAATCGTTCTTCAATAAATTCATTGGTTCGTTGAGCGACGGGATGTTTAGTAGAGGATAAATAAGCCTTTGGTGTGCTACGTTGATAGTCAATTACCTCACTGGGTGAAAAGGTTGGAGATAACCGTGGATAATTGGGTGATAGAGCTCTAATGAATCTTATCACCTCAGGGCTCGTATAACTTTATTGTGTTCGAATAGTCAATGGGTTCATAACGTTTTGACAAAAATGATGACACTACGTTCATCTACTACCTAACTAGGTACCTTCATATTAGGTAAAATCAACACACATTTTTCCGTCATCATCTCATATTTTGAGGAAATTTGGTAGGTTGTCTTTATAGAACTAAGAAAAATACAAATTTTCAGCTCAATAATATTATAACATAGGTATTATATTATAACATAATATAATACATAGTATGTTAAACGGTTTCCAAAGTTTAAAATAATGTAAAGTTTCCAAAAACCGCAAAATGTTGACCTTCCGCGTCATTTTCAAATGGACATAGCAGCTCTCCTAGACAAGATAGAGAGTTGAAATTTGTGTCATTATAAAGCCATTTCTATGAGCCTTTATATGACATGCACTTACAAGGGTTAAAAGAAAAGGGTTTCTTAAACATTCAAATGTGAATATTTCAAAAAGCGCACGTCCAAATAAATTGGCGAGTGTCATATAAATTTAAATGGGAAAGCAACCGGTTCACGCTTCAAACACTTATTGAAAAATGTCCGTTATATTTGTGGATGAAATAACTAGCCAGTACGTTTCTCTAACACTGATGTAAAGAAACTATGTATGTAGGTACCTACCGTAATTTTGAACTTGATACTTAAAGAGCTTTACTGGTCTTTTTCTAAAAAGAAATCCTACTACAAAGTCTTAAGTAATAAATAATCCATTAAAAAAAATATATATATAATATATATATATATATATTAATTAGTTAGGTACACTGGTACTTGTATTTGCATTTGATGGTGTGTTTAAAAGAATAATCATCTAAAAACAACTACTATGACGTGACCCATTGGACCTTCTTGACATAATATGTTATGTGCCCTTTATGTGACAATATCATGGTAGATTTAGGCCATACTTGGCAAGTTGAGCCAAGAAAAGGGCAAACAGCAACAAGCTTCATTAGTCAGTCATTAGTTAGTCGGTCATTGCTTATGGAAAGTGAACATGGAATGGTATGAAACACTGCAATGTTGTAATCCTTTGAGAAAAGACAAAAATTCTGTAAAATATAAATAAATAAAAAATACTAAGAAATGTGACAGAATGGATGTGTTGTTCTGATGAACATTCAAATTTGAATTTTTCAAAAAGCGCACGTCGAACATTTAGGGATTTTGGAATCTTTACACAGTCATATTTTGGAAACCGTTAAAGATATTGAGCTGAAATTCGGTATTTTTCTTGGTTTCTATAAAGATAACCTGTGTACCAAATGTCATCAAAATCTGTGATAGTGAAGGAAAAAAAGGGCGTTGATCTGACATGAAATGACCCTGCCGTATGATCTGTAATTATCAGGTATTCAACTCATACTCAGCCCTGTAGTCTGCTCTCCTACTATATTCTATAATATAGAATAATATATTATAGTAGGAGAGCAGACTACAGGGCTGAGTAAATATTATTTATTGAAAGCTACGATCAGTAGTTATGTTACAACCAGTTCATCTGCTATCAGTCAGCAACATGATAGCGAAACGTTCCTGGTCCTCAACTTTCTGTAGGAATGGTGAACGTCTAAGTATTGAAAACTAGGAAATTAATAGGTACACTAAAGTTCTTACGTACCTTAGGCATAGCTTTGCTACTCTCCTCCTGTGTGCACAGTCAAGAATCTGAACGTGCCTTCGGTGTAAAATACTCAACTTACAAAATGAAGAACACTCACCCTCTTCTTTACTACAATAACTTGTTTCAACTACCCTTCTGAATGGGCAGACTCTAAGAAATGTCTGTGGACCCAAGATCCTCTGAAATCGAATGATATTGTTGGTATTCGATCGACTAGTTTCAGGCATTGTTGGAGTAGAGACGACTCGAGTTACCCCGGGGCGAACTGGATTTGATTCAGTCATACCCTAAATTGACAGAATTACGAGTATTTCTCCAAAGGCCTCGTGATTTGCACAGAAAGCACAAAACGACGACGAGGTGTTTCTGTTGATATTCATTCTAGAATAATTCTGCTCGATGTAACGATAATTCACTGGGGCCATCTAAATGCAGTACCGATTCATTCTTTTGGCAACTGGTCATCAGTTGGAGTTGGGCTGGGTGTCAAGGGCATTACAAGATTGCCTACACCGTTTCCCAATGTCAGTTCGGGGTGATTCGCCATAAATATACAGATGATAACAGTAGTGCTAATATTATAATGCCATATCTTGAAACAAATTTCATAATAATTAATTGGTATGGTAATTAAGCTAAAATCAAAAAATTGATCCTCATTTAAAATTTCCTTACCTCTACGCATAATGGAAGATCAGGTTGGTGGAAGTTAAATTTACGACGAACAAACCATCTGACGAAGTGGGAAAAAACTTCACTATACCAGTTCTTCTATCAGCATGTTGTTGGGTCTGAGGCGAAGAGAACCTCAGTGAGCTGTTTGTGCCTTATCTTATCGTCGTTTCACTACTGGTTGTTTTGGAGACATCGTGAACAAGCTTAACAACTTCACTATATGATATTGTATCGTAGGGTACCTATTGACTATATTTGCTAACTACATAGTTAGTATAGACTAACTGGGGAAGGGTGACATACAGATTGTTAAGGAAGTACAACATAGGAAGGGAGAAATTTCTGTTGCTCTGTATGCTAAAAACATAACAATTAACCATAACGGTATGAGTACCAAAGTTAATGTGACTCTATTCTAATGACATTGGACACAGTGGCAGTGAAGACCCAAAAGAGTTCTGGCTGCCATTTTGTGTTATGCTTTGACCTATGGCCACTTTTGAAATGGGTGTTCCAGTATATAGGATTCATGTTTGCTGTGACACATGACATTTAAACATGCTCCGACTTACTGCCTAATTGTAAAGACGTCTCCACTGTAAAACACATTGCTCATCACTTCACTGGTCCAACGATCAATTTACTTCAGGAATTTAATTAATGCTTGTTAAAATTTAACAGTGTTATTACCCTTCATTTCCATGTCTTTCTAGAAAGAAGATGGCGTTTGCGAAGTCAGTAATCATCAGGGGTCTCTCCAGCTCTGCCTCCAGTTTCGCACCCATCAAGCATGTAACTGTGGTCGGTGGTGGACTCATGGGATCTGGAATTGCACAGGTAGAATTCGATTAATAATATTTGTACTATTTGTACGAAATGGTTTCAAGAGTGGGAGAAACGACGACTAACATCTGTCCAGTCGTGATATCTCGGCAGTATTAGGCTGATTACGCTACGCCATCTCAATCATGGCTCCTGAAGCTAATTTCTATGTTATTTACTCGATGAAGCCTTAATTTGGTATGTAGCCTGCTTAGGACTTACATTTTAGCAGCATACGGCCCGGATCTGCTTAGTATCTTCAAACGTAAACCCTCAAATTTTGAAGGGGGGGGGGGGGTAATTTATCTTCTTGGGCGATTCCAATGGTTCTTTATCGAAGATTCTCGTAATAAACCGAAATGAATATATGAAAATATATCCAATGTTTTAAAGACAAGAAATCATTTTATAGTCGGGTCGTGTCCAGCCCATATTGGATTGGGTGAAATAACCAGTTTACGGACGCTAATTTGATACTTGAATGTCTCATCAATGAGATGCAGTTTTAACATTCAACAATCCTCTATGTAAGATCAATAAAAGATCGAGTTGGGAAGATTTTCGTTGACTTTAATTTTGCATTGTTTTTCTCGAAGGTTGCAGCTCAAAGTGGTCACGAAGTAGTGCTTGTCGATGTCAACGAGAAAGTTCTGGAGAAATCCCAAGCTGCGATCCAAAAGAACCTCACCAGAGTAGCAAAGAAACAATTCAAGGTTAGTACCAAAGTAAAGTCCACTTATTATTTTATGATGTGTAGGTACATGTGATATATTTATTATGTTTTTGACGAAGGTCGGGGTTAAACAAAAAGCTTAGTCGCGATGATTTTTATCAATATGTACAGGGCCGGATTTATGCATAGGCGATATAGGCGCGCGCTTAGGGGCCTGTACAACAACTAAAATTGCAAAATAATGTCACTGTTCACGTTTTATTATTGTAGATGTACGTACATGCTTGATACAAGACCATGATTGTGAATGTACGGGGCTAGTGTATTTGTGAATGTAATGATGGTGACATTGGGATCAGAGCAGCGGGTTGACGTGCGTTTGAAGTATCTCTCACCGGTGCAAGTAGCCAATACAATAGAGAATATTTAGCGCCAATTCCCTTAATCATCACCATTTTGCATCTAATTTTTCAAAAATTTTCCTCCCCCCCGGTGGGCCGAGGGGCCTGTATGTTTTAAATCCGCCCCTGAAAATGTAGATGAAATAGTTTAATAGCGGTATTAGGGTACATGTTACTCTCCCTAATAAAAATAGTAAAAAAATGTTTCAATGTTTTATGAACTTCAAGGACGATGCTGCTAAAGCTGAAGAATTCGTCAAGAAATCGTTGAGCAAGCTCAAAGTGGCAGTAGATCTCACATCCACCGTTAAAAATGGGACAGATCTAGTAGTTGAAGCCATCGTAGAGAAGATGGAAGTGAAACACAAATTGTTCTCGTCAATTGATGGAGTAAGTATCTTGGTAATAATTTCAAATCTTCTTGATTTAACCAAAGTTGTAGCGAAGCAGCCATGTTTTTACTGAAGTTGGGTTCATTTCATCCACAAATTGTAAGTTTTTGTTTTGTTCTAAAATGATCAGTATTTGCAACGGTATTTTTCAAATTCAATGCTCCATTAGATTTTCGGAAAATTAGGCTCTTTAACACTTTTGTGAACGTAATTTTCTGCAGGACCTAAGTCTTGTTCTTGGTTATCTTAGTTTTTCCGAGCGTTTTTATTCAATTGCGATCAATTGAAGCAAGTATTGAGAAAAAAGGCTGCCCTTCACCCTTGTGAAATGAACTAGCTACTCGTCTAAGTACTCCTGAATTTTTAAAACAGCTCTAATTGTGCCATGTACCTATTGTTAATGATAATTGTTTCTAGATTGCCCCTCAACACACGATCTTTGCCACCAACACTTCTTCCCTTTCGGTAACTGAAATTGCGTCTGTAACCAAACGAAAGGACCGTTTCGGCGGACTCCACTTTTTCAATCCAGTACCAGTTATGAAACTTCTGGAAGTAAGTTGGGTATTCCGTCTCCTAAGCATCTTGTTATTAAGAACTTGCCTGATTAAGTATTGCTTTGATTGCTGCTGTATTACGAGAATACTCTAGCAGATCTAACTGGAATTGTTTCATGTTGGGGTTTTCAGGTTATAAGAACCAAAGACACATCAGATGAAACGTACCAGACCCTTATGGCTTGGGGAAAAGCAGTGGGAAAGACAGCCATCACTTGCAAAGACACCCCTGGTTTTGTTGTCAACCGGCTGTTGGTGCCTCAGCTTGCTGAAGCTGTTAGGATGATGGAGAGAGGTAATTTAGGGGTGCATCCACATCTTCTCTTCCATTTCATCATCTAAATCTTCTATTGCCTGGCTTGTGTGCGTTAGAGTAATTCGAAAATGTTCTGCAAATTGAATACAAACAGAATTAATAGTTATTATTGTAGTAGTAGGGTATACATAGTCGTCCAACTACATTATCGTTTTATAAACTTTCTATGCTTTCATCTTCTAAGTGGAATGTCTATCTACGAGTGATTTCCAGACGGCAAAACGGTGGCCCGCTTACGATAGGTCAGGGCTAAAGACAGTTCCATTGATTCATCCTTCTACTAAACCGAACAAAAAGAATAACTAATGAAATACACAAAATTCTCTACACAGCCATAAATTATGCGTTACTTGTTTAGGTGACGCAACGTTTCAAGACATCGACATTGCTATGAAGCTTGGAGCTGGTCATCCAATGGGGCCGTTCGAGCTAGCTGATTACGTGGGCCACGACACGACCAACAATATCATTGATGGTAAAGTACAAGTTCTCTATTATTAGGCCAGTGAATAGAGGAGGTTTATCGTACATCAAATGTTGGTAGTCCTGGATTTTTGACATGTTATCTGGGGCTATTAGGAGGTAACAAATCCAAGTTTTCGTTTTCCAATCGCTATTCCTCCGCAATCATCGAAAAACCATGCAATTTTGGCACTTTTCGGTTTTTCGCCTGTAGCTCCTTCCCATTGCGTTTTACGGCTTAATTTAAAAACTTGTAGAACGTGAATTGTTTTCGTAGGAGCGATCGCTTTGGAGCTACGGAACTGCAAAAAGGACTAAAAAACGCAAAATTGCGGAATTTTAACCCCCCACTTTTCACGGTAAAACTTCGGGGAAGAAATCGTCTCAGCGGAAAGTGTAGACAGTTTCCTTCAACAGACAGACCCTTGTTTCGAAAATTTGTTGGACCAACCTGTAGGAGTGGGGTAAGTTTAAAGGAAAAAAAATAGAAAAAAGCTATTTCGTGATATAGCCCACTGAATGAACGAATCCAATAAGAAATAACTTCCAGAAAGCTGGAAAACGTTTTAATCTCTTCAATTGCGCGTAGAATGAATGTATATGAATTTGCGCTTTCGAGATCCTCTAGCTTCAGAAGGGGGAGGTGGAAAACCATGAAATTTTCAGGCGTTTTTCGGTTGTAACTCGAAAACGGGTGAGGTTTGGTACATGACCACTCGAGATAAATTTAAGAGCAAAGTCTGCGTCGATGAACCCCATATGTCATCAAATTCGGTCCAGCAGTTTGTCCACCACACCCGTTCACAGATAGGCTAACCTGCTGTAAGTCGCACTTCTCTGCAAAACACGTTTGTCAGTCTCTTTCGTTAAGAAGCTAGTTAAATTTACTTTTAGACTCCATAATATGGGCATTTTGATGGACTTGATTAACTTTTCACATATTATAGGAAATGTGAATCAAGTCCCTTTAAATACCCATGCCGGCTCCCCAAAAACCCGAACTGTTGTGAAATCCAATTTTTTTTGGGCCCATTTTTCGCTTCTAAACCGAAAATGTTTTTCCGATTCAAAATTTATTTATTTTTTTCATTTTAAAGCTGTTTGGATTTACGATCGCTCCTACGAAAAACAGTCATGGGATCAACTTTGTAGGAAATTTTATGTCCTACTTGTACAAGTTTTTAAATAAACTCAAAAGCCGAATGGGAAGGAGCTACATTCGAAAAAAGTGCCAAAGTTTCATGGGTTTTTGATTATTGCGGAGGAAGCAACAGCGATTAGAATACGAAAACTTGGATTTGTTACCTCCTAATAACCCCAAATAACATGTCAAAAACCCAGGACTACCGCAGTTGATGTAGGGTATACTCTCTTTTTTGGTCTCTATTCACTGGAATTATATGTACTTCCCACTAATGGAATTTGAAGAATCCTTATATTTATGGTAATAAATTCACAATATTTGGTATGATTACAACCGGCGAGTCCACTGCAATACCGGTAACCTGAACACATTGAGTGATCGTTAGTTATTACGAACTAGCTACTGAATGCTACTAATCTACGGTCTAGGTGGGGGTTTCGAAGATGACAGCTCTTACGAGTTTCCTCTTGAAAGCTTTCTGAATTACAGATCACTCCATAAGCTTTATGAGGGTTAAATTAACGTTTGTGAAAGCTGTGACAACCAGTTATGTGGAGCGAGGTGTATGAACGCACACCTGGGAATTGGAAAATCACCTACTTAACTTCACTCGGCTGTCCTTGCTTAACATTCCTGCCAGTAACCTTATATCATTTGTACGTTAATCACGACCAAACCGTATATAATTTCTTTGCTGTATGTCATTCGAACTCCTAATTCCTTGTTCCACAGGTTGGCACCAAAAGTTCCCTGAGAACCCGCTCTTCGAGCCTGTCAAGTCCTTACAAAAGCTCGTAAAAGAAGGTAAACTTGGAGTTAAAGCAGGTGAGGGATTTTACAATTACAAAAAGTGAAGGTTCTAACCAACTGAATTAACCGTTATTAGGGAAAAATAAATACCCAATCATTGTTATTCGAAATCCAAGTATAGACGACTGATGTTGGGCCAATTAGTGTACGAAGAAAATTGTTGTATTATTTTTTAGTTCAATGATCTTTTAATTCTTCAATCAAATACCGAAATTGAATTGAACTTTAAACGTGTTGGTTCTATCTACAATAAGTTCAAATCTTTCCCGGTTGAACTCAAATCAATACTCACATCCATATATTCACTTTCGTTACCTATTAAATTTCAATGCCAAACTTTTTTAAAACTTGTACCTGGAAAGACAAATATTTACCTCAACGATTATATTTTATTCGAATGTTATACGGTCACAGATCTTTGTAATACTAATATATTTTTGTATCAAAACAATAAATACTCAATTTAATGTTTAATTAATGTTTTGTTACAATTGTATCCCCTTCACCAATTTATAGAGAACTGGAAAACTCAATTAGCGTCAAGTAAAACCCATTTAAATTTACATCCGATCAAAGCAGTTGGTACTTTCTGCAAATTTGAAATCCTGCAAATCTACAAATCTTTGATTTCTTCAGATCTCGATCTGTACCAATGGGTATTCAAATTGTGATGTTGAACAGGGATTGGGTCCTAGATTGATATCTGCATAGGTAGAACCCTCTGCGCGTGCGTTCATAGGAAACACTCAACACTTCTGTATATCTTTATTTTCACTCAAGAGACGGTTCAATAAACCGTAATCGACGGCTATAACTTGACTCTTGCTGAAGATCGAGTACCTAAACAGTAAACTTGAAGGAATTTCGAGGATACACGCCTCGGGGTATCTCAGGCTTCTTGACGTGTCTCATCTAACTTGAGTCAAGGGTAATGAAGTTATGTAATATTATTTATCCTTTATCCGCTCGCGCTAGCGGCAGATTTACAGACATTTTAGCCTTGCCTTGCCTGTTTGAAGTTTTTTGTGGCTCAAAACTCTTGGCTTTATATGCATAGATAGTCTACCCAACTCAGTTCGTTACTGTCGTGCTGGTGGATTGACGACAAAACCGATAGAGAATAATAGTTTAGGGATCTGCGGCAGTTTGCCGCACCGCGAGCACAAGTGTGACTCAAAGGAGCGCGAGCAGATGAAGGTTAAAAAACTGTTTTGAACGCCAATTTTTTCCTACGTAGGTATGCTTCAATTTTTTATTTAAATTATGTTTGGGTTATCTAGAAATCATTCACAGTGAAAGGCTTTGGAAAGTTTTAAAAACAAGATTATATTTCCCATCCCTTGATAACTTCTATCCAAGATGTAAATAATAAACTAACTCTACGAAAATAGCTCCTGCCATTTTAGTCGGTGATATGAGATTTTCTTCAATGATCGCTTGGATATTCAATATTTAATAGCCAAGAAAATCATCGCTTGACTCCAAACCGAATACACTAAGGTGCATTAAATGCAATTAAATTTTCTTGGTCAACTCTGTTGATCCATTGGGAGCTCGATCAGATCAAAATCCAAAACTCAATGCTCGGCTTTTTCGAACAACCTGCAAGAAAAGTTGAAAGAAAATTCGAGACCCGTTGCAGAAAATGAATATCACAAATAATTGTATGCTGTACAACAAAGTAATAAAGTTCTAATCACAATGAAAATTGGGAGTAACAGCCTATATAAACTTTGGTCGCACTGGCCAAAATAATGTAACATATTATGAACAACTTGAAAACCATTAAAATGCCTACTGCACTAATATAGGTAATTATATAAATTTTTAATGCAGGGTGGCGCCTAGTAGTTGTGTTTGTTGACATTGAAGATAAAACACGTTCAAAATTTCAAATTGCATTGTATTGAAAATGTTATTAGGCAAATGTCGACCTCCACACACTTGAGGAGCCCAAGTTTGAGCCCAAAGTCGAGTGACTGCGCAGCCCAGTTTACAAAAATAAAATAAGAAAAAGACAAATGCCAAGCGTCACCCTCTGGTTGGGAGGAAAAAATGTATTTTCATTTAGGCCAATTGTTGCTTGTAGCTTAAGTAAAAGTGAATACTGGTGACAACTAATGGATAACCGAATAGTATACTTTATAAATGGGATGGAATTTATAAACTATTACGCAAAGAAGAAACGTGAAAAATGTAAATCTCAAAAGGAATGGAAAATTGGTTAGCCCAAGGAACGTTGACACAATTTTTAGAGTATTTACATTCATGAAGTAGAAATTATTGCGTTCGAGGCAATAGGTATAATTCAAAATTAGAATCGATCGGTAAAAGGACGTAAAATGAATCTCGAAGTGTCAAATGCAATTCGAATGTCTATCGATGAGTTAATCATTGCAATTTTAATTAAAGTGATTTTCGGGTAATTTAATTAAAAATTACAGTCTGTACTCCTTTTTACTGCTACATACCAGCTAAATATCTACTCTATCGAGTATTTTGTCTGATATGTCCCATGACATGTTAAATTATCAGCAATTGGCAGTATGTATCTAAATCATCCGATTTATTTAGGTGCTTAGCGCTGGACTGAATTAAGTGGGCTCTTCATTTGTTAATAATTAATGTTACCAAGGTTAATCATTAATGTTACCAAGGTTCGACTCAACTCCACCATTGCAGCTCAAAACCTCTGTAATCTTTCAAAAGGTCCTACTCGTATTTGGACTTCAATCATCCCAAAAGAGGTTAGGAATGAGAAAGTGTTCCAATTTCATGTTCAATATCTTTCAAAAGATCTTATTTGGGATCATTTCAATAATTCCAAAAAGAGGTAGGGATTGAGGAAGTGTTCCAATTTCATGTTTAGAGTGAGAAAATATTGAAATTGAAAAATAAAAAGTTGATCGTAAATTTCTTTTGTGACCGAATGAAATGATTAAAGTGCTGTTTTAAGGAGAAACAAATGGGATCCATTAAAATGGGCATTGTCTCCTGTAATTACCTTTTACTGATTAAGAAGATGTCTTCGAAGTCTCAGAAGGAGGAAAACTGGAACGGTGGAGTGAATATTAGAAGACCTGGATTGGCATGGCTCGTGAACGGAAGAAAGGTACAGATCACAGTAGCAGCCTAGACCATTTAAGCCACACTATCTTCAGATTCAGTTGCAATTAATAAATGACGAAAAAATGTGTTTCATGGACATGGCTAATAAGTTAGATACGGGGGTATCGAATGTTTTGATATGCAACATGTAGATATTCCATAGTAATTGATACTGCTTGCATTGATTGAACATGGTTTTTACATACTCTTCGAAGTGATCGTAGCAATTCTTTGTTACGGTTGCTCTACTCGTCATTACTAGATGTACACAAATCGCCAGTTTAGAAATTGTTGCTGTACTTGTTGAGCATGAAAATTGCCATCAGTGAAGTAAAACGACCAAATAATGGGGAATGTGAGTATTCAGAAATTGATTAGGTAACTTGTGGTTACAAACATATTCAAGAAGTGGGAGGGTAGCAAAATGTTATCTGGACTATACCACAACGCTACTTTTCAAATCGACTTATCCACTATTTAAGAAGTCAACAATCCAAAGTTCAGTACTTCGACGCTCGACTGTGTTTCTAAAATATTCTAAAGCAATGCTACTGTGTTTCCAAATTACGTCATAATTAACAATAATAATGTCTTCGTTAACTTAATAGTACAAATGAGTAGTTATAAAGAAAACTAGACAAGTTCGGAATCTCATCGACTGATCGATGCACGTCATACACTTGAAAATATTGAGATTGGAATCCACCACGTAATATAATAAGATCTGCGTAACAAATCAATTAACAAATACCTACGTATAACTGTAGTTTCAATAAGTCGTAACCTAATCAGAGAGAATCGCTTGAGAGCGCGAAACTTTGAGATGTTCAAACATAACAACAATGTAAGGCACTACGATATTATTGCAATGTTATACACTAATAAAAATGTCTTTTTCAACGCCACACTCAAGAGTCGGTCGTCAGAGGGTCGACCCTGGAGCACCATTGATGATCTCAATTAGTAGGTATTGAGATGAGTATTATTGTAACAATTTTACAATAACCAATATCTAATATTGGTTAACTATGCAATATTTCATTAGTTCATGTTGGTTGCTTTAATAGTTGCTGGCCATAATGTAGAAAAAGACGCTCTTATTATGAAACCCTCTCATGGGGCTTCTACACCAGCGGCAGTATATTTCATCGTCATCAGTGATTTGAAGGAAAGAAATTCTATTGATTGACTGTTCCTTATTAACGAATCCTCAAAAATGTTTGGATGTGGCACTTAGTGAATCAGTACGGAGCTCCATAGTCGTACTCTGACCAGAACTTAATCGTTACCTAATACGCTCGCCAGTATAAAATATAAAGACATTCAATAACGCCTTGTTTTTTTTTCTCGCCTATGGTTCGTATAATTTTAGAATGTTTGCAGTCGTCTCCAGCAATATCTGAAGCAGTCACACTTTGTTCAGTTCCACAAGCACCCACGTGAAGATCGAGGTGAATCGCCCTTTGATTTTTCTGTACTTCAGAGAGTTGAGCCCGTCCACTTTCATCCTCTTCTTCCCTTGGTAGAGCGTTTCAAATCTACAACACAACATTGAGTATTTCTCAGCACAATATTACAAACAATGACGTCATTGGTTTAAAAACGAAAACCCACCCAATTAATGGATACCTTCACTGTAGGTACTTCCATGAAGATCAACGGCCTTTTGCAGATCTTCCAGTCATGTGATTAACAAAATAACTCACACCCATTCTGAATAAAATAATTTTTGAAAGAGTAGCCAACATGTTCTGTGTAGATCTGGGGGTCAGGCTTGGATTGGCCCAATTGCTATGAATAGAAAATCATATTTTTAACATGGAACATGTTTTTAAGGGGGTGATTGGGATTGGAGCCGTGTCCGTCCGCTGAAACTCTAATGGAAAATATGCCACTTCCACCCGTTTCTTATTGTTCTCGAACTGCGTCTGCACGCTCTGTAGCCGTCAATAGGTTTCATCAAAGAGTGGATGTTTAAGTAGATATCCCAGTCTCTCCCGTGGGATTTGTATACCTCCTCCACTACACCCGCTCCCTTGCCTTCCTTCGGCGTGTATGGTGCAAGGGCGGATTCAGGATTTGCATGAGAAAGGGCGGTTTTTTAAAACCAGTTTCAGTCAAAAAACATTAGAATATTGCTTAAATATTAACAATAAAACAAACCTTTAACCTTCATCCGCTCGCACTAGCGGTAGAATGCAGCATTATTGAAAAGCAGCGTTCAAATTATCTCCTGAGAGCACCAATCAGCTCGAAACGGGCCTGTATTCTCTAGTTGGGGTCTGCTCAGCAAGATTACTGTGTTAGGTATCACGGTCCGCAGTAGCTCACCAAACGCCAATAAGTCAAAATTGCCGCACGCGAGCGGGAGTGTTATGATTTTTCAGAATTTTTGTTACCTAGCAAAATGTAAGTAACTTTTTACTATTTTCAGCATAATATTATGTATCGTGGTATTCAGTAGATATTAGTACTTTATAACTACCAATAAGTTTTCATATGATTGTTGGGGCTGTTTCTGTAGTTTACCGTCATCCAACTACTTTACATTTGTGTTTGTTTTCCTCTTGGAAGATTTCATCTGTCGCAGAACTAACCAAAAGTTGCGTTTTGTGTAGATTAGGGATCGATATCATAATCCAGAGGATGTCATTCGAACAAAAGCCTTGCAAATAGAAGATCCAGACTACGAATCTCAAGAAATTGAAGAAGAGGATGAACGTGATCTTACTTCTTTTTGTAATGTTCAGCAAACTGCTTTTTTTCCGTATTGTAAGTTCTGATCTAAGTGACTTCCCACCAAAGTCCGTTACTATATTGCTAGTGGATTAATGAATTGTTAGGGATCTGCGGCAGTTTGCCGCGCCGCGAGCGCAAGTGTGACTCAATGGAGTGCGAGCGGATGAAGGGTAATTCTATAATCCTATATTAATATATTAATGATTATCGTTAACAAACCTTTTTTGTACCCATGAAAGGGGGGTCTCTAGATCCGCCTTTGGTATGGGATAGTATTGACACGGTTGAGTATCCTATATGAATGTGAAGTATAGATATGGCATGTATGAATCATTCTATAATCATACCTACTGTATAATATATTTATCATACTATGCATAACCAACAGTATCGTCAGTAGACCATAACCAACAGTTAGCTAGACTCACGGTACCGCCTTCTCGGATAGGGGCTGTTCACTTGTGAGTATTATGATAGGGGCTGTTCTCTATTAAGTATTATGAACCTAGTCGATAACCTGTTCCATGTATCCCTGCTTTGATCCTTGATCGAAACCATAATAATCCAGGGGTCTGGGGGTGTCCATCATGAACACAAATCACTGGCGGCTAGAAACCCCCAACGGCAACGCATCGGTTTTTCACCAGATGACAAAAATTCGGTTGTTATGAGCGTTTCAAGTTATCAGTGTTAAAGAAATGTTAAATTAATTTGAATCTCAGAAGTCGAGTCTAGAAATGAGGTGCGAGAATCCCCGGAAATCACTGCAAATAATAATAGTACGACTTTTTGAACACTTGAAGAACCAGAATTGTTCAAAATGAATGCCACGAGTTTTTGTAAATCAACATTATATTTGAAGAAAATTCTTTCTTATTCATTATACATTATAATTCAACAATAACAAAGAAGTGCAAGTAAAAATAAAATCAGTGAATAACAACGAGGTGTGGTAAACGGTTTGAGATTTACCTGATTTGTTCAACTCAACGTTTAGTAGGCAGCCAATTAAACCTTAACAATAATGCCTGTCAAGTTTGGTAATCATGAAGTAATCTCATATACAACAGTTTGAATATCAATAATTTATTGAACAGTAAGATGAACGGTTGCATTATGGACGAGGAGCATTCAAATATTATATTTGTAAACAGAACTGATGATAGACTATTGCACCCTTGACATTGCAAACTAACTATACAATTACAACAATTCAAAATTTTACGGTTTTTTCCCTCCAGAAATCAGAGGACCATGGAAATTTAAGTTTATTGAAGAAAATTTCAATCATTTCAGGTTTGATTGCAAAAAGACATTTACTACAACTTGCTCGCTATGATTGACCACCTCACCCTGAAAAGTCTCGAGAACCCTTGTTCTGATATCTAGTGTAATAAATAAAATCATCAATGGAGAATCAGGCAATTGTTCGGTGTTGTGTCCCGCGCCTAATAATCAAAAACCCACTTAAGGAGCCTAGGCAGCCGAGGAGAGTCCTGAACTAGCTCGTTCCACTGATTCAAACGAATCTAGCTTTTAAATAAGTTGGTGCAAATGACTAACTTCGAGGCGATACACTGTACACAGAGTTCCTCAGTGCTTCAATAATAAGGAAGTGCTGTCAGAGTCTTACTTCTCAGACATAACCACTATTTCAGAAAAACCAAAAACGTATTTAACGAGACTTGGAGCCTAAAAAAATTGGAAATAATCACAATCTCATGAAGGCGGATCACATTCATTCAGTCGCAATTAGAAAGGCTACGGTTTCTAACACGAGTTGAACAATTTTCAATTACAGGAGTTGGCTAATACTGTAAGATACCTTGTTAGTACTACATATCACTTAGGGTGCTGAACCCTTTAAAAACGCTGGTTCAGTTGAATAATTCGACTTTTAACAATATTTATTCTAAAATATTTACTTATCTATAACTTACATCACAATGAATGGGTGAATACATTAGTTTTACGAAATATGGTGATCTTAACAGTATGAATTATCAACAAATACCTCCAGTGAAAGTATGAAATTTGACGATATGATCAACTCCAAAAATTAATGGCCACCCTGGAGGCGAAACGAAAACACACCCCTCCAAGAGAGTGTCATGATTTTTGTGCGGAATTGTACAACGAAGATTCGTAGATTCAACAACAGTAAATAGTTATACTTCCAACAATGTTCAGGATCTGTAAGGTAAAACTACGTTTCAAGTATATCAAGACCCAATTAACCCCTTAAGGAATTTAATGAATACAACTCGTCTAAAATGTTTAAAACTAATTTATGTCTTTCAATTTACGGTGAAGTAAGGCACTAGCTCATTATTGCATGTTTACTTATCTGTTACCTTTGGCAAATTTAATACAGCTTGATCATTAAGAGTATCAAGAATTTCACAAAGCATTATTTCCTGGATATTACGTTCATGTACTTGTACCAGTTATAATTAGAATTCGCTCAAGGCTAAGGAAACTAATTACCTAATTACGAGTAACTTCCACCAGTACATCACATACATTGTAAGTAGGTACTGAATGTTTCAGTAACTCAGCACCGGAGAAAACCACCGGTTTCGAAATTTGAGGGTAAAAATCAAAGACGAGACGTTAGAACATGCTCATGAGTGTGGTACAATTGGTGTGAACATTCATGTAGGTAGGTATATGAGTTTCTATTTTATTAAGTTTAATTTTAATGTGTTTTTTCACATATTTATCATAATGAATTTTATTGGTGCTTTCCACTAGTTGACAATATCATTAAATAATTTGACTTTAGATAAAGAGTTCTATCAAGAGAGAGTTGGCTTTGGTGCATTGAAAAGTAGAAACTTTCCAAATTTTCTAGTGAATCGCACCATAGTGAATAGGGGTCACAATGGTCTAATTTAGATGGTAGAAAATAACATCTGTCAACGAAGTTTGGTACCTACCAATTTAGTTTGGTACCAAGTACAAACGTAACAATAATTTATATGTTCTTAATGATCGTTACCCAGCATCGTTATACGGCAGAGCTTTCTCCTGTTTACATGGCAAAAGCCACATGTTCAAATCTGACATGTGGTTTTGGGCCGATTCATGAATGATTTGACGGTGGTCAGGAGCAGAGGTTAATGTACACACAATTAACTATGTACCTACTCCTAGGGGCCAAATTTATGGTGGGGGCTATTCAGTCAAGGAAGCGGAGGAAGCAGATAAGGGCAAGCAGATATTTTAGCTGTTTCTGCTTCCGCAACTGACGCCATGATTGTATTATTCACGTAATTTCTACCCAGTTAAACTGATTGATATTGCTGTTTGTGACACACCAAACTTAACATTCTCAGCAGATGGAGGGTAATGTGAGGAAACCGTTATGATACTTAATCTTCGCCGACCCTCTAATCTTGCTGATATGCGACCTACACTTGGTAATTTCCAATGCTCTCGACGAACCCCCGAATCAGATTCACAGAAAGTGGTTCACAAAGGTTATTTGGCACCGAAATAATCACGACTCTACAAACGCTTAGTAGTCTCTATACATAGGTTCACTCTTTTCGTAGACGTCCGTCCATCCAGAAGGCGTCGGTGATCTGATGTCAGACCTTTTCGAGTTCAACAAGAACCCACGTGAAGAGCGAAGCGAGGCGTGAAGCCACTTTGCGATACTTGAGGGAATTCAATCCATCCTTCCTCATCCTTCTCCTTCCTTTGTACAGCGTTTCGTACCTGCAAGGAGCAATGCAAATCGGTGAGCGTGAAAACCGACGAATGGGTAGTTTCCATACACAAAGTTGAACAACCCTCCCTGTTGGGTTAATGCAATAAGTAGGTGAAAACGTGTTAACGGACCCCAAACCTTTCTCTCTCTCTGCCTCTGTAACAGTACTCTGGCTATAACTGACACTCCCTTAAATAATTCAGCTTTAATTTGAATGTTTGGTAGAAAGTACCTACCCTACCGAATGCCACATCGAACTAAGTTGGATACTAACAATAAGTCCTCACATTCCACCAAAACAAATCGTTAAGATTGAGTTAGGTACACAAATATAATGAAAACCAAAAGAAAAACAGAAAAACTATGCAATATTTAAAAATTCCAACATTTAAATCTCTTTCTAAATGAAGCTTGTCTAGTACAAGCTTTGAGAAAATGACTGGTCAGTATACTCGTACTACCCTTCGTCAGACATTTCAAGCTCACCTTTTGCAATGCTATGATCTTAGGACTAGATTCATTTCTGAAGCCACCGACTATTGATGTTTGATATCTTTTGACTCTCAATGATATCTCTAGTCGAATATTCATGCTGATTATCATTTATGTGAGCATACCAGATGAAACTCTGCGAGAAAACCAAGCTTTGAGGCATGCAAAGACAACCAAGCAATCATCAAGGTACTTCGTGCCTACACAAAGTGTAACCTAAGGAGCTGGCATCAGGTGTAGAAGAAAGTATTCAATTTTGAATAATTTTGAATAGTTCAATTTTGAATAGAGGTTTGAATAGTTGGCATTCTCTAGAACAAGGAAAGACGAAAATAGGTTTGCTCGATCAAGGAGATTAGTGTCTTTAACAAGCCTTCGACATCAGAGATAATTTAAATTTACCCACAATGAAGAGGAGGTTGTTGCCATTTACCATCTACCATAGGGTAATTTTTAGTCCTACCAATCCGTCCTGGCAATCGGATGCTAAGTTCCCAAAATGAAACAGTCTAACAAGTGACACCTCATCTTAAAGGTTTCTTTTACGCTGAAGACGATGGTGAAATCAGAATTGCGCTGTCTTATTTCGTTCTTAAACTTGAGCACTTTGAAGATGAAGAAACGTGGTTGTTACTTGAGATGCTTTTCGTGGTTCATCTGCTCTAATCCAACAACGGTATGAGTATCGCAATTCTGACTTCACCAGTTCTCTCTTCAAAAATTCGCTCATACAGTCATGCTGCTTGTTTGTGGATTTTTTAAAATGTGGTATTGTTTCGTTTTGTACCTAACAATAACTATTTTGATCAAGATTTCGGCCTCAAAAAGTTGAAAAACCACGATGTTTTTCTTTCAAACTACTCAAGTCCACCTACTGGACGTGGTTGGTATTTCTGGCTCTTAGCAATAATGTAACTGTTTAACTTATCGTATTCTACTTGCGCTAAATCTCCTTGATGGTAGGGGGGGGAGGGATTTGGAGGCAGAGGTACGTTGTACTTACTCTTTATTTACCTATCAATATATTGTGCTCAGTGTATAAAAAAATATTGAAAGTAAAGATTTACCTCTTGGGGTTGGCTTTCTGCTTCGTGTGGGACAGCATGGTGTACCTCGCCACGGACGGCGGGTACCTGGTGATGTGGAGCCCAGACGATTTGATCCTGGCAGCCATATCATCGTCTTCACCGCCCCATCCCCAGTACTTGTTGGAGAAGCCGTTCACTTTCTCGAACTGCGCTTTGCTCATCGCCGACACGCCGCCGAAAATATCTGCATACGGGAGTCTGGAACGGGGACGAGGAGCGTTTAGTAAAGATCAGAGTTCAAGCAACGCCAATTGTAGTATGTCATGTACTCGAACCAAAAATTGTACAGCACCTAGTTTTCAACGTTTTTTGGATGGCGTCATGAGGAACTCGGAGATACATAAAACGAAATCAGCATTTCAATAATATGGAAAGTGACTCAAAAATAGAAAATTGTCTTTTCTGTGCTTTTAATCCTCTCTAAACCTCTCCTTTATTTCATTTGATTTCCCAATCTACCCTGTAAAGCATTGGTCAAAATTGTACAAATTATAAACGCTACCTTCACTCTTCGGTATGTCCCACACCTCTGGAAAATAGCTGAAGTAATCAGTTAAACCAGCCGAGGAAGGAACATCCTACAGACCAATATCACTGCTACCTGACAGTAATGTCCAAATTGTTTGAGAAATTATTGAACATGACGCTAATTCCTGGTATCGAACAGAAAAACTTTATTCCGTCCCACCAATTAGGATTCAGAAAAAATAAAAAAAAAAAAACAATCAAATATCTAACAAGTGCACAGACTTGAGAAGAAAGTTTGCCCAGCTATTTTCCTACGTGTAACTTAGGACCAGGCTGTAACTCAGGACCAGGGCTGAAATATAAACTTCACCAAAACCTGCCAGAAATACTTGATTCATATCATTCAAATATGTTGTTCAGAATCAAATAAGAAAACGCTTACTCAGAAGAAAAAGAGGTCAGAGCTGGAGTGCCTCAAGGCAGTGTATTGGGTCCTCTACTCTATTCGATCTACACTGCTGATCTGCCAAGAGTAGAAAGAATACACTATCGCTACTTATACAACGCAATCCCGGCCGTTGGGTATCGAATCAGTTACTAAACTGAACCACTCTATCTCCAAAATACAAAGATGGGCCTGCGCAATGAAGGATCAGAATGAAAGAGACCAAGTCGGTACATGTGGACTTCTGAAATACTTCAAAAGCTACAATACCTACCGACCTTTCTCAATGGCAAAATCATACCGTACGCCAATGTGGCGAAGTCTCGGGAATGGCTATAGATGCCAAATTACGATGGAAAGCACATGTCAAGAAAAAGAGCGCGGAACTACGTCTCAAATCCAGGAAATTGTACAGGCTTATGGGACTCAGTTTTGCCAGTTGGGAGCGAACTTATGCTCCCAAGGCCTGCATGGACTTATGAGTGTTAGCTCTGGAATTGTCCAGCCATAAGTAACGTAGAAGCTATACAGAAATGTCAGTAAAAAATGCTCAGGAACGTCGTCAATGCTCCCTGGTATATACATATGGATTTATAAATACAGACGAAGATATGTCGTCTAATTATAGCTTTATCACTGTATACAGACTTTATAACTGTATACAGACGAAGCTATGTCGTCTAATTATAGCTTTTGACCCTATAGTTTGTCTCTCAGGTTGAAGAATCAGTTGCACATCTAGGGTAACAGAAAAAATGCACAATAAGTAGAGTGTAATGCATTTTGTACCTATCGGCATGTTGTAGTTGGTGTTTAGGGGAGGAGCTGCATTGGAGGGGAACTTACTTTATTTTTAATTGAAAATAATTTTAGGATCACAACCTAGTTTACAGAATTATAAGTGATAAACGTCATCATGCCATTTAACTTGTTTCATGTGGAACTACCTACTTCAGAGTTGTCTAAATGATTCGTATAGAAGTCCTGTAATAACTGTATAGTTAGAGTTAATATTTTCTTCATACCAACATGGTAATAGGTTTCCAACATGTAATAAGATTTTGCCATTTCTCGGTCTTAGCACTGCCTACTAATTTGTGAAAGTAGTTTGTACCCATGTAACTCAGTAAGAGTTTTCAATTATCTCCCACGTCCACCCCTCGACTCTAAGCAATGTTTACCAACTGACGCTAAGCACAACTCAATTTGCGTCGACAAACAACTCCGAAGCAAAGATAACCACCAGAAATCGTAGATCGCAGTGGTTTTCAGGGATGAAGATCTTGACAAAACATTGCAACCTGTAACGAAGGTAAGACGTAGGGCGTGTACCTATTTTTGAAAACAGAAATATCACGGTAGGTCCCTATTTACTGGAAGATTGAATTTTCTGTGTGACCTTCATGTGTCTACTCAAGTAGTTGTACAGAACAAAAAGAAAATCATTCAAATGAAATTTAACTTCGAAGAGAAACATGTATAGGGCGTTAGAAGAGAAACATGTATAGGGCGTTAGAAGAGAAACATGTATAGGGCGTTAGAAGAACTAAATATAATATATGATGAGTACAGGAATTAAACCAATGTCTACTCTAGAACCAGAATAATCTAGGAAGTGCAGAATTCATAACAACCTCATGTGAGGGGAGCGATTTTATATCAGCTGAACGAGCGAAAATTATTGAGGTAAATTGGTTAGCAAAGTAACGACAACTCATCAAGGCCCTCGCTGTTGGCTCATTAATCATTTCAAGACCTTCTGAGTCGATGACGTCCCAACAAATAAACCTAACTTGTTTACTACTTTGTGAAGGAAATTACGTAGGTATTTAGTTGGTATTTTGCGGCCTGTTGAGGAACAAAATCGAATCTTAACCATCAAGAGTGTAGACCTACACTATTGAGGCCGTATTCCCGACCATTCATAGTATATACCGGTATATACTTTGAATGGTCGGGAATACGGCCTCAATGAACCCGAGTATTGAAAATTGGGTGCCTTCTTATCCACAGCTAAGGAAGCTCATGATAATAAGTGTATAAAATGGATTCACTACTAATCTTGATACGAGATCAAGTTTTTAGTCCCAAAGTTATGTCGATCAATAAAGGGCGTTCGCTATGCTCCAAGACCTGGTTTTTAAACTTCAAATGTAATCAATGTGCCCTGACTGCTTTAGGAAGTAGATAGGAAGGTATGGGGATGAAAATGCCTTTTCCGGCCGTGGCAGACGTTTGATCAATATGGGCATGTTTACAGGCCCTGAGACCTTTGACAGGGTTGATTATCATAAATTATTCCGTTTGAAAGGGGGCGAGTGGAGCTAATCATGGTACTGTTCTCATGTTATTACTTTCACATGAGACCCAACTTGAAAGTGCACGAAATGATGAAGGTATGGTAAAAGAAGTAGATAAGGAGGTCGGTAAATGGAGAATGTTGAGGCAAAAAAATCTGTGTAAAAAAAATAATCCAAATCAAGCTTAGAATCTTACCAGTTATATAAGGCTCATATTAATCAACATGCAACCAAAAAAAAAAAAAAAAACAGCACGATTCATATAGTGTTCCAACGATCCAAGAGATTCGTAATTTGTGATTTTGAGTATCTGATCAAGTAGGTAAGTAGGTATAAACTCTATCTTTGCCAACCCAATAGACCTAGACAAGATACTGGAAATCTCGTGTCTCGTAGATGAGATGACACTTTGTGTTATGAGTGAGACATGTGAATATTATCATCGATGAAGAAAATTGGGATTCTCCAGACCCGGTACTGACTCGATGGTACCTCTTCTTGAATGGCATACAGTGTGTTGGGATAGAATAGTAGCACCCTCTAAATATTCAATATTAGTTTTTCTATGAGCCATTTTTTAGACCCCCCTCTTAAAATTGGCGAGTCAAGGTTTCAAGATTTTTAGAATTCTATTCAAAGCAGGGAAAATGAAGCAGAAGTATCAAGATAGGTACAAACCTGTAATTGAAAACGTCGACAGCGGCTGACATGTGTCTGGGTTGGTCGGGGCAGGTGTAGAGATTCCGATCATCCTCCGGGAGGAGATCGACGTCGTGGAAGATGAAGCAGTCGAACTCTCGAATGGCGAGGGCCTCAACAAAACCGACGTTGAGGAGCATCGCCCGGTTAAATACATCGTTACCTGCCGAATGTCGACATTATGCATTTCATAACTCAAGTGGAGGTAAGTACATAATAATAGACGAAGAACCGCTACTGGTGGAATACCTCAATTCGGATTGCGATCGAATTATTTCGATCAGTTGATGGTTTTGAGGTCGAATCAACTTACCGTATTGCTCTATTACAAAAATGCCGTAGTCTAAAAGCTGTCTTTGAAGGAAGGGATGCATGTTAGCTAGGAACTTGGAAAGGTGCTCAGTTCTGTCCCTGAAACAAACGGTTTCATCACAATTCAACTGTATATCCTGAGAGGATTTGACGAATACAAAAAACCACACTGTAAGACGACGTAATATTATTTGAACAAGAATGTGCTGAGTATCTCCACCCTCAACTGTTATTCACCGGATGGTACATCTAAAATGATTCAAAACGCAAGCACCTACCTAGACTTTTTTAAATGACCTGAGGTACATTTTTTAATCCAAGTTGTCAATAACATTTTTTAAACTGAGATATTTCCCTAAAGATACATAACATTTGTTCATATTCCAAAAATACGTGAACACTAAGTGTGTCTTGTCACAAGTCTTGTTCTCCTGCTGAATCTGACACCCTTGGGAGTGTCGAACTTCTAATTTCCCACCGTTCAAGTGGAATTGGTATTACTCAAGAGAACTCAGAAAATTACCTGTAAGGAATGATGATGGCAACCCGGTCCCTGGCCTTGCAGTGGGAAGGCCGCCACTGGCCGCCAGGAAGGAGGCCTTTTCCAATTCGGTTCTCCAAGTCAGAAAGAAGGCCTCCCTCCTTGTAGGCCCCCAGGACTCCAACTAGAAATCACAATTGCGGCATATTGTACATGTAGGGAGGGTCAGTACCTACGTGTATTTGGTGGAAATTATTCTCTAATTTCGTTGGTTACGCTATAGCCAGGAACATGAACTGACCTCGGAGCGAATTTTTGACACGAATGCCAAATCACATTTTCACATGAAAAAAAAAAAAAAAAAAAAAAAATAACCCCTGTTTATAATAATTTTTTAAAAAAATTGTCAATGGTATGGTATACATTGTCAATGGTATGGTATACTTCTAGGTTTAGATTATCTAACCAAATTTTTGTATTGTCTTGTTTGATTCTTAAGGTTAGCGTATTACGCAATCTGTTTAAACAACAACGTTACTCTTTGCATTAAAACCATATTCTACATTTTTTCTGATAAAACTCCCCCTTCTAAAGTTCCTAAATTTTTTTACATTTAAACTTGAATTTTTGGTCGAAGGAACATGATAATCTGAAGTTTGACCATACCGTTGAAAAGGTCATTGAATGAAAAAGATTTCATGAGATTTGCCAATTTTCAGGATTTGTTTTGGAAGAGTAGTAATGTCCGACAGATTTTCAGAAATCCTTCCTCCTCTCTCCAGGCCTTGGAAAGGGACCTTACCAGTCCTTCAAAGTTCCTCCTTGTGTTCGGGTGTGAGGTTGTTCACTTGTATGTGTCAAGTCAGTGTGGGTGTCAAGTGTGAGTTGACTTATGAGTATTGTTCTTCTACTACTATGTTTCCTCTGTTATTATGTACCTATTCGAAAACATGTTCCATGCTTCCTTGCTTTGATCCTCAATATAAACTGTAATAATCCGGGGGTCTGGGGGTGTCTCCCAGATTTCATTCTACGATAAATTTACAATAAATACAATGTATTTTGAAAACATTAATATAAATGTCATTTATAATAATGTTTAAGGTCATAATTTATGTCAAAAAGTACCAACCAACCAATATTTCAAATTAGCTTCTTTCCAGAGACAGGAAAAGTATCTCAGAACTATGAACTAAATATCAAAAAAATATAAACGTTTAGAATCAGCTATTCACCAGTATGAAAATCAGCGGATAACTTGGAAGGGTATGATCCTAGCACCAAGTACAGGTTTTTCAAGAACAACCAGTCAACTCATGCGCTGCAGAAACTCCCAGTCGGGTTTGGTAGGGATCGTTTAGGGATCGATCCACACTCCAATTTCAACTCTTTTGTATAGTTATGGGTTTGGCTCAATAACATACACAATGATCGTCTTTATTAGAATAGTGATCTAGATAGAAAATAATAAACCTTTTCGTACGAAATAGCAGCTTTTCTGAATGGAGGAGCAGGACACACCTATCCAAGACGGCGCAGAAGGCTACAGTACCAGTAACACATTTAGGTCTTGAGGCTAAGTATAGCTGTTCCCTTCATGTCAAGTTGTCCTTCATCATGAGTGAAATTATTTACGTTATACCTACTACCAACAGAATAGTAGTAGGTAATTAGTACAGTCAATGGAGCGAAAAAGGTGGTGTAGATCTGATTTTGGAATATGTTACTGGGTTAGGGGCTCTGATGAAAAATCCAAGTTTTCGACCTGAGGTGTAAGGGGGGTGGGAGGGGAGGGGAGGGGTTGCGCGATCCGCCATCCTGGATTTTTAGGTAAGAAAAAATGGTTTTCTCGATTCAACTCCTTAACGGTTGGTCCCACGGCAAAAATGTCAAATTCAAATTTGAAGAGGACACAATTCCTACAATTTTTTTTATTTTATCAACACTGCTTTTAGTAAGTCTTACGGCTGACGAGGGACAGCGGACGAAACGTGAACATTTTCCCAAAAAACCGTCAGTGCTCGTTTTTCTTATTTTGAGAAATGATTTTGTAGCTAATCGTTACATAATTATTACATTTTGTAAATCCAAAGCTAACTCATTTCCACACCACCATGAGCTAGAGCTAACGGCGCGTTTTGTATTTATTTTGGTACCCCCAGTAGACCTAGGTCACAGGGTCGGTCGATGGTGTCTTCGTCATTGTCAATGTTACAGTCAATATCACAAATAATTATTTATGAATTATAATTTAAGAGAATGCATTTTGATCAATCGACATCTCAGGAGGCCCAACGGCAGATTTTTCAAAAAACGCTGTTTCGGAGTAAGACGCCGCAAAGTCCGAAGACAGAGTATATCGATATGCCTTTCTGAGCCGAATTTCTCGTACAAATATGTACTGACTCCGATTAAAAGCAACGACGAAACGGATCTAGGCCTGGCCGCAGAATCAACAGCATGCGATAAGGATTCGCACACCCTGTTCCATTTATCCAATTACTTCATGAAAGAATACCTTCAAAGACTGTGGAATCACAGAATCTACCTCATCCAATAAATGGACGGACAGATATTCTGACGGGTCGTAGTTCTGTGATCGAATATCCACCAATTAATACCAGCTACTTCCCTCACAACTCGGAGCCGTTCTTCTTCGGCATTTGAATCCTTTGCCTTGTAACAGTTGTTCAAGACAAGTTCGTATCTTATGAGTTGTGTCACCTTCAAATTTTGATTCGACATTTTTTCATGGGATCAACCGTTAAGGAGTTAAATCCAATTTTACGTTCTTTCAATCCAAGATGGCGGATCGAGCACCTCCTCCCACAGGTCGAAAACTTGGATTTTTCATCGAGGCCCCTAACCCAATAACATATTCCAAAATCAGAACTACATCACCGTTTGAAGGGCAAAATTCCCCATTGACTGAAATGAAGTACTTTGTGGTAGTTCGCCCCCTCGCGTCCAAACATCTGTCCGTAGTTCGCTCCAAGAAATTTCAGATCTAATGTGAGACACTTGCAACCTCGGTGATTCTACATTCAAATTCAACTGAAACCGTCACTAGTCGAATTCTTGATCCACTTAGACGACACCCTCGATTTCAAGTATTCATTTTTATTATTGTTTTCTACTCCCAATTAATCCGTAAGTAATTCGTTTAGAATCTGACTACCACCGACCAATTTGGAAAACTTACCCAAGTTTGGCGGGACCAGAGGACACAAAGGAAGCGGCTGAGCTTCATTCACAGTCGTTATCTAGAACACAGAAGATGTAATGTAATCAGAACGTTTGTGATGTTAATCAACCCTGAACGTGACACTGCTTTGACACGATATTCAAGAATAATATTCCAGGCTTAGAAATACACATATATACAGAAACACCGTGGTAAATAGGGAAACGATATCCGCTCGAATATTATTACTTTATACCAACCTATTAAGTACACACTATCCCAAGGGTTGTCATTCAAGCGGAATGAAGCCTTTAAACTAATTCCTAGTGAGGACCCTCGTTCACAGCTAAAAATAAACTTCAACCTGACCACTTTCAGCCCATTGAGAGCTTAATATACCTACTCGAACTCTGTACTGGTTCAGTCTTGATCGTGCCAGACATTGTGTCAAATCTGCATTCTTCTCGAATCAACCAGAAGATTTGAGCCTCTTTTACAAATTTACAGAAGATTTACAAAGTTTAACAGAGAGGAAATTGAGATTTTGAGAAAAATATCAAATAAGTAATTAGTTGACAATCAATCTCAACGATACCGCTCGTGATCAACTGGATTTGTAATCAAGCTTGAAATCTGTCAGATTGTCAAGTCCTTTCAACCTACAAAACTAAGGGGTGGCCGATATAGAATAATAGTGTAGAGATGAAAGCTAGTTTGAAACGTCAGATCCAGAAATGGAATTTTTTATGACAGAAACGGCATTTCTTATCACCACCGTTCGAAAATTGATGGGGGTGTCGGCCAATGGTCACCTAAATCATTCAAATCCTTTGAAATGGCGGCTAGGTAAACCAATACTACCATGTCAACTTATGTCAACTGTGGAAAAGTAATCAATAGGTATTGATATCCTCAATCTGGACTTCATAACAAGTAGTACTCCTAGTTAAGCAGAGTATCTATTCAGCTAAGTAGTTTGATGAGGATATCGGCCAATGTTACCTCAAATGGTACCTACTCCTAGTTCAGTTAGTTGAGTAGTTAGAACGCGACCATTTAAATAATTCACCATTCTGATATGGTAATGCAGCTTGGAATGGTAATTAATTTTCCCACCAAGTTGGACTTTGTTGTACACCTGTGGAAATGCTAATTTGCGATTGAATTTACTTGATTCAACATTAAAATTCCTTAAAAACATAAATAAAATGAATGTTAATAGCATGGAATAAGTGCGTTAGCACCCTACCAATATTAACTCATGTTTGATCATCATAGGTTTCTATTGGGGGTATCTATCGATAAATTGTTGTAGTTATCGACAACATCTAGTTCTTGGTCATTTGATACTTTTATAGATGAATAATTCGTATACAATAAAGATGTGTGCAAGGCAAACAAGGCATACTGTAGGGCAGTGGTTGTCAACCTTTTCACTACTGAGGACTACTTTGTACCCTTCAGAACCTGAGGCGGACCATATACGATAGTTCCACAATATAGTTTTCCGATAGTTTCATCAGTTATTTCCACAACAGTAACGTAGGGAGGACATGACGTCGCCTAAGAAACAACACCACGTATCAACCAAACGCCTGATTTTCAGGAGAAGGAAAAAACAATTGCCCAACCACGTTGAATGTTGATAAATCCCGTTATAATTTTCGATATTTTCTCATATTAGATGTCTACGGATAGCAAATTCATGCTAACCATCTTATGAATTTGCTATCCGTAGACATCTAATATGAGAAAATATCGAAAATTATAACAGGATTTATCAACTATAAATAATAATATTATTATACATAATAATATTATGCATATTATTTATAGTTGATAAATCCTGTTATAATTTTCGATATTTTCTCATATTATGCGGCGGGAAAATTTGAATAAGAATGAGTTATAACCTCATTTTGGCCAAAATTGTTTGCCAAAATTGTGTTGCCTAGGTATAGGTCGTTTAAAATGATTCATGAGAATAATATTCTCATGAATATTATTGTGTTATATTATTGTGTTTTTGGCAGCCATTCACAGTTCTAAGAAGCAAAGCCGCGTATTAACCAATTGCCAGCTTTTCAGGAGAAGGAAAAAGTTCTCAACCAATTTTTTGAGCAAATTAAATTATTTACCATAAATGATTGTAGTTGAGAAATAATTGAATTTTCTACAGAGCTAATTCATGCTAATCTGCTTTTGCGGCGGGAAAGTTGAATGAGAATGAGTTATAACTCCATTTTGGCCACAATTGTCGATTCACGGTGTTGCTTCTTAGGCGACGATATGTAACAGAAATTGGATATCGATATAAAATCAATTGACAATCCCCCCAAACGTATGAAAACTCTTAGTTGAAAATAATGTTTTTTTTTTCTATATTTATCAAGAAAATATTTAAACTTACTTCGTACATTTGTTTGTATTTGGTACTATCTGCTCGAATATGATGGTAAATTCAAGTCTTTAAGCCAACTCGTAAAGGAAAAGCGGCCGAAATTAAACGAAGATACCCAAAGCCATAAGCTGTAGGGGAACTTCAAGAGAGCACAATAACGAGAATCATTTTGTTATGCGGCAGAAAATGCTGATATAATAATGAAGGGTAGAGAAAATCACAAATCTAATCGGAGTATGATTACCTAGACCAACGCAGTATCCAATTCAGAGCATAGCACGTACCTTCATTTTTTGACGAAGAATAGGGAAATCAAGGCAGCGACGCCTTGAAAGCGGTTGAATCTGTATTTTGTTGATAAATGTGTACCCTACCGTAACAACCTGCTCAAATAATCCTTTATTCACTCACTCCACAAGCGGGTTCCGCCTCGTCTCATTTACAATTCAATCGTTCTCCATATTTACCATTCAGCAAGAAGTGGAGCACCGCCGGAATACGTATCTGCCAACATTGGCCTACATCGCCTTCGGGCAAATTGGCATATGAGGGATGTTTTGACGCATTTTCAAGTTTTCTCTTCAGATTGGAGTAAAGCCGAAGGTGTTTTCCCTGCCCTGTTATAATACCTGTTCACTAAAATGTGTTAATTGCTAAACGTGTTGTGGACGGTCGACCGCAGGCAGCGAAATGGCGGTACCACAGGATTCAACAAGAGATTCGTGCTGACGGTTTCCCCTCTTTGGGCTGCCCACCAGGCAGTGACGTGTGGTGTTCCGTGAATTTTACATAACGCTTCTCTTTGAGACCGAATTGCATTGTTCAAGACTCTACAGTTTCTTCACCCATTCCATGAGCGGCATACCTACAATAGGGGAACTAAATTCTGCCATACACTTTGGACGGGGAAAACTATTTGTTCTGAGGAACGTGCTGTTATTCCACCTGATTCCGTGCACGATATACGTCGCTAAGACAGGTTGAAATGTTCATATTTCGAGTACATGACAGTTCATTTCTCAGCGGTCACTACTCGAATGATGATTGATAAGATGAAATTTGGTAGAGAAATGAGCTGGTAAGCTCACAAGTGTAGAAGTGAGGAATGTCCACATTGGCCCGCGATCCCAATATAGACTTATTTGATTCGATGTATTAGGAAATAGAAATCGTTATTCTTTCCTTCTCACATTCGTTCCAATAAATTTGAGAGAATCAACGAATATATTTAAGAAAAGGACTGAACAATATATTTCCTTAACCAGAAGATATGTACACCAATATATGTCCAAGATAATTAAATTAACAAATAAATTAACAAGTTAAATTAACCAAGATAATAAATTAACATTAAATTTCAATGTTTTAAAGCCATTATCGGCGACGCATAGGCCTAATGGCCACGGACCTCATTCTACGAGCTTCTTCGCATCTGACATAAGGAGCTCTCTAACGAGTGGTCTTGAATACAAATGACAAACATAAATCAAGCAATTCATCCTACAGGAGGTTGATTTATGATGCTCTCAAGTATCTACTCGAATTTCGTATTTTTCTTCTCTTGCTATTTCGTAACAACATAATCTGCCCTCCACAACAATAATGAAGCAACAGCAGAAAATTCCATACCACTTGAAAGCAAAACGAAAATTTGTCGATTAGCTGATTAGGAAATACGATCCAAGGCACGTCTTAGTGCTACATTTATCTACTCTCCAGCAAATGAGCCATTTTTCTTCCGTTGGTGAAACCACAGTTTAAACGAAATGTGGTCTATCCCACGGCCGAGGAAGACATAAATTTGGGATATTATTTACCCGCATTTCTCCGTTTTACTATAATTTGCTGTATCATCGCTGTAGCTTATGGACACAATACCAATTATATTGAGTTTAGCCACCCAGGCAAAGTGCAGCATTGGATGAAATTTTTGTAAGTGCATATTTGTAAAAATCTATTACAACAGATGTTTTATTATTGGTTCACCTATTCCAAGTGTAGATAGGCTCACAGTCCGCTAGCCAGCCTGGTAAGCTGGTTTTGCTATGTTTCAAGGTTGCTCAAACGGTGTTATTTCACCAATTATTTATGTAAATAATATATTGTAATTTAGTGGTAGATTGGTAGAAATGTGTACTCATACCTGATACAAGAAAGGTGTAAAGTTGTCATCCGAAGCTCCGACATTTTGACGTTTCTGAACCAATTTGAATTGAGTCAGAATTAAAAACACTTAAGAAGGTGGTGCTAGATGCTCCTACAAGAAGTAGTGACTAATAACATGTAACAACCCCATAACTGGCCTAGTTTTTTTTTTTTAATTGAAGTCACATTCACGAATAATACTGTAACGCTGATGTCAGCAACCGACTGTATAAAAGCGAGCTCCCTTCAACCGTGAGCTCAGTTCCGATCCATCCGTCACTCGTGTCTTTACTTCGTGTCACGCTCTGTGTAAATAAAGCTCTGGTAAATTTCCCCAAGTTTTTTTCTTAAACCAAGTGTTACGAACGTGTAGTATAAGTTTGATATTCTATTCCACCGGATGGGGTGTTGACGGTGGCGAACCGCCGATTCCGAAAAAGCTTAAAGTAAGTAATCGAAGAGCATTAGCATCCCACTCACAATTCTTCATCTTTCCAGGATTTCAACCTCAAAGTCTCAATCTTTTAAAAAACAAATAAAACCGACAGAACAGAAAGTGGTTTCAGAATTATATTCACTGTTCTACTCTGTATCTTCCAAATCGTCTTGCTACACTGTAGTGTTAGGGAAAACAGCTGGTTCACTAGCTTGGTTCATGTTTATGTTGTGCATTCAGACTATCACTCGACCATTACGTGCATGATGTGGAGTGAATGTTTGGACGGAGACATGGACCTACCTAGATCTAGCAGTGAACATGAACTAGCTAGTGAGTATTAATCAAAAACAAGGTAGCCCGGATCCAAGAAACTGAACTTGATCCTGAACCTATGACATAATTGGGAAAATTAATACTTTGTAATTGATAGAACTTTCGTACTTCTCACCTGATGATAAAGCCAAGCCGTGAGGTTTTTGACATCGTTCGAATACGAGGTTCCGTCGTTATCCTGGGCGGAGAAAAGAGGCGCGTGCTGTGACGTCGAGTTATCACTACTCGTGAAGTACAGACGTGGAAGAACGAACCTGCGTCAAAACATTAAAAAATATTATTAATTATAATAATCGATTAGCGTCTTCGTTACGATCGGTATCACCCTGGTGCGATAATCACGCCTATGTCACTCAACCGAATAGGGTCCATGTTAGTTGATTATATTTCATTCCAAAATATACATTGTGTTTGTTACTTCCCTTTATTGAACTTATTGGCTGTGGTTAAAGTAGGGAGGATAACTCGAACTTGTTTAACTGGCCACTTGAGTTGGTGGAAAACTTTTCTAGCTAGGAATTTGTTCGTGGTCCCCAGCAATTCCGCCTGACCAAGTTTGACTATGCTTTCTTATTGCAATACTACTCGTAGTCCAACCATGGAGTCAGGAGTTAGAGACTAGAAGTGAGCTTGTTTGCCTAGTGTCTTAGTAATCGTCCGATGAAATTAGGATTAGATGCCTTGAATTAGGTTGACAAGTTTGGCTATTTGGTCTCATACACAGACTAGAAAACGGAATCTTCAGAATATCCCAATCATGGACAAAGGAAAACTGTATTAAGTACAAGATCAAACTTTGGCTTGCAATCACTTTTTAATAATATCTATCTGGTCGTTGCAGTGTTCAGGTAGAAGGGAGTACTGTTGGTACTCGTGCATTAGGATTCGGGCTGATATGGTATGGTTATCAAAAAATCCGTTAACGGTGAATTCCTGTTAGCGCATGGCAAAGCAATTAACTAGTCACCACATTCTGTACGTAGAGATTACAATACTATTATTATCTTCATCTGCAGATATTACCTCACTAAGAAATTCACATACAGCTGTATCCGTAACTCATTCTAGGTACGACAAATAAACCAAAATGTGTGTCCACTGATATTTTTGTTTGTTATTATTCAAATGGACATATCTATCCAAATTTAATGTTACCCAGCTTATATTATACCTAGGTACTCGTAACATAATATAAGCTAGGTAACATTTAATTTTGATAGGTATGTCCATTTAAATAATAACAAATAAAAATATCAGTGGATACACATTTTGATTTATTTGTCATATTATGTTGTTAAGTTTCAATACATTTAGTTTTAATTCCACCTAGGCCAGCGTTAACCCCAGTTGTGGAAAGGGGATGGAAACTACAGAACGAGAAGCTCACAATGGGTAGGAATCACAATAGCCAAATGGTTGAATGTTGAGAGTGGAGGATATCGGCTTATCCTTCCTCCTTTCACTCTCAATAATCAATCCCTCCAAAAAACACTCCGTTAAAAATCCTCCGCCTCGCAGAAAGGAGCGGCCGGAAAAAGTTATGATATCCCCTTCCCCCGCGACCATCATCAAAGTCCTCATTAAGGAGCTAAGCATAATGAAAAGAGTACTTATGAAGTGCGGTGAGATTATTATATAATAATCTATACTTTAGAAATTAAGAAATTAATAATAATCTGTATTATAGAAATTTTTATATTAGCCTACAACTAATTCTATATAATAGACTTAAGGAGATGTCGTAACCACTTCTCAAGCACCGTACCCGCTTCGAAATCTCCCCTTGGTGCCAAGGTGAGGCCTTTTTATTACTAAACATCTACGTATTAATTTATTAGTTGCTTGTGTGCAAGTAATGGTTCTCAACTCAAATATTAAAAAGCTAACAAAAGCTAACATTGAAGGAGGCTTATTAAACTATTTTAACTTGTATTTTATCTTCTCGCCAGTGGCAACGAAAATGCTGTTTAAGCGAGTCTTTAATAAAGAGCGTTTCCTTGTTATTTTGTGAACAAATAATTTCCAGCTTGTACACTCTCGCTCCTCCCCGGACAAAATTTCAAGTCAATCGGTGAAGGTGTAAAGGATGTTGCCTAACTGAATAAGAAGGAGAAAAGGGGCGAAAACCCGGGTGTATGACGATATATAACTCGACTCCCTTTAGACCTAGCGACTTGAAACTTTCAGAGCTTTCTATTATCATTTCTGAGAAGTTCCCTAACAAATTTCAAGTGGATCGGTCGAAAAGAAGACAAGATATGGATATCTGAAAATATATCCCATTCACGAGTACGAAACGCGTTTTTCAGGTATCCACACACTCTCTGCGACTGCATTACGTAATTTCCTAGTGAATTTTTCCCCATAGGTAATTTTGTAATATAGTATAGCCCGATCACATAGATAAATTTATTTCCTTCAATAAGAGACAAATACACTGCTTATTAACAAACAAATGATGTTCAGCTTAGGCACTCAAAAATAAAGAAAACAAGAATATTTGAAAAAATCGTCTATTTCTACTGAAATATGAGTAGGCATGTGAAATATGATTTTGGCGATTAAACCATCGTCAGTGACAAAACAATACAGACGATGGTTTATGGAGTGTTGTTTTGTTACTGACCCTTGGTTTAGTCGCCGAAACCGGTCTAACAGTGTTTAATATTTCAGTGGAAATAGACAATTTTTCAAATAGGTACTCTTGTTTTCTTAACATGGATTTCAAGGATTTCGACGCGAGTGATTTAGTTCGCTCCAGAATAATCTAAAACAGTAAGAAGATCCGAACTTTTCAAAACAAAATACTGAGCAGTACAGTCAATGGTCCATCATTACAGTATATTCGTGACCTCAAAAGGAAAACGTAGAGCAACGAAACTCGGACAGCGGCATGATTTATCATCGCATGAGTCCAGAAGTTCTAGGTCTTCTTGACAACACTAGCCATTCAACGGTTCGATAAAATCCCTCGATCTCGTTATCTGCGTCACCTTCCCTTAAACTAAGGTACGAAGGTTTAATAACTTGTACTTGATGTTATATTATGTATTTAATAAATATAGATGGAAATAGATTTTCAGATGGTTTTCAGTTGGCTAAGAGCGCTACAGGTAATCAGTACATTTTTTGTAATCAGTACATTCAGTTTTGTAATCAGTTCATAATCGAAGTGGTTCTGTGTCTTGTATCCAATGCATATCATAATACTCGTACATTTCTGTATTAGATATATTAATTCCTTCAGCCATATCACATACCTAATTGGGCACATCCGACTGGAATGAAGTGCCTACAGTTGTGTTGTCGTTGTGTAAAAGTTACGTAATTAAAAGGCGGGCTGTGAGCAACCTTCGGGTAATTCAGAACCGTTGAGTAGCAATGAGGTGCGTACTCTTCACGAGCTCGTGAGTAGGGTTTTTGTTTCCCATGAATTCGACGGACTTACCGACCAACTCAAGAAACGGAGGCTAATTAATGGGGCCTTGGCAGCGCAGTCACTTTTACGTGAGGGGATTTGAGAAATGAAAATACCGTATAATGTAATTTAGGTTTTTTCTTTAGGAAGGAAAAGACGGTCACGAACGGCTTTTATCACGTTAGCACTTGTGATGCCGGGCGCCCGATTTTTAATTGACTCCACTTACTTCAAATAGTCTTTTTCGACTTCGAGAGTTGATTAATACTGAGAATATCATTAGTAGTCCATTATGATCACGAATGGCGCTTAGGTCATGAAAACTGCAAGAAATTTCCAATTTCCAGCAAGACTATCTCATTCTCCTCAAATTCCGAGCAAAGAGGCCATTGGACGGTACTAAATATAATTCGCGTTAGGAGGAGGAGAATGGAGGAGGTAATACAGAGAAAGCGTTAAGAGACATCACAAATGAATTTAAAGACGAGAAACTGGTGTCATGGAAACAGATACTGAACCTTCTTTGGATTCAGTAGGTAATTTATTTTGTGTCTATCAGGAAAGTTTTCTCAGAATGTATCACTCGCCGCGACCCAGCAATAGAGAACGGAAATTTTATGTACAGATTTATTGATACTTGACAGAGAATATCTGATATTACGCAAGAAGAACGCACGACACTTGTAATGCATGGATTATTTCAAATATATAATACATAATATGTATTTATTATGTATTTATATACATAATATGTATTTATAATATGTATTTGTATATTATACAAATATAGTGGAGGTTGTTTTGACTAGGAAACAGTAGATTGCGGGTAAGGATGACCAACACTAGTCGTTGTTACAACGTTGTATTACGTTGTAACAACGACTAGTGTTGGTCATCCTTACCCGCAATATACAAATATATATATACAAATATACAAATATATATATACCTGAATACAAATATATATATATGAACCCAAAATCTAAAAGTGACCCAGGTATTGAAAAACACAGGTTGCAGTTTTGAAGAAGCACACGTCACTTTTAACCTCATTACTCCTTTTATTTCGGGTGTTATGGCTATTACAAGGATATTGCACACAGAACAGTCGTATGTATTCAGGGTGTTCCAAAAGCATGGAAACCCCTGAATAAAGGGAATTCATTTTTTTTGAAAAATCATAACCACAAATATTTTAGGATTTTCCCCTGTCTATTCAAGGTGACCTTGATTTGACCTTGTCCTTCAAGGTCATTCCACGGTCCAATTTGTCTTTTCAAATTTGAATCCCTACTTTTTATGGTGGATTTGGAAAGAGCAGAAACTTTTCTTGACCACGACCTCGACCATGACCTTCTAGGTCATTCCAAGGTCAAAGTTGTTATTGCAATGAAATCACTGAATCACTTTGAGGGAATTAATGTTTTTGAAAACTGATAACTACAAATGTTTTAGGATTTTTTCCTTGATATTCAACGAAGACCGTAGATTTGAAAGACAAGTTGTAGACAATTAAAAACTGTGTGTGGAACATTCCAATACTATGTTATATGGGGACAATAAGAGCGTTAGATATTTTTCAGGTCGTTTACTCGGATATCAATTTTATTTATATTTTCATGATGTATGGAAATGGTATGGAAATTCAAATTTCGCCAGGGTATTTGCGAAAATTCCCAGGCCTTCTGTAGAAATCCCAGCTGACGTTCGAGATCGTAATACTAAAAACGAAAAGGTCAGCCACGAAAATAGCTCGGTGACCACACAAGAGACGAATGTTTTGAAGATACAATCGTGAGAAAAGTAGCCCACCTTGTTCCTCAAACAATTTTAGACTCCGTGAGCGCGGGGAGCGAAGGGGAAGAAACGTGTGGCAGTGCCGGCCCGGACCAACGTTATTGTTGGTTGGGTTCAGTTCGAACAATATTTCCCATTGAGCTCCGATCGACTGATGAATAATTCAGGCGGATTTCAATAAATTCGGGGGCGACCGCTTACTCATTGTTGTGGTTTGCCTGCAGAATCTGAGGTAGCGTGCTGACGTCCCGACAAGTTTATGCGGTCCCCGAAGTTGGAATCGAACGTGCACTTGACAGGGAATGGTTGATAGAATGTTACATCGAGTGCATATCAGATGTAGGAGCGTCATTGCATGCATAACGAAAATATGTTGGAATATACGGCTTCTATTTCTAAGGAGGAACCGAGTCAAATAACCAGAGATCCAAATATAATGGGAGATTTAACGAGGACATATTTTATGTTATGAGGATGCAAGTAACAATTAAAAAGCCATTTACACGATCGATTCCACTCCTTATGAAATTTTGGACGTATTGACCTTGGGAAAACGATAAAAAGACTATGTGCAAAAGACTATCAGTAGGTACGTGTAAGAACATTAAACCCGATCCACGTCTGTCTGCTTCAAAACGGCAAACATGGTTGTATAATATACAATATATTATATCAATCAAAGTTTTCAAACATCGTGAGCCGTGCTCTTGTGCTTTTAAATACTACCATGTACGAGTTACTACGGTTTCATGTACAAATGAATCGATGATTTCTGAAACAACCTATAAGAACAACAACCTTACACCACTTTTTGGCAATGTAGCTTTTTCACGGATTACGATTGTACATGTCAAGACTCGCCTTTTGAGATAATATCTCAATATCTCATATTATGAAACAACGGCCGTAACGTATTAGAAGTGGGTTACAATGAGCCTTGAAAATTCCGATGAGGTTTGAAACAAACTCTGCTGGATATTGGTTGTTTCAACCTTCTCAAATGAGAAATTTTCTGAAGAAACGCCACAGAAAAAATCAAATTTGCCAAATAATGTTATTGTGAAGGTCATTGAGTTTATCGATGACCACTTATGTCAAACATTCAGACTGAGGAATATAGGTACTAAAAGTCCCTGGTTTCGAGTACAGCCCATTTTGGAAAGTTATTCTGCAATGGCCAACGTGTGACCAGGATGTGGATGAGGATCTTTGAATATCAGGTGCAATGAGCGAGTTAAGCAACACTTCTCCTGCTGATCCGATTTGTTTCTTCTTCATGCGTGTTTTTAAAACATTTTCATTCCCACAAAAAATGTGTCAAAGCTCCAAGCATTTAAAAAAGTTTTACACTACAACATTTCACAATCCTTTTGCATCTATTGGTGCATTATACTGTTGCTTTACTCTGCGAGAATATATTGACAGTTTTGATTCAATAAAGTTTCCCTTAGTTGTGAAACGTTTCTATTTCTTCATTTCCACTTCAGTAACTCAATTATTGCTACTAAAAATTGTTCACTTTTGAAACAACCGAAATCCAACGATTTAAAAAATTCAAAACTCACTTGAAAAACTCCGCAAATGATTGAGTCTATTTTTATGCTTATTACTAAGTAGAGCAGTTCCATGTAAAAAATTTATATTTTCCAAAACGTTTAGAACAACAGACATAAAATAGTTGTTTGCTCTTCAGTAACATTTGGTGAATGGCGTATGGGTTGTTTTAATAATCATCGATTCAAATATTTCATTTTCGTCCTTGAACAGTTCACCGCTGCTCAACGCCTCCAACCACCGATTTGTTCTTTAAATATCATTGGAATAAAATTTCTACATTGGGTCTGTATTACAGAAGATATACTGCGGTTTATTCATAGGAGTTTACGTTTACGCGTTGCAATGTTGAAATGAAGAACTTTAAACGATAGTCGTTCACTATGTTGTATTAGATCGCATCTCCGCAACATCGACAAACAATCAATATTAATGATGTTTTCCATACAACGGTAAGAGCGATTGATGAACAGGGGGAGATTGAAAGATGTAGGTGACATGAGGGAAGGGGGTTTGAATCTGTCAAGTTTTGGATGAAGAAAAACGATCTTAGTTTCGTTAATGTTGTTTCGCTAAAATTGGAACATATTGAACGTCAAGAGTTTGGATTAACCCAAAGTTAATTTGGATTTCAAGGTTCTTGATGAGGTCAAATAAAGGCCGGAAGGAAATAAAGGAAGACTGAAAGAACATGGAGTAGATAATCTGAATAGAGTGCTTTGGCTGGTCACTTTTATGAACCGTAGCATTAATGTGAACAGAATGTGAACTTCAACTTGTTGTGTACGTTGACGTTGGCTTATACCTACTCACTCGAGAAATGTTAAGCTTAAAATATTAAAAATATTAAAAATATATTGGCGAAAGAGAAAATAAACAGAACTCACCCTGTGCCGATGTAGGTGTAGAAGTACTGCAAGAAGACAAGAATGAGCATAAGAGCAAGGAGGAACTTGTAACACATATTTTTCTTCCGGAAGTGCTGGAGTCAATCCTTCCGCGTGCCCCAGTCGTCGCTGTAGCCGAAGGAAACCTCCTGGAACTTCGGCTCGGGCATCACCCGTCGCTCCCACTCGTCGATGCAATCTGTAACAACAAGTTGCGGTTTTTAGAAGGATTTGTTGATATAAAGTGAGGTAAAGGCTGAATGACCGTAGTTTGAGTAGTGATTTTAAAACGGACATCACTAAAGTACTTGCTTATCGAGGGTCTCACGGCAACACGCCACATCGTCACTTTTGGCCAAAGTGAGTTATGCATACTCGCGAATGGTGGAATGTTCCAATCAGTAATTCGTCTTAAAATTAGATGCAATATGTGAGTTGCCCTATAGTGTTTGTGCCCTTCCACATCCATACTGTAAGTATCTCTGATTCTCAGTATTCTAACCTATTGCTTCAACATTCATATTTACCGTCTTCATTCATATTCACATCTCATTCAATAGTTGGGACTCTGATGATCCTACCTACCCGCTATGAACCCTCCACTCTAAACAACTCCCACAACTTTCCCAAGGTAATTCTCACTATGGAACAACCACATAATTTTGATAAGTAGATAATAGTCATTAGTAAGTAAGTAATATAAGAAATAAGTAGTAGATATTAGTAAGGTGTGCAAGCAAGCCATGTTTCTATACCAATGTTCATTCCACCTGTGCATTCCTCCTCTGTTTGTAGCCCTGAAGATGCTATACATTTATTGCGAAACGTCGGCCTAGAAAAATTGTTTTATTTGGACCAACCCTCGATACTCCCAACATCACTCCTTAGAATACCAGTGGTCAAGAACCTTTAACCTAATTATGAATATCATTCGGGATTCTTTCACCCAACCCCCTCCCCCCCCGAGAGCCAAAAATCGGCAATATAGCCAATAGTAGTTGTGTCCATACTCAGGCTTAGTTCGAACATGGACGCCTTTGTCGCGCGAAAAGCGTTTTATAAAAAACATTCAAAAAGCAAAATCTCTCAAAAACATTGAGCTGGTCTTGTACAAGTAGGAGGTAGGCATAAAATTTATGCCTACCTCCTGAATTTAATTCAGTAATTCTCAGTGATTCCCTAAACGCTCTCAACATATGCAATGGAAATAATTAAATCGCTAAACTTGGGTTAGGTTAGGTCATGCCACCCCCCCTCCCCTCTCCCCCAAAGTACGCCCTTGTATTCGACCGATCTTACGCCATTCACTGATCAAATTGACTGAGACCGGCCGGGGTTGGTTAAAAACCTACTCTTACAAAAGGAGCTAAATTTCCAATTCACAACAAAATGTGCTTTAATTTAAATTAGAGTCCCCAACTAATCGACACGTGATTTTAGTCAAAAAGTTTACCCAATTGATTTTACGGTTAATTTCATGAAACGTCTCCCTCAGTAGGATTCAGAACAATTCTTCAGAAATCTTCAATTCTTCAGAAATGCATTGTTTTCACACGTTGAGCGAAACATTCCTCCACATCGTAATTTCTGTACATTGTCATAATTTAATCACAATTTATTGTGCCAGATTTTCCAACAACACGCCCCGCGATCAACAAGATACACACATAAAACTTGGAAAACTAGTTCGTTCTGGCTAAAAAAAAAGATTAAAATAAGTTAACAAAAATACCACTTTCAATCTATCATTTTATACTGAAAGAATGTTTCCAATGGGATCGTAGGTACACAATCAATATTGTTGATAACTGTAGTATATCTATATAATGACATATTATATTTTGACTTGAATCAAGATAACTTTGTCATTAACATCTGTCTGGTAATTACATTTTGTACAATTCTACTGATTCATATAATTAAAATTACAATGCATAGCGATGGAAAATCTGAAAATGTGGTATTATTTTTTTGTAGGTACTATATTACCACACGTAGTTAACGTAATTATTCATCTTCGAATCCTTGGGTAGGGTGATGCTACACGTGTAACTTTCCTTGTATTGAGCCTTGGGCAAATATTGCGGAGCCGAACATAGCCATGTGTATGAATTTATCGGGTATAATTTAGCAGACTCCTGAATTTGCCAAAAACCAACTTCCCATATCCCAAATAAGCCGTTATGAAGAACCGTCGCGTCCCACCGAAACACGCGACGATTTATTTGAAACCAACAAATTGACGACTTTTTGGTCGTTTTCGACTGCTAATAGTCCACATCTGACCCATCTTTGTACTACGAACTTGCTGTACCTAGAAATTAACCTCAGTTTCGTAAATATTGATATTACGAAATATCTTGTACTAATTTAAAATAGAGTGCTAATAAAATAGAGTACGAATTTAGAACATCTAGAAGTCACACCTACCTTTTTCATTTGATTTAGAATAGACTCCCGTTAGAAATGACATCCCCCACTCAGTTCTCTCGGGCACAATACTAGCGCTATGTCTATAGCTGGCTTATTAATCAGGAATAACTGGAGGGTGAAACCATCCTCAGAAGTATTTATCTATACATTTATTATTAATTGCGCTGTAAACAGCAGGTAAGTTTCACTTCCAAGAGTTGTAATAATTTCCTTTTCCTCCATTTACTTATATTTTCCTTTGACTCTACTCTTAATCTTGTACTCACTCAAACTTGTTCTTTTTTTAAACAATTTTCTGTATGTGTGATATAGTGCCTCTTGAATTGTCCAAAATATGGATAAATGCCCATGGCTGAGCCTCTCCGAATGTGACTCTTGCTCGTCACATCGGGTACTCCTTTCGACGAGCTAAATTATTTTTGATTTGGCAGAATTTTTTCACCAGAGGTGCTCATACTCTGCAGCGTACAGATTGTATTCATTTTTTTGTTGCTATCGCAGAATAAAACCTTTCTCTTCCTCTTGTCAAACTAAGGGGTTTTAATTTTGTGATGAGATAATATATCCATATTATGGAGAAAGGTTGGAGGTACGCCGCGGCGGCACTTAGCGTTGTGCTAAAATTACGAAATTCGGTTTACGGATTCGGACGAACCCCACATGATTCTCCAAGCTTTTGATAACCCTAGGTCAAGGGGAAGGGGTTTTAAATCATATCTCGAAAAATTCAAATAGAACGGTATAGTTTTTAGTTCACATTTACATAGAGTTTGTTTTGTAGATTTTTTGAGACCATCCGCAGCATCGTACGACCAGCCGTTCGTTCACAATGACGGCTCAAAGTTGGAGCAGATCGAAAGTCGTCAATACGATCGTGAATCAAACGGTGGAAATACAGGCCAATGTTCATACTAAGGAACAGCTGTTTGGAACATCCCATAAACCATATGGGATGTCGATTTTTTGTTCTGAGGTAATTTCGTGCTACGGAAAGAAGGTAATTTCGAATATTTGTTGGTAGGTACTTCTTTTTTATAGAAAAATTATTGCCGACGTTGGAATTAAAAACCCCAGAATTATATCGGTGTATTTTATTTGTAATTAATTCATCATCACTATCATTTAATATCTGCACAAAGATTCATTTCTCATGCGTATACTCCATTAATAATACGAGTAATTAGTAATAATTAATAATAAATAATATTAATGATTAATAATTTAGACCAATACTTCATAATAATTATTAAAAATCCATTATAATTCATAATCTGCTATTTAGTGATCTAGACAGAAGGGTGATCTGTACGAAGAAGATACCTAATAAACCGTTGTGTCAAGAATTTTTGGAGTTTTTCGAATTCATTCATTCTGTAGTTTTTTACGATCTTTTTTTAAGATTGTACATTTTTCATACTTACTTGCCGCATTTTTCTCCTTTACTAGTTTGTATGCATAATTTGAAGATTTCGTGGTCGAATTTCTGAGTAAGGTTTATTGAGAACATACCTTGGGGGTAATTGTAGACAAAGTCCGACAATGCTCAAAATCAATTTCGGACATGCTAGACCCCTTGTGGATAGAGTTTCAATTCATTAACATACCGAAGAGCTAAAAATAGTCATCCGTAATTACCCCCTCCCGACGGTCAATCATAATATGTGGGATAATTGTGAAGGTGAAGTATTCAGGAATTTAAAAATCCAATATTTTTAACAAGCAAGTTTAATGAGATGCGAAACGATAATGTTATGATAAAATAAAAGGTGAAGTGTGGAACATCACATTAGACCATTTTTGCCGAGTTTATAGATTTTTCAAGGCTGAAGACGATGGTGAAGTCAGAATTGCGATATCTCATTCCGTTATCAGAGTGGAATCTATAATGGGGCAAAACTACACTATTATATTCAAACAGCTACAGGAGTACCTCAATTCCCCCGATAATTCGCCAAAAGTAAATTAGGCCACGAACTAATAGGTTGTTTTTCATCTATTTTTTTTCCTGCCCACATTCTAATGTTGACACTAAACGAGCTAATTTATCACTTAGGTCGTTTTTACCGTCGAGGCGGGTTACGCAACAAGGCCGGCTGTCAGCAAAGAAGGTAACAATGGGCGAAACCTCGTCGTCGAGATAGCAGCCGAACAGCTGGAGCCCGTTCAATACACGGTAACACCGACGTCGGACAATCACCGACAAAACTCACGGGAGCAAATACCAACGTTCAGCATACAAGTAGGTACACATAGATGAGCATACTTCAAAAAGGCTACGCCTGAAGTTTCCGTTTTACCGAATTTTTGAAGAAAAAGAAGCTATTATTCTCGGTAAAAATGTTTAAAATTCAAATTTCCGAAACATTTTCATACGAAAATCACCGCCAAAAGACACCAAAATTCATATACCTACATATTTATATATATTTATGTATTTGCCATTCCAGACCATAACTCTCGATAGAATTGAGATAAAAAGTTCAAATTTGCACACAAAATCCATCCTGGCTATCGGAAGGCTAGGCTGGGCAGAATCGGGCCACTCTAAGGGGGGGGGGAGTTTTAAGGGGGAGGTTTGTACGACCTGCTGTACGTCCATAATGAGGGCTGAAAGTTGGAGTAAATCGAAAATCGTCAACATGAGGGTGAATCATGCGGCAGCCTGTCGGGTCTATGTTTATGTTGCCCCAGCTGCTTTGAACGGCGCAGGGTTTTCGGATATCGTGTTAATGAATAGTTCTTGATAATAAGTTTTAGTATAATAATAATTATTATTCATAATTATCAATAATTTCAGACGTGAGCTCAAAAACCGACTGCCCAGCCAACGTCGCGGAAAGATCACACTGGTGAATCGACCGGATTCCACATGATACGGCCCCGATGATAAACGCCCTGGGTGTGCGCGACAAACAGTTGCTTTGGAGCCGGAGAGGGTCAATCAAAAATCAACGTTTGGTTCTTGATGAGATTATTCGAGATCAATGGATGATGGATTGCGGAGGTTCTTGACAATTCCCCTTCAACACAATTCGTCATCGGATAAACCATTGAAACATACTTTAGCGCCAAGGTAGACGACATCTCGTGTCTCAAGTACTAGGACAATGGGCAAAGAGATCTCTGTGTTGGATCAGCCTTTCTTGCAATAAGCTGATTCAGAAATGTGGGTCCTCAATACCGATGGTCCGTAAGGAAGAAATGCCCTATTCCATGAATATTACACAGAATGTCCGGTCTATAGAAGTTCTAGTTATAAATGGGGGTCGGACCGCTGATCACCACACGTACGCATTTCACGAGCAGTAAGATTTTCTCGTTTGGCGATCACAGCTCGATTGCTAATTTCAAGTTCTACAATGAACGTCGGAAATCTTGGCTCATTCGTCTTCTCAGGAGTTCGCACAGAACCTTTGGGGGTCTTATCTCCGATAATCAGCCGCCCTCTCAAAGATTAGGAACCCAACGTCGTACCGTGTCACGCGACGAACTAAAGTCATTTCAGTTAATCGCAATTATACGGCGAAACTCTCACACAACTGTAGTTTGGGTGTTATTATTTCGGCGATAATTGTCGTACTTTGTTTTATGGGGCCAAAGCGACAACTAGCTTTGAGTAAGCGAATCAAAGATAGATAGGTAGATATATTTTTTATTGCCGTTTACATAAACATCCATTGCAAATTAATTAACAGTATGTACAAAATAAAAGAGTCTGGGCCACATAAATAAATAAATAAAATATAGACTTCTGATTAGGCACTTAATTAATGTCCTCACTTCACTGGCTTCCCTTAAAAAATAAAATAACCTATTGGCCACCTTTTCATCACAGGATGTGAGTAGTCTTCTGTATTGCTCTTCATAATATGAAAGAGGTAGAGCGAGCTGTGGTAGAAGGAACTTTAGGCGGGGGTTACTTAACATGGGGCACTGAAGGACTAGATGCAAGGCAGAATCGCCTACACCCCAGTTACATATTGGACATGGTGCCGAGAGGAAGTCCATCCTGACACCCGCGACCAGGATCCTAGGGGCGTGCTTCGCAAACGCTCGCAGCTGGGCCAGAGGGCGAAGAATAGAGATTGGCCAATCTTGGGCTACTTCTGAGGCTGAAGGGCTGTTTCCTGAAAGACCGATCCGTAGTCTGGGCAGGCTCTTGAGGATGTTGCCTGCTCCAGGTCCATGTTTCGAGAAACAAAAGGCAGAGTTGTCTGGAGGCTCCTCAAAGTGCTGCTTTCTGACATTAGCTCAGCGTCATTAGACAGGGCCATGACCCAGTTATATCTAGGATCGCAAGCTGGTAGTGAGCGAATCAAAATAAACTGCTATGAATCAAGGAATAGTATACCTTCCGCATTACCGAGAGCTACATACATTCGAAAAGTGTAAAAAAATATGGATAGAAAGTAGCGGGAGCGTTGGTGCATGCGGAAACTCAATAGAGATCCTCGAGTCTTTAATTTTCGGATTTAAAAACAATGATTAACCAGTTATGAGATGACTGTAGCTGTGGTGTAAAATATATATTATAACATAATATATTATAACAAGTGAATTAAGATAATAACGGTCGTGTGAATGTGCCGAATGAAACGACCACACCAGGTAAACTACAAACGTTCAACACAGACAAGGCACAAATGTACATGCTCCTTCAATCGTGAACAGACGTAACATGTAGCTACCGAGATAGTGTCAACCTCGCTCAATTACGCCTCTGTGCGTATACTAACGTGTTATATAGACGCGATAAAATAGAATATTTCTGCCGGTTTGAGCTTCATTTATTCACCTTTACCCCATGAATATTAAAACTAAAGGTGCACCATTTACCATAATTCACGAATAAATCCTATAAAAATTAAAAACAGTTTTTCAATAAACGTGCAGACACACTCCTTTGTGATATAAGGAGGTTCTACAGTACAAAGTTATAAGCTAAAATAATATTTTTACTTTTGATGACACAGTGATATCGTTACGTCCATCTGCTTTAACGTCCTTTTTGTTTTCGCTCACATTTGGGTATCACTGAGTTGGGCACACCATGCCAGAGCCGACATACGTAATTCCCTGTGGAGTTTTAGAAAAATAAGAAATTCGTTTCGCGTATCTGTAGATGCACTAAAACGAAAATTACCAAAAAAGCAGATTGGCGCTTTTGGCGTGGTGTTAACAATATAATACGTACACAAGAAGGCTAACATTTTCAAATTGAAATTGTAGAGGTTTCCTAAAATTGTGTCCTACGCGATGACCGCTTCACCAAAGAGTATCATCAAGATCGTCTCAGTGGGTTTGTCGTTTATCTTATTTTTTACGTTTGATTATTTTTCATTTTTTCAGTTGATGCTTTGGTTCAGGTTTTGGGCTCATAATTTGTAAAATACACCTTCCGTATCATCATCATTATAATTCAATTTCTCCACGAAACATCAACCGTACCTACTTCAAGGCGGCTCCATGCGTTGGCAGATTCAGGGGAGGGGAGGGGGGCTCAATGACGAAGAGTTCGAACATGGACGTCTTTGTGTTTTAAAAAGTGTTTTATCAAAAAAATTCACAAATGCAAAATTGCTGGAAAAAAAGTGTCAGTGATGCATCATGAATTGATGAGCGAACTTTCGAAGAAACGTACCTTCCACTACCAACTCAACGAGATAACTACCAAAGAAATGGTAGGTCTCGGTATTTTACACTTCAACGTAGAATTGATCTTCAATATGCATATGACTCATGCATATGACTCATGCCGAATCAGGCCTCAGTAAAATACAATTAGGTAACTTTGAGATAAAACTCTCAAATCCCGCGTAGAAGGGGAAAGTACTTCTCTAGTGGTCTGTAAAGTTGAATATTGCATGATGAAACATCAGTAAACTGATGTTCAGTATCTACACTGCATGCAGGTACATCGGTACATGTACATCGGTACACTGCATGCAGATACATCGGTACATGTATGGATATGACTCATTTCCTCCTTGTAAAATATGTGTTTTGTAAGCGTCATTAAGTATATTCCTAATTGCTTAGCATTAGGTCCCTAATAATTGTAACAAAAAATATAATAATTGCAATACAATAATTGCTACAAAAAAGTAACGCGATAGCAATTATTGCCTGTTACTGTTCGTTGGTATCGCGTTACATTTTTTCCCCATGTAACAAAATTATGATAAGGATAGGGTTGTCTCACCGGTGGGGGTCATAAAAGATTTATTTTTTTTTCCAGTGTAACAAAATTTTGCATGCCCCCTCCCCCCAGCGGTAAGACAAAATTTTGTCGCCATTTTTTGAACACGATGGTGAAGTCAGAATTGCGATATCTCATCCCACTATCCGATTAGATCATAAGGAAGGACTAACAAGGACTAACAAGGACTGAAGGACTAACAACAACGCTGCACTTTGAGAACGGAATAAGATATCGCAATTTTGACTTCACCATCGTGTTCAGCGTAATAAAACCTTCAAATGGGGTGTCACTTGTCCGACTGTTTAATTTTGGGAATTTCTAGGGTAAGTCTCATCAAAACTCATCAAAACCTCTGTAAATAAATATATGATTTTCGGTGTCTTTTGGCAGTGAATTCAGGATGGTCTGGAACGGATTCTATTTTGAAAATTTCGAGTTTTAAAATTTTTGGATCGAGAACAATTTGCTAACATTTATTTAGCTATGTACTAGTAGAAGATGTACTGGTAGAAATTCAGTTATTGTCAGTTATTCGCTCTATCTGCAATAAAAAGAATTAGCTTTGTGAAATTCTATCCATAATATGGATTGTCCGTAGGTATAAGTTAGGTTATGAACCTCATGACCCCCCAAGATCAAAGTCTGGATCCGGCCCTGGCTTCATCTCTAACCAACCGCGGCTCTCCCTTTGGACCAATTCATTCCGACGTAGTATACGCGTATTATGTTCTGTAGATGGACGGTTCTGAAATCATTGAGTAGGTACGGGATATTCCCTCTTTCCGCCCCACGTATATAATTCACTTCGGACCCACCACATACTCACTTCTGGAACAAGTTTCAATGTGGTGGAAGCAAGAAAATATTACCTTTGTGTAAACTGCAGTATCTGAAAAATACAAGTCGACGAGGGAATGCAAGTGAATAAACAGGAAAACTTCAATAGGTATTCACATACGACGGAAGTCACATAACGACGTCGAATAAACACGTAAGGTTCAATACATACGGACATCGAGTGTTGAGTAAATACAGACTAACAATGGAATATCCTTCAAAAATGATAATATTACAGTGCTTTCCCAACTCATTATGATTGAGTTGGTCGATAAAAACAGTTGACAGTCAAAAATAATTATAGCACCGACGTGTTGACATAACGTGGCCACCTAACAATTCTTGTAGTTTACATGCGATGCGATCTAGCAATTGGAACCTTTGAAAACGTCTAATAATCAGGATTCATGCGGTGACAATAGAAATAATGGCATGAACTTTCCATATTTACCAACGTTACATTATCACAATATGTTTCAACGTTTTTGGGTGTAGTACCTATGCAGTACCCTGTACGCATCTATAAATTCTCAAAGCAACATGATTCCGTTGACGTAATTGGTAATATGAACATAATTATCCAATGATTGAGACGTTCTAGTTATAACGCAGTTTATAAAAATGTATATTTTGTAGTTTTGTTCATGTCCTCCTTGGTTGAACCTTTGGCTATTTGGTGGGTTGTAGGAGGTTGTAAAGAAAACGGGGGAGAAGTTTTTCTGAGCTTTCGGCTTTAATAAGCCATCTTCAGGGCTGTAATACTTTTGGTGGCCCTATCCGTTATAGATAGGTTCTTATGTCACCAAATACGTGTAGAAATACGTAGCACGTGCAGGTGCATGGTCCAAACTCACAAACATTAACAGGTCGAGTTAAAGGTGAATTTCAGAGTACGTCTTCACGAGTATTGGAGGGTCGCGTATGAAGTGGTCAAGAAAATGGATGGGGCTATTGATAAAATGCGGTCAGACGTAACGACAATACAAATCATTATAGTAATGCACTGACAACTCGGAACGGTGGACTTGGTCGATGAAAATATTCTAGCGAATACGACAATGTTCATTATATAGGAACAACAATTTTAAAAAAACCGGATGTTGAATGGCAACCTCAAATAAATTGAAGAAAGCTTTATGCTTTATGCTCTTAAAGACCACGAATGAACGGACATACAGCGTCCCTTTAACTAAAGGTTGCGGAGCTACGAATTTTTGAAAATGACAACTACTTCCTCATAACTAAGGGCTCTATGAAAAGTTTTAAGGGTCAACTCATGCTGAATTTAAAAATTCTACAAAACTGTTGAAGGTCCGCTTAAACGAAGTTGAACTTGAAATCTCTGAAGGATTTCATTTGTCAGGATTCACAATAAATTAATGACTAGCAAATATTCCGTATACCTTTATTCGAGTGATTCCATGATTTCTTAGGCTATGATATTCAAATTATTCATGCATATTAATCTGCTTCGTAATGTTATCCAGTCAGAATTCGTGCTTGAGCGTGACAAGAAAAAATTAGCGACAAGATGAAGGATTTTTCAACGTGAAGATGTAAATGAATGCAAAATGAAGGCGCGGAATTCCAGAGGCTTATTAAAACCCGATCACCTAGCCAGCCAGCCCTCTGACGTCATAGGCTCTTACGGCATAGGCGGTGACGTACTAGTTGGCCTTCTGCCAGCCGTCTGACGTCATACGCTCGTGCGTCATAGGCCCGGCGTACTAGTTGGCCTCCGGCCAGCCGTCTGACGTCATAGGCTCTTACGGCTTAGGCTTTGACGTACTAATTGGCCTCCTGCCAGCCGTCTGACGTCATACTCTCGTGCGTCATAGGCTCTGACGTACTAGTTGGCCTCCGACCAGCCGTCTGACGTCATAGGCTCTTACGGCATAGGCTTTGACGTACTAGTTGGGCTCCTGCCAGCCGTCTGACGTCATACGCTCGTGCGTCATAGGCTCTGACGTAGTGGCCCGCCTGTCGCTTGTGTGTCGCGAAACAAATTTTTCCCGTTTCAGTTTATGTGCCAAAGCAAAGACATGAGAATGTCAAAAGAATGTCAACTCCATCCTGTTGTTGATACAGTCGAGAATTAAATGCTTGCATACGAGTCTGCAACACATTGGGACATTTTATGTCTTTAAAGAAGTGATTCAAGAACCTTCGAACAATGCTACATCACCTACCCCAGTAGCGTAGTTGTTATACTTAATTGTAGGGTTCATCATAAATTATGAAGCTTGCATTCATATAGACAATATAAATTATTGAGAATGATCACCTGTGTGTAAACAATTATTTAAACAATCACGCTCATACCGCAGCTTGTTGGCCACGCACTCCGCAGTGGTTAACGTAATATGGTTAGGTAAATCGTGAGCTATCCAACGAGTGCTGAACGATTTTTGTACGATGATAACTGGCGAAGATAAAGTTCCGTAGCAACGAATCGGTTGTAAGCGAAAATCATCAGAAATGTTCGTGACGATTTCGTGTAACGCTTTTGTGTAACGTTTTTCGAGTTATGTGCCAGAGTAAAGACATAAAATGTCAAAATCTTGATGCTGATCAGCTGCTCGGAGAATTTTGGCTTGCAGGTACGACTTATCGTGAGGTAAATTACATTATTTAAATCACGAAGAAGAACCTAAATAAATAGACGCTATTACACCGACAGTTGAAAGGTAGGGGTAGTGGACGTTTTTATGGCGACATACTGATAAGGGATTGAACGAAGTGGAATTATTCGACCATGACGGTCCATGTATCAAATTCAAGTTTCAGTAGACACATAGAAGAATGGATAGCGCACAATCGGCTGTCACACAAATTTGATCCCAAGTGTTCTTAGGGGAACGTACCTATAAGTTTGCCAGATCCCCTAAGAACACATGGGATGAAATTAATGAATTTAATAATAAATTTTATGGCGATTGTAAGCCCTATTATTTTCCACTATCATCTTCGGTTGGAGCTCGAATGTCGAATTTCAAAATTTTCGATCAACTTAAAAAGGGCTATGGGGGCGGTAGGATTTTAAATTTTTTTTTTAAATTCTATGTTCAGTTTCTACGCTTATTGAAACGTAACCCTGCCAATTCTGAGAGAGGGCTGAAGAAACATTTTGTCTTGTTCCCAATGGTTAATTATTAAAAATGTTAACTCTAAAGCCAAAGCACGTAATATCTCGCGCAGTTAGGTCTTTTCTTTCACCCAATTCAATAGCGGCATTAAATAATTCACATCTGAAACAAGACCCCCAGCAGTTCCGCTTGGACACATCGTGTTAGCGATGGAACCGAGACACGACGTTTGGAAAGTAGCCAGATGAGGTCTGGAGAAGGCTTAGGCCCCCAGCATGTTTTGACGGGTCACCGTACTACGTAATTATGAATCGGTAGACCTTTCCTGTTCGCACTTGAGTTCCTTTTTCCTCCTCGTTGAAGTCACGCGTCGCCTCTTTATTAGCCTATTCTTTCGGAAAAGACCGATGTACTGAATACGGTGGGGTAGATTGATGGTCTTTGATTGTCCTACGAGTTCGTTAGATAATCAGAAATATGATTTGAATCACTACCACACAGCTCCCTTCCTCATTTCTAGAAACAACGCACATCCCGTGCGAGCAGTCGCCCACTTGAGAAAATTATTGGGGAGGTGGGGGGGGGGGGGGCTAGGAGGGTGGGCATTTTTTAAAAAGCCCATCTCATCAGGCCTTTGAGCCAATTGAATTCCTTGATACGCTCGATTACAATAACAGAGAAACACTAAACTATCGACGTCACTATTTTTGATCTGAAAATTGCATTGAATAAAAAAAACATGAACCCAGCACTACCCTACCAATGTCAAATCATGAAAACTGCAAAACGAACATCATCAATTGTAGTCACATGTAACACACTCAAAATTCCCTTCGCCGCTGTAAAAAGTGCACATTTCATGCCAACACACTTTACAGTTAGGTGGGGCTTCATACTTACCACCACAACCTTTGTTACCTTTAGATTTTTCTCCTGCTGTTCAATTTTGGTTTATTATCTTCGATAATGAACCATTGGAATCGCCCAAAGAAAAAAATTTTTTAACCCCCCCTCAAAATTTGTTGGTTTACGTTTCAAGACACGTAGATTCAGAAAATCGAATAAAAAAAAATCCGTCCGTCCGCCGTACGCCGTACGCCGTACGCCGTACGCCGTCCGCGCCACTTTGCCCAGTTAGCGTTGAGCTAAAATTACGAAATTTTTTTTATGGGTTTCAACCAACCCCACAATGGTCCTCGAAACTTTTCATAACCCTAGGTCAAGGGGAAGGGGTTCAAAACGAATTTTGAAAATTTGAAAATCTCATATCTCGAAAAATTCATATAGAACGGTATGTTTTTTATTTCATATTTAGATAGAGTTTGTTCCGTAGAATTTTTTAAGACCATCCGCAGCTTTGTACGACCAGCCGTTCGTTCACAATGACGGCTCAAAGATTGTGCCTCACTACAGGATCGTGAATCAAACTGTTGAAATACAGGTCCATTTTCATACTAACAAGCTCTTTGGAACATCATATGGCTTAAGTGATGTCGAGTTTGTTGTTCTGAGGTGCGTTTTGTGCTACGGAAATGAAGGTAATTTCGAATGTTTGTTGGTAGGTACTTCTTTTATAGAAAAATTATATCGTATTAATAATTATATCGTACCCCAGAATTATATCGTATTAATAATTATATCGTACCCCAGAATTATATCGTATTAATAATTATTATTATTAATAATAAATACAACTTATTAATACCTAACAATAATTTACAATAATTTTCACTAGGTACTTGATAAAATTATTAATTAATAACTCTGCAAATTACCTTCATTATTAATTAATAATGAAGGTAATGAAGGTAATAATTATTGTACGTAATAATGAAGGTAATAATTATATAAAGAAGATAATGAACCGTTGTGTCAAGAATTTGCAGAGTTTTTTTTCTTTTGTTGTTCCATTCGTTTCTCTTCTCTCATAGGTTTTTTGTTCATCTTGATTTTGTCAAGTTTTTCTTTCTCTTCCAGTTTGCGTTTTTAATAACTTCTCCATTCTTCTTTAGTTATTCCCGATCTCTGGGGGTCTTTTTATTTAGGAATAATTTCAGCCGTTTGTCGTCAGGGCGATTATTTTTGAATGGATTGGGCACTCATTCGGAACTTTTTGAATTGGATCTTTAACGTCGCCAGGATGCATAGGAAACCCTAAAGTGGCTTTCTCAATAACCCATCTCTACACCTTTTCTTTCTCATTTTCTGTCTGAAAGGTTTCCTATTTATTGGCATTTTATTATGTAAGGTATCTTTAGGAATGTTGTAACGACAGGATGCCTTGTTCAGTGAAATCTCACCACCTTTTACTTCCGAAACTCATTTGCTAGTGTTTAGTCTTCGCTTGCATCTCTTGCCTTGCCTGTTTCTTCTTCCTACTACTTCCGTTCCTATACATCTCAAATTAAATGAATGTAAATAAATGGACAATTGCTACGAGAAAAAACAAATATTGTTAGCTGTTCATGCATTGGTGCGCACATGACTAGAGCTCAGCCATAGGATGAACCCGGGGGCCCACTACAAGAAACCTACTGGCGGCTGAGGCATTTCCACTATCCACCAAATCATGAAATGGCAGGATAATGACCGAGGATACGAATTTTCATAAATCGGAGTGTATTTACCCGTCTCGAAATAAACTAGTAGATGAACACCCGTTCATCTTCTGGATTTCATTATTTATGAATTCACTTTTATTTATATAATACTGGGATTTTTACTTGTACCTACCGACTTCGGCAATAAATAATAACAGGACGTACCTACCACCAAATTTTCGAAATACCCTTCATTCCGTAGACATGAAAAGTATCTCAGAACAAGCAATTCGATGAGACAAAACATTGTTGTTGGAAGAACGTTGCCCCAACTTGCCCCGTTTGATACACGCTCTTATGACGGCATTTCATTGGATCAATCTTTGAGGCTTCACTGTAGACGAACGGCTTGCCGTAGGGTTAAAAATTGTTATCGAAGATAATGAACCAAAAATATAAATCGTCTAGTTTTGAGCTTTTCTACTTGAATACAATTGGCATTATTGACCGAAGTTGGGTGGTAGTAGATGGATGCTTAGATAGTGGAGGTGGCTACTCGAAGGCGGCTGGTAACGACTCAAATCGCTCTCGTCATTTGAATACCAGCCCTCCGGGGTTCCTTGGATTGCTCGTTATTTTCATTTGGGAAAAAAATGTTGTACCGCTATATTGTAAATTATTAAGAACCAATTTGAAATATCAGAGTTGATTGATGAACTAGAAATTGTTTTGGCCTCAAAAAATGAAAGCAGTTACTCGTTTTGAGGTCGATCTTCAACCTAAGGGTCCTTACCGTTTGAAAAGTTGGTTAAGTTAAGGATTACTAACGTTTTTCCCCGCATCAGATTGTGTTGAAGGTGATGGGAACATTATCCAAATTTGATAATTATTTAATATTTATCAGGCTGTTTGCTAATATTTTGTCACATCACGGCTCCACTAATCATCAGAATTAGACGTAACTTAGGGAATGTGTTGATTGAACTATGGATTTATAGTTGGGCTAACATTGAAATGAATTTGGAGTGGAGGGGGATACATAACGTAAATTATGACTAGTCCAAATAACAACATGAACCAAATTTCAACTCTTGCTCAAGTCGACTGCTAAGATCTAACTGTCGAGCGCTGTCCCCCAGCATATTTCAGTTCACATTATATTTAATAATATTTATTATATTTATATTTAATATAAAAACTGGAAAAGCATCACTAATAACCCGTTGGGTCACCACTAAGAAGGAATACCAAGGTCGATGCAGCATCGCTGAGCTTATACCAGAGAAACAGCATATCACTGGATCCGACCATCCTATCTTCAATAACCGATATCGGAGTGGGCCGTGCCCCGTTACGAGTAAACCCAGGAGGGTTCTGACACACGTTTTGGCTCTGATATCAAATCCGCCCCTGAATAGTCACATCTGCGCATGTCCACACTTCAACTCGTAGTAACTCTCCATCTCCCAATTCAATGCCGCCGATGTTCAGTGGTTCTACAGGTTGGTCCCTGAATAGGCTTAATATGAATTACATCCATGCAATATTACCGACACAAGGTCTACGTTAAATTAATGCGGCGACACAATTTTTGAACTAGCCAACAGTAGCAACAGGAACAGTTTCTTCTTGCGAGGGTCTCTCTTTGTAACCGATACATTACCGATGCTAATACCGTTCAAGGCTGATTGAATCAACGATTGTCTTCTTCCTCCGAGCGCCCAGACGTTAGTCACTTCACCTACGGACGTCGCGGGCTGATTTGCAATGGGCACCGATCGTGGCTATGCAGATCCTGAAAAGGTCACAGGAGTAAATTTACTAAAGCGAGTAAATTTACTACTGCGGAATTTTCGCAAATCACAAAAAAATCGCAACTTGTCTGACTGTACCCAAAATGAGCCCCAAAGTTCTCGCGCCGGACGAAGTCAGCCCCGGATTTTTTCGAGGGAATTATGGTAGCGGACAAAATGAGCCTCAGATTGAAAAATGTGAGATAGGCACGAGAACCAAATGAGCTTCTTCTGAATAAATTTATTTAAGTCTGTAATAAATTGAATAAATATAACAATAAACGTAAAATTAGTATAGATACAGTAAATCGGCTCCCGGTTGGTCTAAGTTGAGAACGGGTCCGTTTGAATCGGGTCCTATAAAGACGGACATAATATGTCATATTATATTATAATATAATATCCCCGTTATCTATATTATTTGGTTCTATATACCTATAGATTTATATAGATCATGTGGACAGGGTTGCGGAATAAAAACATCCCCCAATCAACTGATTAGTACCTACCATATAGATTTGTCAGACATATACTCGTAGATCTAGTGGACGGGGTTATTTCAGGAAAATTCGGGGCTCATTTCGGCCGGCTATAGAACTTTTGGGGCTCATTTCGGAAACACCCATTTGTCTCCTGATTTAATTTTAACATGGAACATGTTTTAGCCTTCACCTAACTGGCTGAAACCGTCCATAAGTTACGCTAATTTATTTTTATGCTAATTTCTATGCTAATCACACTTTGAAGCTGTAATTTGACATGTAGCCTCCTTAGGACTTTTTGAATTTTTTGCCCAGGCCCCGGATCAGCTGAGTGGCTCTTAAAGCTAATTTCTGCGCTATCCACACAATGAAGCTGTAATTTGGCATGTAGCCTTCTTAGGACTTAAACTTGACGTTGCCCAGGCCCCGAATGGCTCAAACATGTTCTATGCTTATAGAAATTCAGCCGTAAGGCTCAAAACGAAAGGTGATGGAGGGTCCAGAGTTTGTTTCTACACTTACCAATGATTAGGCATTATAGAACAATGAAGCGATAATGATAATCGTGGAAGGCGTTTAGTAAACAAATTCCGTATCACATCAATCAGGTTTCGGTTTCATAATTTCCGTGGGAACTCACGTAATACAGAAGTACTTTCAGTAACTACTATATTGAAATGAAAACTTCTGTATTCATTGTAACCATACACAAAGTAGTGGCTTCTAATTAGTTAGAACTATTATCCCAAGGGGCTAAGCCTGCAGTAGGGAGATGCGTCCTTTCTTGTAGCCTCAGATCCTTACAATACGAGTACAATGTGAGATGTATTCTACGTCTGCATACAAATTACATTATAACATCGTTGTTGTGACATAGGTAATAGCAATAAGTAATATTGTCAATTTTTCACTGAATGTACAAGAAGTGATTTTCTTAAAAATTGTATTTATCTCTCGGTCTTTAACGATTTTAGTCTTCCCCGATCCCATTAGGTAATCCATTCAAAAGTTTAATGATCTCCGAGAAATAATGTCCTGTGAGATGGGCATGCAAATGACTTTTCTCTAATTACCTGTTTTATTTTGTACATGGTAATTAAGGTATCCAACCTGTAGATGACTAGGCGATTGCAAGGACTTAACGACCTTACTCCCGCTAAGTAAACGCCATACTTCCATATTGTGGAATCATATCTATGGTAGTTTTTGGTCTAACATTGAGGTTTTGGGTGAGGATGAATTTCACGAAACGCGTCGCTCTGACGAACATTTGGGCCATTTGGGGTTTTTAATTTCTTTGGCAATCGATCTACGATGATGAAAGATGAAATGGAACCTTTGTGGGAAAACAGTCTCCCAGGCAAGTGTATCTTCTGGCAAGAGTGTGCGAATGCATTCCAACAATCGACACGCTCCGTTCTCCATTCTACAACTACTCATGCAGACAAGTGTCTAAAAAACGGTTCAACGGTTCAATGAAGTTTCGAAATTGGAAACTCGCAAAGGTACGAAAAGCGTCTTACAACCCCAAGAAAAGCAGAAAGAATTGAAGGTTTAATTACCCCATCAAAAGGTTCACAGTTGAGTTTAACGAGGAAAACCTGTAACGTGAAACGCGTTTTTTGTTGTTGTTAACTTCATGTAAAACTTGGACGGATCCACCTCCAAACATGCCCGAATTAATATCAGATTACAGATTGCTGTCGAATGGAAGTGTCATTATCACCATGTCGACCTCGGCGGTTGGGCATGAAGAGTCGAAAGCAGAAGAGGATCAAGGATGAAAGGCCCAAGGAAATGGAGGGCGTGGACTCGGGAGTCTATTCAGGAACCGCTGTCCCAACCGTGCGGACATCCGGGTGGATCTCGTATTAACTCTTGTCCCGGAAACAGTGGGACACACCATTCGACTTGGAGGTGCCTTTTATGAACCGTTACGCTGTACAAAGCCCTGGTCGCGGTCCTTGTTTATATGGGATGCAGAGGGGTCAATTTAGGTCAAAACGCTTTCCCGAATTTCTTGCCGTTCACAACAAACTTCCAGTCGTGGTTAACAGCTATAGCTCAGTTTTTTCAACCACACGGCCAGAATGAAAAAGAAACGCAGAATAATGGTTCATTATTTTCTAGGCAGATTACCAACCCTCCAGTATTATACTATAATAGATCACAGGTTCAGTGATCACAGCCAAGCGTCCAAGTAAACGTTGTCTGTCTTGAGATAATCTCAGTCTTATTTGTCTCTGTTTATCATGTGTTATTACCCAGAACAGAGTATCTAAGACCAACATATCGAAGCAATACAGCCTAACCAACAATTCGGACAAAATAAAGTTAAGACAATTTCTTAATCGAAATTTCACACCATGCCGACGTCAAATTTCGAAAATCGGCAGCTGAAAGCGCCATAATCGCGAATATGTCAGCAGCGCCAAATAATTTTTTTCTTAGCTGGGTTCAACGCAACCTAATCCTTAAATTTCTATCCATGTTCGTAACTATCATGTTTTGTACAAATCTGAGACTGTTGGTTCCTAATAAAATCTTTATTATTCTCTTCCATTCATGAGATGGTGTTTTGATCAGTGTAATCTTTTGCGGTATGTCCTGAAATAATGATTCAAGTAGGTACCTGTACCGGTCGGAAACTCCAAAAATGTATAAATTCACGATGATTAGATGACGAAAAACAAATCTTGAACACCGTGAATCTCACAATTTCTTAAGCTAACATCACTTAACACTCAGCATTTTTCATTCGCAGCAATAATCCATTTTAAATTATGGTAGATTACTTCTGAGGAGCCTACAATAAGTTGAAAGTAGAAATTTTAGTGTGAAATTAAACGTACTTAGGTAGTTATGGAATAAAACATTTTTTGTCCCTTCTGAAATGTTAGGAAAAGTGGGTTGGGTTGCTGCTTAGACAACGATATGCAATAACAAATCTTCGCTCAAGATGCAACACAGCCTATTCCATTTTCCACAACATTTCAGGAGCTAATTTGTGATCCTCCTCGTCTGCTCTACCAAAGACCTTGCCAACTAATATGGACAGTAGCTTATGAAACACGTGCTCCACAATCGTAGTACATACAAGATAACTACTTACCTACTTCGAAAACTCGTATCTTTACTGCGTACTATGTATCGTTACATTCACAGAGTATTCGATAACACATTTCTTGCGCTTCACTGAAGCTACACCGCTTCTCTAAGCTTTATTGTTGCTAAATTACGATTTAACCACAATATCACATTGACACAGGCAGGTATTATCAAACGTAATTTCAAATGCCATTATCTTGCTCCAATCTCAATTGTAGGCATCTCATGATATTAAAGACACAAGAAAAGTGAATGTATGACTTCAGTGTGTTTTTTAAGCCTACATGAACGCATAGATTACATCCATAGTGATTCTGAACCTAAATAACAAAAATAAACAAGTCAAGGAGTGTGTCTACCTTTATTATATTTGTGTGTGGATATCCTCTGTAATTGGTGACAACTCCAACATATTTTCACATTCGTAAATCCTATAGCCTGTGTCAATGTGCTGAAGTTTTTCCGTACAGCATGGTGACAGGGTGTATTGAAATTGTTTCCGTGAAATGATACTCCCTTTGCTAAATTTGATAGACTGCATTGTCCCTCTCATTCGTATTTGCGAAATCAACCATTTATGTGGTATCCCTCCTACGGCCGCTGAAATAATATACGGCCTCATGGACATCATCCTGAGATCATGTTACGTTGTAATATATATGCTGACCAATTACTCTGAAGACAGTGGATTTGAAAGTATAGCGACGGATTCACCAGTGTATTTCACGCAGTCTTGGCAGTCTTGCGCATCATTTATGCTGCTCTTCGAGGCAGTGTGCAAGATATTGGCAGACATTTTGTTAATCTGTGGATCTGCGCAGAGAAGAAGGTTCTACCTCAGAGTGTGGGTTAAAATCGAGACAGTTTTTTTGGTATTTATTTTGTATGATGTCGTTATTACTATCACCGCTGGTTTTATATTCCAGAATGCTGTGGAGACTACAGTGTCGATCATATTTATTTTATTCAAGGCATCCATCTACTTGATTATGGTAGCTTTGGTGAATACTCATTGGAAAACCCTACCAGTGAGAACAACGGATGTAAGCATTGAAGATTCGGATTACACAACGAAATTATCGACGGCCTTCTATAGGCGTTCTAACTCAATTCAGCCACGGCCATCAATCGCACAACCTCACCAATCAATTGCACTGCAGTCTCAGACGTCAAGCAAGCATCCGCCATCACAAGGCACCATCCCACCAACTAGAAGAAACCCTTTTATTCGGCATTGGCTGCAAGTTAAACTTTTGCCACAGAGGTTGTCTCGGGCAGTTAGCCACAAAATACCTGTCAACAACCAGAAGAATTCTTTACAAGAGATCCACGAAGCAAACTCAGAAAGTGCGAAGACCTCTCCGGATAAAACTCAGACATCGGCTGTTTCTCCTGCTAGTATTGTCAGTGGTAATGAACTTGAGAGGGGTAGAAATTCACGTCGCTCGTATTGGGGATGGGTTCATAGATGGGATAAAGTTTGATGAATATCTTACACGAAATGATCTCACAGCGATTTCCACATAAGGATAGGAAAAGTCATCTAAGAATATGACGCGGAAAAAGCTCTCCGTTGGGAATGAAGATGCTTGAATTTTTGGAATGACAAACAGTCATGTAGCCCTCAGGAAGATTATTATGCCACACACATTCCAAGCGTCGACATGTCTCGATCAGTGGATAACATAGACATTAACGGTTCAAGTCGTAGGTACTTGATAATTTAGATACCTAGCCGTGAAACTGAATTATCAGCTCTTTAAGGACGAATGGAATGGAATACTCACAATGAAGGTTCACAGTCCTGGTCTCACTGTTACCAAAATCAAGTTTTCCGTACTTACACTTTTGTAAGTCTTTGGTATGGTATGTAATTCTTCGGTGTATGACAGGTATGACGTTTATCATCATTGTAGAAGTGTGAACTAAGTGGGACTGAGCGGATAAATACAGAGATCCATCTGAATTCAATGAAGTAGGGAATCCAATAGGAAGGTTCTGAATACAGAGATCCATCTGAATTCAATACTTCGAGTTTCTTATGAATATGTCAAAGGAACCCTACCTGATGGATACTATCACTGCTGGAGTAATCAGCACATCAAGTCAGTGACGGTCCTACGAATTCCAGAACATTCTAATGTGCTCAACATTCTAATGTGTGAACATTCATCGTCGTGATCTGCTCAGAGGCACGACTTCAAAGTACGACCGTAGTAACGGCACTGAAACTCATCGAAATGAGCCAATTTTGACCATGGACAATCGAACCATTTTCCAGCTGATCGGCATTTACAAAGGAGCACAGAATGAGTAGGTACATGTATACGAAGTACATAAAATTCTTTACAGGTTCATCCATTATTCATTGGTTACAGGTTGATGGGTTTCCTTGGAGGTTGGGAATGTATACACAACAACTTGACCTTAAGTTGGATACTCTATACAATAATCCTATACGAACCAATATTTACGTGATAACATGGTCTTATACCTATTTCTTCCAGTTCTTGCTTTCAAGGGCACAAATAGAGAAACACTCTCGTGAAATGGTAATTGTGTGGGAATTGATTGACAAGACGGTACCCATACTGCCCCTCTGCGTAATCAACACTTGTTGTGGCGTCCCACCAATATACGTTGAGATCATTTTTGGGATACTGGACATCTTCTTCCGAACTGTTCATGGTGCCATGTTCATACACGTAAACTTTGGTGCTCAAACGACTAGATTATCACGCTCTGAGGAGGTTATATATGAAAAAATTATGACCAATAGAACTTTTTGGACTTTATTCCTTCTGAAGTACAAAACTATTACCTGGGGACTTGAATACATCTCAAGAATGATTGCAGCGATTCTGCTAATCTATGGAGCACTGCATCGAAGCATGTTCTACTTGAGAGTTTGGGTTAAAGTTACGATGATGCTGTTGATATTTTTGCTGACAGATATAGGTTTTATAATCGCAACTTCAATTATAGTGAAAGATGCTCTACTGCCACTTATGACAACTGCCGAGCTATCAGTACTGGTACCGATCTACCTTACAATGGCGGCATTTGTAAATACTCACTGGAGAAGGCTGATGAATATTGATGGCAGATCGCATTCATCGACAAAGCTTGGACCAGGAAACGAGAACGTTCGCGCAGTGAGTAAAGTGCCTAAAACAACCACGTTTGCTAAGGAGCCACACCGCTTCTTTACCTTCTTGAACAAAACTGCACCGAAACCCAAACTTCAGCCTACAGGTCCTGTCCAAGGAGTGTTGATCAATCCCAAAAATGTGGCGGGCCTGGGATCAACCAATAGGTTTCCTCCCATTCCAGATCCCCAAGAAAACGACGTATTTGAAAGGAAAACTAACAATGCAGACTTGTACAACAAGTCGGGAACAAAATCCGTTGAAGGTAAGAATAAGTGTTAGTTTCCCATATCATTATCTGTTCGAGGCAGTTGAGATGTAGAAAAGCTAGTGTTAGGGGATGCTATTAATGAACATGTATTAGGGAATGTGGATCTAAAATAGTAGTTGCCGATACTGGAAAATTATCGTTGTAGCCCAACTTGGGCTGAGTCTTATAACTTTCTTATATCAGTGTCATGAAATTCCAAAGCCGGTTGTGCAAATGCAACCACTCCCATTATTGGATGGATTAAAGTTTCAAGGAGGAATGGAAAATAAAAGATGAGGGATCAAAAGAAATCAACTATAGCAAACATGAAGATCTCAGGCATAGTGCAGAGGTCAATAAAGTCAGAAAGCCAAAGGTATTTTTAGGAATAGTAGAACTAAGCAAATATTCGTACTTGTTATTGAAAATCAGTTCAAGAACAGTTCAGTCCAACAGAGCTGAATGTTTCCTTCTAGGCGAGCATGGTTTGCATGAATATTACCAGTTTAAGTGGTTTTATGTCGGACCCTCATACACTTGTCTTTTTGGGAGGTGTAAACGCGTATACTTTCTGCCCTGTTAAGGAAAAACGCCTCAACTCTAAATAATTGATTTTCACAAATCAGCTTCCAAGTTTACCATTGAAAACTCCTTTTTTTGTGCAAAACATTCCTGCGACCCCATTTTTTGGTAGGACATCGATTGATGTTCAATTAGATCGAT